>JAYESA010000002.1:136520561-137120561 GCA_036927795.1 Iris macrosiphon
TGATCTTAGTTTAGATTTCTTGCATCTTACAGTTATTACTATCTTGCTTCTGATATCCATGCATCTTTACCTTTATGCACCAGTGACATATGTATATTTCCTTGTTCCATACTTATTTTATTCTTCTTGCTACTTGCTATAACTATTTTATAGTTTTTATCATTTAACTGGAACTGCTGTTAGAGGTGTACTTGCTCCAGTCCTGACTGGACATATTTTTTCCAGAGTATCCGGAGGATTGGTGTCCGACGTTTTATGGACCTCAGCCTGTCGATGGTGAAGACAGGGACCCTCTAGTTTAGAGTGATTTTCGGGTTGGTAGCCGGGATCACTAAGACCTTGTTATTTTTTTTGTTAGCTTTTAGCACCGGATTTGTCTCCGATTTTGGATTGAGACCTTGTATTGTATATAATTTTGGATGATGTATTATTATTGATGTTGTGGTTGTTGTAGTAGTTGTTGTTGGTTAGACTTTGTAGTTGTTAGCCTTCTGTGTTATCTTATCGTGCTTAGATTCGTGATTGAGTACTTGAGATTATCATTATGATATTGCTCCTCCGTTTGGAGTTGAGATCTTGACAGGGATATATATTGATTGCGTGAGATTGTTATCTAGATAGTTGACCTAGACAGCGTTCTACCGCCGATGCTGCGGCGTAGGCTGGACGTACCCACGACTCATGCCCAATTTTTCGGGTGTGGGTCATGACACATTTTTGGTGGCGGCCCCATGCAGGTCTCAATTCGCAATTAGTGCGATATCGTGGTAGTACAATAATTTTGTTGTACTGCTGCGAGCCTGCTATAGGATCTAGGATCTAGGATGAGAGTGTACTCAATCACGACTAGGAACAATTTCAATCTAACTATTCTGAAATTGCTTCTTTTGAAATATTACTGTCCTCCTTTGATGATATCGTATCTTGCGCCGTATTGACTTCTTTTGATCTGTGTTCAGGATGCCTCCGAAGACACGATCCTATCATACCGTTCCAGCAGTTGCCACTGAGAGGTCTGCTACCTCTCGTCCAGCTCATATTCAGGCAGCTGCTACCGCTCTACTCACCACTCCTGCGATTGAGGGAGCATCTGCTTCTCTCGGGGATCCTCCTCTACCTGTCGATCCGAGGACTACCCCAGTCATTCCGGTGGTTCCTTCACCACCTCCTGCACCAGTAGATGCCGCGCAGTTGTTTGCGTTCTTTAGGGAGATGATGGACGCACAGCACTGCCAGGTGGATGTGATGAGGCTGGGCATTGAGAACGCCCACCAGGTGGCCATGACGACAGTGGACAGGGTGGCTCAGATTCAGCCACAGGCAGATCAGACTCAGCGCCCGAGGCCGGCAGTATCATTGACTTCCAGGGGATGCGGCCCAAGGGGTTCCAGGGTACAGAAGGGATCCTGTACGCGGATGACTGGATAGAGCAGATTGAGGGCATCTTCAGGCTGGCACAGATTCCAGACAGCATGCAGATAGAGGCAGCGGGCAGTCAGATGTTCGACCTCGCCTTGACATGGTATCACACTGATACGAGGATCGCGGCACCAGGGCTTACTTGGGAGGCTTTCAAGAGGCTTTTTAAGGAGAAATTTTTTCCAGATGTGGCGCTCAGTGCTTTGGAGAGCCAGTTCGAGGCATTCGTCCAGGGGAGCATGCTAGTGGACGAGTACGCAGCGGAGTTCTGCCGTCTGGGCAGATTTATAGAGGGCTTGAGTGAGGCAGCAAAGGCGAGGAAGTTTCGCAAGGGTTTGGTTATGGCGGTCAAGTCTTTGACCAGGAGCGACCGCGAGGCAACTTTCGAGCAGATAGTAGAAGATGCTCAGAGAGCAGAGGATGACTTGGAGCTCAAGTCCAAGAGAGGCAGGGATGATTCAGGCAGTGCCAGTGGTAGTGCGGGACCAGCTAAGCGTCCCTATATGCAGAAGGCAGTGCAGCAGGGTCAGGATCAGAGGGTGCCCACTTGTGCCTACTGCAGGAAGGCATGACACACATGGAATGTTTGTAGGAGGAGGCTGAAGGTGTGTTTGTTCTGTGGATCTTACCACATGCGAGATTGCCCCACAACACCTCCATTGGGTAGAGCACAGGATCGGAGAGTTGGAGCTAGGCCATCTGTGGCACAGCATCATGCCCCGCACCAGCAGAGGGATATACCCCAGCAGGGCCGGGCTTATGCGTTGACGGTCGAGGAGGCCGATGCTACGGATATCGGGTTAGCAGGTCTGTCTCCTTGTTCTTCTTCCTGTCCTTTCTATTCCTTGTGGTGCATTTTATTAGTACCTGTTAGATTTTCTTTGTGCTGTGGTAGATAGTATAGTGACCCTGATTGAGACTGTGATAACACGACCAGTAGGACCATGATCTTATATGTTGTTTAGGTAGAATCTCTTGACTGTGATTATTGGGGGTTTGACCTAGAGGGAGTGCGATTGACTTTAAATTTCGAGGACAAAATTTTTTAAGGAGGATAGGCTTGTCACCACCCCATTTCCAGAGCCGGGTATTTTTTTTATTTTAATTTGGTTAATTGTGTATTATTTATAGTTAATTGTATTTATATTTAATTAGTGATTGTATTATTTTTATTTGATTGTTTTAGGGTTTTGGCTAGCCTGGACCCATGTCAGACCCTAGTGGACCCATGTCCGACCCAACCCACACCCTTGTGAGACCTATTTTTGTGTTTAGAATATTTATTATATTTTTAGTGGGTTAGTTGGAGAGATTTGGAGTTAGTTTGAGTGCTTTTGGAACCCGAAACCCAAAACCCAAGTTAGGAGGGCATTTTGGGTATTTTGGATTATGTAAACCCTTTATACACATGGCCGGCCCCCTATTATTCCACCCGACCAAACACAGCGGCCATTCCCCATTTTTTCTACTTCTTTTTCACTTCTTCTTCTTCCCCACTCCTTCCTTCTTCTTCTTTCCTTCTTCCAAGTAAGTTTTCCCCATTTCCTTCTCTTCCTTCTTCCATTTCTTACTTTTGTGTAAACCCTAACCCTACATTCTTCCCCAACCTAGGTGGGTAGAGCTTAGATTTGGTATGGAGGCTAGATTTGGAAGCTTGGAAGCTTGGTTTGGTGGATTTGGAGCTTTTTGGAGACTTTGGCTTGAGATTCCAACTCCCAATAGGTAAACCCTAATTTTCTACCTTGTAATTACTCTTATATAGTGTAATTAATAGTTTAGAACCTTCCTAGACCTTAGGGCTACCCGTGGGAGGAATTTGGAGCAAGTTTGGTTGTGTTTGAAGACTTTGATACTAGATTTTGTGTCAATTTCGGGTGGAATCCGAGATTGGCCCAATTTTGGGTGATGTTCTAGGTTAGACGGACCTAGGTAGACGTTGTTGGATGTCTAGAGGGTTAGTGCGTGTCTCCGTTCGGACACGTGAAGTCGTGTCACGGAGAAACGGACGTTTCGGGCATTTTCGGGGTTTTCGTCGTCGCCGATTCTAAGTGCGTGCGCGTTTTCTCCACGGACCTAGAATCGATGGGGTAGCATTTTTTCTAGGATCTAGACATCGTTTAGAACCCGTGGGTAAATTTTGGGCCGATTCTGAGTTGGTTTGGTGTGCGTTTCAGGAGATTTTCCGAACCGCACACCGCGTGTTTGCCGAAATGACCGAACGGCCATTTCGACATCGTTTCTTAGTTTCGGACTTGTGCGCACGTTGGGTTAGCTTCGAGGAGTGTGTGCTAGAATTTTCGGGTTATATTATATATATATATTTGTGTTTGTGCGTGTAGGGGTCGTTGGGCGTGCGTTGGTGGGGCGTTGTGCGTTGTGTTGTGTGTTGTGTGTGTGTTGTGTTTATATATATATATATATATATATATATATATATATATATATATATATATATATATGTATATATATATATATATATATTTGTATGTGTGTGTTCTATATATATATATATATTTATATATGTATGTGTGTTTTTATGTATATGTGTTTTTATGTATATGTGAGTGTGTTAGTGAGTGTTTGTGTGTGTTGGTGTTAGTGTATGTGTAGGTGAGTGTGTGTGTGTGAGTGTGAGTGAGTGTTTATATATATATATATATATATATATATATATATATATATATATGAGTTTGTGTATGTGTGTATATGTATATATATATGTATGTGTGTATGTGTATATATATATGTATATTTGTGTGTGTGGTTGTGTGTTTGTGAGAGTATGTGTTAGTATGTGTGAGAGTGTGTGTGTGAGGGTGTGTGAGAGTGAGTGTGTGTTTGTGAGCGAGTGTGTGTGTGTGGTTGTGTGTATATATATGTGTATATATATATATATATATATATATATATATATATATATATATATATATATATATATATATATATATGAGTTTGTGTACGTATATATATATATAGATAAGTGTGTATATATATGTATATAGATATGTGCGTGTATATGTATGTTTGTGCGTGTGTGTATTTATATACATAAGTGTTTGTGTGTGTATAAATATATATGTTAGTGTGTGTGTGTATATATATATAGAGTTATATATATATATATATATATATATATATATATATATATATATATATATATATATGTATATGTATATTTGTGTGTGTGTCTTTGTGTTTGGGTGTGCGTGTGTGTGTGCGTGTAGCAGCGAGGTGGTGCAGCAAGGCGAGGGAGGCAGCAGCGCAGCGGGGCTGCTGTGCTGTGCACAGCAGCTGCAGCAGCAGCAGCTTGCTGCCAGCAAGCAGCAGCAGCAAATGCAGCAAAAGCAGCAGCAGTAGCAGTATAAGCAGCAACAACAGCAGATGTAGGCAGCAGCAGCAGCAGGGTTAGCATTCGTAGTAGCGAGGTAGCTTAGCGAGGGAGAGAGGGTATATATATATATATAGATAGTTAGTTAAATAGATAGATTGATAGATAGATAAGTAACTAGATAGATAGATATATAGATAACTAGATAGTTAGATAGATAGATACTAGATAAATAGGTAGTTAGATAGATACGTAGATTGATAGATAGATAGATAGGTGATAGATAGATAGATAGATAGATAGATAGATAATTATATCTATCTAAGTGTATATATATATATATATATATATATATATATATATATATATATATATATATATATATATATATATATATATATACATATAGCTATAGCAATATATATGTATAGATACTAGATAGTTATATATACATATTGAGAGTGGGTGTAAGGTATGGGTATATATGTATGTGTTTGTGAATATATATATATATGCATATAGATATGTAAGTATGTATATATATATATGTTAGATATTTTCTAGCCTAGATTATTAACTAGGTTTATATCTATAAGCTTAGATATCTAACTAGAGGGGTAGTTAGAGGGGTGTTAGAGCGATATCTCAATACCTTGGGATACCGAGGTATCTCAATACCTTGAGATATCCAAGGTATTGAGTTTCGAGCGGAATATTTGAGCAATAGCCTATGAATAGTATTGGAGTGATTTTTATATGTATATGTGTATATAATTATGCGTGCTAGCATAGGTTTTAGAGGGTATAGGCGGGGCGTATAGCGTAGGGTGAGGTATCGGATACCGAGGGTATCCCGGTATCTCAAGGAGGCGAGTTTGAGGGTTTATCAGCTTAATGATCTAGTTTTGACCTAAAATTTTAGGGGCACCCTAGTTTGACCTAGAGTTGACCATAGTTGACTCGGTTGACCGCCAAAGTCAATTTTTAACCTAGTTTTGACCTAGGGGTGACTTTTTGGACCCAAAGTTGACTTTTTGATCCAGATTTCACCGGTTTGACCCGTTTGACCTAGATCGACCCTAGAAGCCTATTTTTAATTATTTTATATCTGTTTAACTCATTAGAAACCTGTTTAACCTTGCTTTTCATAATAGGTCCTTGCGACACCAATTCGGATCGCTAGTTGCTCAGGACGTCAGGCGAGTACATTCTCTGATAGTTTTTATTATCTGATGATTATTATGATTCAGCTTCTAGTATAGTATCATCTGATTTTTCTGGCACAACATGGGACACGGACTGTATTTCTGAATTCATTTACTTGCGACACGTATATTTCATGTTTCTGGCCTCTATTCTGGAATCACTACTAGCATCACCTACAGGCATCACTACAGGCATCACTCATGTTTCTGGCTGGACTCATACTTGATTTACGTGTCGGGTCTTGGATTCACTTATACTAGTCGAGGCGGGGAAATACTCGAGTAGACATGTAAACATTCCCATCTGGAATCATCAGGAATTACCCCCTCTGGTCTAATCTGTAATGATAGCAGCCGCGCACCCAGTGCGCGGTGAGCCATACTTACCCCTAGCCGTTTACATGTCGAAACAAGTATTTCAAAGACACCGAGTTCATTCTTTATAGTCTGGACTCTCTTGTATTTCTTGCTGGTCTCACTTACATGTTTCTAGACTTGACTCACTATATGTATTTTATGCTGGACTCACTACACGTTCTTGTGCACAGACTTGATCTTAGTTTAGATTTCTTGTATCTTATAGTTATTACTATCTTGCTTCTGATATCCATGCATCTTTACCTTTATGCACCAGTGACATATGTATATTTTCTTGTTCCATACTTATTTCATTCTTCTTGCTACTTACTATAACTATTTTATAGTTTTTCTCATTTAACTGGAACTGCTGTTAGAGGTGTACTTGCTCCAGTCCTGACTGGACATATTTTTTCCAGAGTATCCGGAGGATTGGTATCCAACATTTTATGGACCTCAGCCTGTCGATGGTGCAGACAGGGACCCTCTAGTTTAGGAGTGATTTCCGGGTTGGTAACCGGGATCACTAAGACCTTGTTGTTTTTGTTAGCTTTTAGCACCAGATTTGTCTCCGGTTTTGGATTGAGACATTGTATTGTATATGATTTTGGATGATGTATTATTATTATTGATGTTGTGGTTGTTGTAGTAGTTGTTGTTGGTTAGACTTTGTAGTTGTTAGCCTTCTGTATTATCTTATCGTGCTTAGATTCGTGATTGAGTACTTGAGATTATCATTATGATATTGCTCCTCCGTTTGGAGTTGAGATCTTAACAGGGATATATATTGATTGCGTGAGATTGTTATCTAGATAGTTGACCTAGACAGCGTTCTACCGCCGATGCTGCGGCGTAGGCTGGACGTACCCACGACTCATGCCCGATTTTTCGGGTGCGGGTCGTGACAGCCAGATACCGCAGCTCGCGGCCTTGTCCCTCTACTGCCCGACCCAAAGGTTCCTGCAGGCACAGAACATCGTGAACCCCGTGGCCTATATTTCTGTGGGGGTCTTCTTCCTCCATCTCCTCCTCTCATGGGGGGTTGTCCTTGTGTTGAAATATGGACTCCTGGGAGCTGCACTCACACTTAGTTTCTCTTGGTGGGTTCTTGTAGCCATAACATGGCTCTACATTATTTTCACCCCTTCTTGCAGAGAGACCTGGACTGGGTTTTCTGCTGACGCCTTCAGAGGACTCTGGCCATATTTCAAGCTCACAATGGCATCTTGTGTTATGTTAGTGTAAGTACAAATCTCTCTCTCTCTCTCTCTCTCTCTCTCTCTCTTCTTCTTCTTCTTCTTCTCATCTTATATATGTATATATTCCTGAGTGTAACTTTGTTTGATCAGCTTAGAGATTATGTCCAAGGCTTGGTGCTCTTATCAGGATTCCTCCCCAATACAGAGATCTCACTTGCTGCAGTTTCAATATGGTATTTAGTGTAGCAATCAGTGCAATTCTGCTTTAGTCATCTTAAGTGCTACAATATTTTTGGAACCTTATCATGTGTTAGGCCATCCTGAACAAAGCCTGATTTGGTCCTGATTCAGATTGTGAAATTAGTAGGAAAAGGCTCGACTTTTGGCTACACTTATTTTCAGGCCTGGTATATACAAGCAGGTCCAACCCGACACAAACTCGATACATTATAGGTTCTCTATACAGTCATATTGAAGATGATGAGTGGGCTTTGGGAAAGATTCCGAAAACCAATGAGAAAATATCAACAATATTCAATTTCATAAAAGAACAACATCAATTTTATTATCCTTTATGAGTTTGATTGACTAGTGTAATTCGATGCGAATTATGATCATATAAGGAAAAAAAACTTAGTTAGGTGGTTGATAATGTCCAACAAAATCAGGATAAATACCAACCCCCATTACAGGTAGAAAAATACATATAGAAACAAGTAGTTTTCACGGTCCATAATTAATAAAATTTGAGTTTTGGATGTTGAAATATTTATACCCAAAGAACATATGACCTGACCTGACATTCATAAATAATAAATACATAGGAGTTAATATCATTCCAATTGCGTCCGAAACCCAATGGGCTGGGTTAGGACCTTGGTTTTGTAAAAGTAGGACTCGACATGACCAATTTTTGGGCCTAAATATTTTTGGGCTTGGTTTGGGTATTGCTCAGCTCGGCTTTGACCTGGCCCATTATCATCCAGTCTCTCAATTAATCATGGGCGGCTAAACAACCTTGTTTTGTTTGATCAATAATCTCTATATATTTGCTACGTGAATTGTCAACTATAACTATACATCTTTCTCATCGCAGTATCAATTATTGGAATTGGGACTTCCAGTTCATGCTAGGACTGAGCAATGCTACGAGGTATTTAGTTACATTAGAGTAGAGAGTACTCTTTTACTACTATTTCATGGCTTCTAAACATGTAAATATTGTTTGGGGTCGGGACGTGCATCGTCCGCATCAGTAACGAGTGTTGGAAAAAACAAGACCTTTCCTGTCTTTGTGATAAGATAAAATAAAATAGAAGAGAAAAAAAATTTAAGAAAGAGAACACACGCAAGGTTTATCGAGGTTCAGCTCAATTTGAACCTACGTTCTCCGCCTGCCCCTTCTTCATCGTTTTCACTATAATCAAATAAAAGATTACAAGGACATTCTCTCAAGTTGGTACAACTTAACTTGATGATCACTTTCTCTCAAAACTCACTTGAGGTGGGTTACAAGTGTGAGGATTATAAATTGTGTATTGTTCTTCTTATTACTTGTTTTGTTCAACCTTCACCATCTCTCCTCTATTTATAGGGAGGATATGCCTCTTGGGTACATCATATTCGTTGCATGGAGAAGTCCAAAAGGAATATTCATTCTTTCTCCCAAAATTCGTTCATCTATCATCAATGTTACATGCAAGCTAAATGCATGCAGAATATGAATAGATAGGCTACTTCAGATGGTCATGACTTCTTCAATACACCTCCAAATGACCTGGTTCAAAGCCTGAATAAAAGAGAAAACTTTTCTCAACAACTTTTGTATTGAAGACCGAGCCAAATAATGATTACAACAGCTTCAAAATAGCCTCCAAAAACAAAATTTTGTCACAGAAATTGCACCCAGAAAAATAGTTAAGTACCTGGCCGAACCCAACCATGGGTGACCGATTTCCTTGGATCAAATCCATGTTTATTCATCATGGTGATGGACCCCGTTCCCATCAATCTTTTCCTCCATCCTCACAAGGAGAAAGTTCTCAAACAATAGTCATACCTGCCTTCCTACGGCAGAAGTTATGCTTCTCTTTTGGTAGAGGCTTCGTCATCATGTCAGACAGATTTTGTCTTATATCCATCTTCTTAATATACAAGCGATTCTCCAAAGCATCTCGGATCCAGTGATGACGTATATCGATGTGCTTTATCCTTGAGTGATAGGTAGCATTTTTACTCAAGTCAATGGCGCTCTGACTGTCACAATATAGAGTGTACTTCTCTTGCTTGAGAGATAACTCCTTTAGGAAATTCTTCATCCATAAGAGCTCTTTGCTGGCTTCTGTAGCAGCAATATATTCAGCTTCTCTGGTGAATAGAGCGATACACTTTTGCAGCTTTGATTGCCATGATACGACTTCTCCTGCAAAGATAAACAAGTATCCTGATGTGGACTTTCTCTTGTCCAAGTCACCTGCCATGTCAGAATCAGGGTTACCTTCCAAGATAGGTTTTTCATCTCCAAAACATAAAGAATATTTAGAGGTTCCTCTAAGATATCTTAGGATCCACTTTACTGCTTTCCAATGTGCTTTACCAGGATTGACAAAAAAATGATTTACCACTCCAACCGCATGTGCTATGTCGGGTCTTGTACAAACTATTGAGTACATCAAACTTTTGACAGCCGAGGCAAATAGAATGCTCTTCATCTCCTCCTTCTCCTTCTCACTTGAAGGACTTTGTTGTGCACTTAGCTTAAAATGAGCTGCTAGCGGTGTGCTGTCTGGCTTAGAGTTTACCATATTGAACCTCTCCAGAACACGTTTAATGTATCTTTCCTGTGATAGCCACAACTTTCTCGCACTTCTGTCTCGAGGATCTTCATTCCCAATATATGTTGTGATGCTCTTAAGTCCTTCATATCAAAGGATTTGCTCAACTCTTTCTTCAACCTGTTAATCTTGGACATATCTTTTCCAATAACAAGCATATCATCAACATATAGAGAGAGAACTTCTGGACATAAATACAATGATCTGCAGATGTTCTTCTGTACCCATGGTCAAGCATAAAAGAATCAAACCTTTTATACCACTGTCGTAGTGCCTGCTTGAGCCCGTACAAGCTTTTCTTCAATTTGTAAACCAAGTGTTCCTTGTCCTTTACCTTGAAACCCTCTGGCTGCTCCATATAGATTTCTTTCGCCAAATCACCATGGAGAAATGCAGTCTTCATATCTAGATGCTCAACTTCAAGATCTTGGGAAACAATAAGACCAAGAATAACGCGAATAGAAGACATCTTCACAATAGGAGAAAATATTTCTTCATAGTCAATACCTTGCTTCTGACTGAAACCTTTCACCATGAGGCAAGCTATGTACTTAACTTGGCCATTTCCTTCATTCTTGATTTTGAACACCCATTTGTTCTTCAAGGATCTTCTGTTCTTTGGTAGCTCCACCAGGTCATAAGTGTGGTTCTTATGCAAAGAATCCATTCCTCTTGCGTAGCTTTCTTACACTTGGCATGATCTTTATTGACTTATGCTTTATAAAAACTTTCTGGTTCACCTGCATCTGTCACCATAGTATATTCTGAAGCAGGATATCTAATTGAGGGTTATCGTTCCCTTTCCGACCGTCTCAACTAAGGTGTTGGTGGCTGATCCATATGCGGCGGTTCTGCATGTTCATGCTCCCCCTGATCAGAACTTGGAAAACCTATAATTTTTTATTCCTTCACATCTTGAAAATTATTATTTTCTGGCATAAGAGAAGGAATAACAATAGGTATTTGGACTTGTCGAAGCATCCCTCTTTTTATTTGGACTTGTCCGCTGGTGGGGGTTGAGATGGACCCGGATCAGATGCGATATGTGTAGTAGTTGGAGGTGCATTGACGTCGGGAATTTCATAATCTCGCTGGTAAGTAAGGCCCGACCTGGTTGCCCCTGCCTAGGCCTCCTCAGCGGTGGGAGAAACCATGCGACATGACTTGGTTTTTCGTATTTTAGGCTAGACGGCGGAAGGCGCTGCTTTCCACGTCAAGTTTGGGACTAGATCCGGGTGGACCCAAATGATCTTGCCCCGAGGGGTAGTAAGAGGTGTCAGTCGGCTGCTTGGTCGTAAGCTGGGGAAAGATTGACTACCTCCATTGTTGCCCATGGGATCGGTGTGACTCCATCCTGGGCTTCCGTCGGTGGAAAGTTGCCGAACTGGAGGGACACTATGTTAGTGACAACCGTTACATTATCAAAATTCAGGGAGAGAGTCTTGGTATCGATCAGTCGTTGGATGTACTGCTTCAAGGTGTATCACTCCTGCATCGGGTGGTGAATGCCGGTGGAAGTGACAGTACTTTGGGTTGTTCATCTCCTCCTCTTCAGGCTAAAATTTAACGTTGGAGAGGCAAATTTTATCTTCCTGCATCAGCATGTCGAATATGGGCTTGACATTACCATCTTCGAAAGAATAGGTCTCTTTTGATTTTGGAGCCTCTGCCTGCTTTTGCTCAGGTTTCTTGGTCACATTAGCGACCATGGCTTGCTTTCCTTTCGTATCGCGGTTTCTGTTACCGCTATTGCTGGGGCGCTTGCCCTTTTCCTCGGTAGTAGGGATATAGATTCCCAAGTGCTGGGCATCTTTGAGTTTCTTTTCAGCGTTGACAACGCTTATAATGAACGTCGTCCAGCCTTTGAACTGGCTATCGTGCATCCAGAGGTTGACTGTCAGAAGCATTTTTTTTGACATATCTCCGTTAGTGTGGCCTCAGGATTGCCAGGGGGCAACCTTAACGCTGTTTGTCGGAACCGCTCGATGTAATTTTACGTCAGTTCTCTTTCTCCATAGGAGACATCCATCAGAGAGGATATCGTCATATCATTTTCTGCCTCATAGAATTTGTTGAGGAACAGACTCTTGAGGTGATCGAATCATGAGATGCAGTTATATTCGAGACTGCAGAACCAGTCGAAAGCTACCCCCGATAATGCCCCGACGAAGATTCTGGTAAGGATAGCATCGCTGCGGGGTAGGTGTCCCATTGTAATCTTGAAGTAACTCATGAACCAGCGAGGGAAGGACTTGCCATCAAATATGTTTATGTTGAAGGGATTGTATTTGGGCGGATATGTTACATCCCTCCATTCTATCGGATATGGTTGTCGTACCCCGAGATCGTGGAGTGAGTCCCGATTGTCGATGGAGTCTAGACAAGCCCGGAGTTCCCAGACATCCTTCATTGCTTCCTTGGCCTCATCTCCTTCGGAAGGTACAGACGAGCCAGGCAGGTGAGATTACTACTCGCGGGTAGGGCATTTGTATTTGAATCCCCTTTGGTCCCTAAGTCCAAGTTTGCTTGTCCAAGGTTTCTTGCTTGTTGAGAAGCCATATTTGCTTTGATTTCCAGTATTGTCTGGGTTAAGACTTGCATTGATGCACCCATTGTCTGCATCATGACCTCGAGGGTCTCGAGGCTGTGGCGGTTGCTGGAGCCTTCATGGTCATCCCCGACGATGTATACTATCCTTATGTGGGGAGAGATGGACGGGGCGGTGGATGCCGTACTTTCCATCTCAGACCCCTGGAGAGAGTAGTCATCAGGGAAAGCTGGCAGCACCGTCTCCTCCTCGAACTCAGAAGGAATACTACCCCCAGCGTAGGAGGCTACATCATGGAAATTACTATCTTCTCGGAATGCCGGATTATTGCGTAAGTCGAGTGGAATACTACCCTTAACTTGGGCCTTCCCAGGGGTTTTGAGGAAGAACTAACCCCAGTAGCTGACAGTTTCTTCCTTGAGCGGGTACCCTAGAAAATGCCTTCCAAAGGTTCTGTTGTTAACCCTCCTAGTAGTCATCTTCGCAACACACTGGCAGAGAGCGAAGGACAGGAGGTACTTGACTTCTTTTCTCCCTTGGTGGCGGGAAGATTCCGAGTCGAGTAGCACGAGGCGGAGGGCAGCTCCTCCTTCTTTGGTAATTGCACCTGATCTCCAGGTTGTTGCCGGATGGGTGCTGTCTGGTGCAGTCGCTGGAAGGCCGACTACTTGTTTGTGGGTGTTGCCACTTTGTTGTAGCAGCAATTGATAATGATATTGGCACAGTGATGCCCTAGAGTGGATATTTTATTAGCCACAGTTGTTTTCCTCGCCTTGCGCTTATGATTGATCATATTATACAAGTCAAGCAAAGGTTGTTCCACCTTTATATTTTTTTGTGTGCCCGGAAGGACCGAGCGAACAATTTCGTAGGTGTTGTATTTGCTCCCTGATCCGGGGTTCGTACAAGAAATTTTCTCGGACCGTCAGCGAAAGACTTTTAAGACCGACGATGTCCATTTGTCACTGCGGGCTGGACGCACGAGGTGGTCTTATATAGCTTCCCATCAAGGGCCGTGTAATGGTTAACGGTGCCTACTGACGGTCAGCTAACTGGAAAGTTGCTTGAGCCTGATGAGCTTGTACTGCCCTAGGATTCTTTGACTTAGCACCCGCAGGCGCATATTATAAAGAGTCCAGGCTTGGGTTTTTGCCATTCTCAGCGAGCTACATAGGATCTGCGCCATAGGAGATACGGTCGAAAATAGATGTTCTGTTGCTGTCGGGGCCGCATGATGCCGTCTGCCTGTGGCTATGAGCTGGTGCCGCATGGTCAGTCTTATGTGGCCTTCTTCTTGGTCGCATAGAACCTGCCTCAGCACCAGAACGTCTGGCATCGTAGTGCTTTCCTCTGCCAGAATCTGGGTGCTGAGCAGTTTCTGCGTCAAACGGAGATGCAGCATAGACGTGGACGTCCTAGGTGCTCGCCTGAAGACCATAATTAGCAACAGAGTAAGAGGCGGGAAGCGTCTACTCTGCAGTTGGGCGAGGCACATCGGCCTTTGCTACCCACGTCCTGCGGATCTTCTTGGGCTTGGCTAGCCTTGGCGAAGGACTAAAACTTTCTTCCGAGAGCATTTTCTCGAACGCTTCCTGGTCGAAGTGAACTACCAGCATCTTTTGTGTTGAGCTGATCTAGGTCTCATCAGACTGCGTCACCAACTTCTCATCAGAGGAGAAGGAGGTCCCTAGCAGAGTCGCCATTTTATTTTCCATTAAATTCAAAAGTTTGGAAAGAAACTTAATTTAATTGAACAAACTAAAAAGAGTTCAAAGAGGAGTCCTAAATAGATAGTCTAAGTACAAATTTTGTGTTCTGGGGGGTAACGATAGAGGTTTAGGAGTGTAGCAACTCTCTTTACTCCATGGACGATCCAATGCGGAAGCTATTCTCTCTTGCTCGAGTATAGATTCGTAGATAGCCAGCCAGCCTCTTAAATGGGGATGGTACCCTACTATTTATAATCATCCCTGGGTGTGCATATAATGGGCCGCATTGATGCTAGAGGGTGCCACGTGCCCCTTCTTGACAGGGTGTAGATATAACCGTGAGAAGGCCAAGCGGACATATGGGCGCTCGTTGGGATTTTTGGTTGCTGAAGATCTGGGTGGTTCTCGTACCTTGTGGGCGTGATAGCTTGACACATAGTCTGCACTTGGTTAGAGAGAATCACTCTTGTCGTAACAGCAAGATTTGGTCTTCATGGAGTCTGAAACCCATGTGTCCCGAGACGCATGGGATGCATGGAGTCTGGGATGCTTGGGGCCAGAGACGCATAGACCGCATCTAGTCTGGGAAGTATGGGCCAGAGTGTCACGCCCCAGTCCCAAAATATGTAGGACTAAGAATACGTAAGCATGCCAGCCGTATGTATATGGCAACTCCAATATATGGATACTATAATACACACGTACGCTGTAATATGAATAAAACTCACATGTGGTATCTATATTATCACAAGTCACAGAAATACTAATCTCATCCACACAACAAGTCACAGAAAGAAAATAACTAGACTAGAATAAAGAGTCTGAATAATCCAACAATGATAGTCGGATGGAGATAAATCCACTACCAATGACTATATCAAAACTAAATGAGAGAGAAGAGTAAAAATCACCAATATAAAATAAGGTGAGGATAGAAGTGTCAGCTAAAAGATCCATCGCTAGAGATAATTAATGGTGCTCAGTGGGTAAGATCTCTTCGGCAGAGAGTAATGTGTCTGGTCCCGGTCCTACTACTGCGGATACTCCTGGTCGTCTATACCTGGCAAGGGACCAGGTCCTCAGAGGGACATAATAAGATACATAGAAGCAAGCCAATTGAATACAGTAAACATGCATAATGTTTGAAAATATATAAGTACGCTGTACAAGACAATCTATATGAATGCAAATGAGGACAACTTTTCGACGTATGGGCAAGGGTAGGCTACTCGATCTAAATCTCACAACTCACACACACGTCAGTGGACATCAGAAATTGACATATCGCGGGGGTAGCGACCAGCGAGACTCCAGAAATTGACATACCGTGGGGGTAGTGACTAGCACGACACACTACCGTAGTGCAAGCTAGATACTACGGTTTGCCAGAGTGGTTAAAGTCCATACGCCTAATAATTTTCCTCTCATGATACTAGGTGTCAAGTGTGTGTCAACATATCTAATATATAGTAATGACTGAACTAAACTACACATGTAAGGAATCTACAGAAATATAATGAATATATAGAAATATAAATAGCATGCAAAGTACTGTAAATAATTTGGCAAGGTATACTTGCCTGGTCTGAAAAGGATGAAGTCCCAACTCAAGGCGTCGTCCGATCTACTCGTCATATATATTAAACAAGTTAGATTACAAAAGTGGGTGAATAGGTTCCTCCATTTTAATCTATTTTAATTTTGAATAAAATAACCTAAAATAGTATTATAATCTTATTATAATCTAATTTTATTGTTAAACTCTAATTTTGGTCCAAAGAAAGTCAACTTTACGGATTTGTGATCCGTGGTACTCAAATCGAGGCGATCCTTTGACCAAAAAGTCAACCAACTCAAATCCTAGATTTGTGTGTGGAATCCTATAGATTTCAACGCTACATGAATGCTGGAATTGACAGTTTCATAAAATCACAAGTCGGTAAAGAGTTATGGCCACAAGGGCGAACAGATGACAGTTTTCGGTGGTTTCCTATTTATGTCTACGTTGCACGAATTTTACAGTAGAGTAAACTTGCATAATAAATTCTAGAAAAATAATTTTATATAAGTTCATCATGTCAAATTTTTGAAACTTTAAACGGCTCATAATTCCGAGTTCGAGATCTCCCGAAATCTCAAATATACAAAAATACGTCTAATTTCGGACAGCTGGCACTTTCGGAATATTCTAAAAAAATAAGTTTTGAAATTACTAAACTAATTTATATATTCAGAAGACTAACCTTGATATGGTTCTAACAAAAAAAACTGAAGCGCGTTTGGAGTCCGGAGCTAGGAGATATCGTCTTTTTAAGTCGTCATAACTACTAGAAAATGAGACTGAATTTATGACGTATTTTGACTATTTTTGGACGAAAAAGAGAGGAGTTTTGGGAAGAAAAATATGAAATATGAGTTTATTTCATAAATCTAATAGGTATTTATAATTGTGGAGACTATTTAATTTAATACGAGTAGGATTGGCTAATTTGGATATGATTAGGATCAGTTTAAATAAGGATAGGATATGCATGAAGTTATTTTTCTAGTAGGTTCAGGATTTGAATTAATTCAAAATATAGTTTAAATTTATCTCAATAATTTATAATATTAAATAAAATTAAAGATAATACAAATAATTTATATATAATCTTATTAATATCTATTAACACTAAATTATCATTTATCTAATATTAAGACTATATATATCCAAATAAATCCTAAATAATTTAAAAAATCTAAATAAATTTCTTAAAATTCTAAATAAATTACAGAAAATATAATTAAATATTTTAACCTAAAATAAATATTTGGTAGGAACAATATGCAAGTATGGTCTCATAATAAATCATGGAAGTCCTAGAAGTTTATGTTTTCTATGTTTTAGTTACCCAAAAATTCTAGAAAAATTATCAAAAATCTAAAATAGCCTAAAAATAATTCTAAATAAATATTTATATAAGTAAATATATCAAGAAATTTATTTTCTAATTAACTAAGAGAATACTCTAAAGAAATTTAATATTTAAAATAATCTATAATAAATATACTATATATAAAATACACACAAAATAACTATTTTTGGTGAGGGTGTTTACAATCTACCCAACTTACAAAAATTTCGTCCTCAAAATTAAAAAAATAAGGAATGATTTGTTAAATCCTTCACATTCGTATCTAAGGCAAGTCAACCGCAATCTTCTTAAAAATTTAAATGACAAAATCTATTCAAATCCGTCACAATCTCTTCAAAATTAAAATAACCACTGTTTAAATCAAAATTTAACCTATCATAATCTCTTCTAGATTTTTAAATAATCAACATCCAAATTTAATTCAAATCTATATGATATCTTCAATATTTAAATAGCCCACAATAAATTTTATATCACGATTTTCAACTATCATAATCGCCTATAGATTTTAAACAATTCTAATCAAATCTTATTCCTATATTTTAACTTAAGAATTTTGTACTCTTCAATTTTTAAATTCAATTTCTATTATTAATATTTCAAATAGGTAATCCAACAATCAAAATTCAACTTTTAATTCAAATCATCAAATTAAAAAAAATTGAATTCAATCCATCAATGTTCATGTTTAGAGTTCTATATTTTTTTTCCTCAAGATTTAAATCGTTAATTCAAACTACAATATTCAAAATTTAAATTATGTGCTCAAATTATAAATATTTGGTCTACAATATCAAAGTTTTAAAATTCATTCTATAATGCATTCTTATCTTTAAAGTTAAATCATCATCATCTAAATCATTCTTCTAAAAATTCTTAAAATTAAAATGACTTAAATCTCTCAATCTAATCTTACTTAATCATAATCTAATTTTTTTTTTACCTCAAGTTGACAATATAACTTCTACCCAACTAAGAATTTATCGATCTATCATATAGGCTATACATCTAAGAAAATGTTCCTCAAATTATTTAAACATGTTATTCAATCCTCAAAAGTTTTTAACACACAAATATATTATCTATGATATGCCCTTAATCAATTATAAAAGAGAGTCACCAAGTTATGTGATTAGCCTATGGTGTATATCTAGTACTATCAGTGTATCAACTTATAGCAAGCACGATGTTTCGTCTTTCCGAAACAAGGAAAGACGAAAAACAATGCTAAAGAGTTCAAGGGGGAGGTAATAGGATAGAAGTATGGGGATCAAGGCGTTTAAAGAATTCAAATGAGAATTGTCAAGGCAGTTGTGGATTGAAATTCTATTTGGTAATTTCCTATTCGCATGCTCGTATTAGTACAGTTATGTAACCGATACGATACGCTCAGACATGTCTAGAGGGCAAGTACATTTGTCTAAGAAGCTAAGTCAATGTTATCTCAATCCACATAAGTAGTCATACGAGGGGCGAACCAAGCGCACTATGGTTGATCAGACCATAATACACTGATTCTGAAATAAAATATTAGTGTGTATACCCAATAATACATATATCATGATCAAGCTCGATAAAAGAGTAATCTTGCAAAACTAGGCTATAATAGCGATATAAGTCAAGGTAGTACAGAAAATATAAGTATGCTAGATTTATGATGAGAGATACTATAAAATAATTCAAGTTTACAAAGAAGATAAGACTCTACAGTCTCTACAGTTGTCATACTAACTCCTTGTCTAAGTTGTTAGTCGACCAAATAGGGGTATGGGCCTCTAAGTTCTACAGTCTGAATAAACTCTATCTTCTTATACAAGTCTATAGTTGGTGTCATTCGGTTATACTTCATCAATGGGTCAAGAGACTATATGATACTATATTGTGAGGCATTCTACCCAACTTAAAATAATTAACTAATATTGTACTTAAGGATAAAGTAGAACTCCTGTTAGGATATACGAGAAAAGATATTGGTACTTATTAGGGTATCCTATTATAAAACTGTCATGCCCCAGTCCCAAAATACCGAGGGACTGGACGCGTGTCAACGGCCAGCAGTACGCACCGATGGACCAACTCACTATAAAGGATCCATCAGGGCATACTTAAGCTGTAAAACAAGTCTACGACAATCATGGTACAACTAATCTCATCCACACAAGACATAAACATGATCCACAGAATAAATAAGGAATGTAAATCATCATCCAGTCTCACATAGTACTTCGGGGAACAACCCGATAAATATCTAGTACAATGGTTCATCTGACCAGAATATAAAAGACTGAAATAAATAATAAAAGCTGAGCATAAACAAGGATGATCAAGAGAAGTCTTCAGCTAAGACCTCATCCTCGGATGGTGGTACAACTCCTGGATCAGCTCCTGCTCCGGTCCCGTAAACCTCAGGATAAACCACGTCTGTAAAATCTGGGGACAAAAATCCGGATCCAGGTCCTCGGGGGACATAGCAAGGTACAAGAAAGCTCATGCCAAAATGAGTAAATAAACAGTGCAGCAAATAAATAACTAAATGAAGCAATAGGGTAAATATGTAACCAATCTAAGTGTAAATGCAAGTGAGAGCATCACTAGTCTCAGGCTGAGCCACTACAAGCTCTGTGTCGGGGAGCCGGTAGCGGTAATAACCGGTAGTGGGTCAGGCTCTGCTACGAGAGCCTACGACCTCTCAATAATAGAAGATATACATAAATACAGCCTGTAGCCTGTGTGTCTCTCCCCACCCAATGTAACCACGCATATCATGACCACAACGTCTCATGCCCATGTCAAGCGCGATCATAGCTAAATGCAACCAGTCATAAAGTATCTAATAGTATAATGTCCATGTCCTGTATCCTATACAGAATCACCACGAATATCTCGGGAAAATCCTGTCTCATGAATAGTGTCAAGTGTCCTGGGTCATATGGTACTTGATAAGACAAGTACGAGAATATAAAATGTCACGGATATCCATCTCTAAATGACCGTACCCAACACTGCGTACAGTGTCGGCACCCGACTGATAATCGGACGCTAAGTACGTCACACGGTCCTAGGTTGAGCATGCACAGCAATATATATATAAGCAAGGAAAATAGATAACTAAGCTGCATAGATTGGCAAGGTACACTTGCCTGATGTCCGAAAACCAACGACTGTCCCTGTATCAGTGGATCCGGTAGGGACTACTCCAAAAGCTGTAATAAATATCACCAACAGTCTCAGAAGATGTCAAATAGCTGGAAATGCCTGTCCTTACGTTCAATTTGGACACAGGGGCAAAAAGGTCATTTTCGGGCCAAAGCGGGTTCTACATGAGGGCCCACTTTACACCGAAAAGCGTGTCAGGGTCAAAGGTCTCCAAATTACTCAAACTCAGTGTCTACAAGTCAGGAACGATGATACGAACCCAACGGAACTTCCAGAATTGGATTCCGATGAGCCGATCACAAAATCACCCGTCAAGTGGAGCATGTGGGGCCCACGACACATGATTTTGTCAACGTTCTCAGAATCGGACCAAACTTGGCTCACGGGACCAGCGTATTACTACGGATCCGATGGCACAAGTTTCGTCTCGAACCGACGTGTGTACACGAAGTTACAGCGTATTCCAGAAAGGACGGATATGGGGTGTCGTCGGCGGATACGCGTTGATTCCGGGGTGCACGCACCTCTGAATCGACTTCTGCGAAATCCTACCCGACCGTATCAACGTCGCACACAGTTTGGTAAAGACCGCGTGCGACCAAGTCGTCCCGATTGGCGGGGCGGACTCAGTTCCGAGGTAAAACATGGCGTTGTTTCTTCCTGTTTTGGATCGCGGTGTACGATCACTACAGGGCGCGATGCACCGAGCGATTTGCACGGGCACCGAGAGGGTTATACAGTCTACACATAGCAACTGACGGAATCAAAATTGGAGTGGCGGGGCGAAAGAAATCAGTACCTGAACAGGGCTCCGCGAATGCTGAATTCCAAGTGTCCGAACGTCCAATCTGTGTCCTGGTCGTATCCTCGCGCTGCTTGCGTCCGATTCGTCCTCTCCCGTGTCCGCTGGGCCTTGGAGTCGAGTCCCAGGTTGCCTCGGGTCAGCGGAGCGACGCGTGGGAGGCGTTGGGGTCGGGTCGCCAAGGGAAGGGGATCGGGGTCGCTTCCGAGCGGCTGGGGTCGCTGTCGAACGGCTGTAGGCGGCACGTCGAGGGGATACGGCGGACACGGAGGTCGACGGCTGTTGTTCCCAGCAGCGAGTCGGGGTCGAGGGGAGTCGCGGCGTCGGGGACGAACTGCGGCTAGGGAGGTTGATCCGGCGGCGGCGGCGACGTCTCGAGCAGGGGGTTGATGGGATGCGGCGGATGGGTCGATCACAGGAGAGTCGGGGTTGGGTTTGGAGACGACGGCGACTAGGGTTCAGGAGCTGGGCACGGATGTCAAGGCGGCCCTTTTTATAGGCTGCTACAGTGAAATCCGGCGGCTGCTAGGGTTTGCATGCGGGTTTCGGGTCAGGTTGGTTTGGTTCGGTCCAACTGGGTCTGGCTCACAATCCAAATGGCTAAAGGTCCTCGATACGTTGCTCCGGTGTCCAATAAATTCACCGAAAAATGCCATGCGTCCGGTTCTCCATTATACACAATAAATTTCTATTTCCAGAATATTTTAACTCCATTTAGTCACACTTAAAATTATTTAACCCCAAATCACCTTAGCTATAAATTCCAGAAAAATACCGAAAATACGGAAAATTATATAAATTTTATTCCTGAAATTTAGGGTGTTTACAATCTTCCCTCCTTAAAAGGATTGCGTCCTCGCAATCAAAGAATAAGCTACTAAAGAAGGGTTATGGAAATACAAGGTGGCCTAGTTTACAACTGCCTCCTCGAACAAGTGGGGGTATCGCTGACGCATACTATCTTCTCGTTCCCAAGTCGATTCGCCTGGTGAATGATGTTTCCATGCTACTCGGACCAGTCTGATTGTCTGTCCCCGCAATGTCTTCTCACTGACGTCGAGGATGCCAACTGGTTGTTCCTCATATCTCAAGCTCGGGCCTACTGCGATCTCTGAATGATCGACTACGTGACTTGGGTCGGTCACGTACCTTCGCAGCTGTGAGACGTGGAATACGTCATGCACTCCCTCTAAGGATGGAGGTAATGCAAGACGATAAGCCACCTCACCAACGCGCTCTAGAATGTCAAATGGCCCAATATACCTTGGGCTCAGCTTGCCTCTGCTCATCTGATAGTACCACGAGTGGGCGAAATCCTCAAGAACACATAATCTCCTTCCTTGAACTCTAGGGGACGCCTGTGTGTATCTGCCCAATGCTTCTGTCTGTCCTGAGCTGCTCGTAGATGATTCTGTATCTGCTTCACCTTCTCCACTGTCTGCGTTACCAATTCTGGTCCCAGTATCTGACGTTCACCAACGTCACTCCAACATACAGGTGACCTGCACTTCCGTCCGTATAAAGCTTCAAATGGCGCCATCTGAATGCTGGCCTGATAACTGTTATTGTAGGAGAACTCTACTAAGTGCAAATGATCTTCCCAAGATCCTCCGAAATCTAGCATACATGATCGCAACATGTCCTCCAAGATCTGAATGGTGCGCTCCGATTATCCATCTGTCTGCGGGTGGTATGCCGTGCTGAATTTGAGTCTGGTACCTAGACTCTCTTGTATGCTTCTCCAAAAATGAGATGTAAATCTCGAATCTCGATCCGATACAATACTAACAGGTACTCCATGTAATTTGACGATTTGTTGCATATACATGTCAGCTAGTACCTCTGTGGACTGTCCAACTCTAAATGGCAAGAAGTGTGCCGATTTAGTGAGTCAATCCACGATAACCCAAACTGCATCTCTTCCGCTGGGGCTCTTCGGAAATCCTGTGACAAAATCCATCGTGATATGCTCCCACTTCCATTCCGGTATCGGGAGCGGTTGTAACATACCTGCAGTTCTCTGATGCTCCGCCTTCACTTGTTGACATACTAAACATTTGGCCACAAATCTCGCGATCTCTCTCTTCATTCCATGCCACCAGTAATACTGTCTCAAGTCCCGATACATCTTGGTTCCTCCTGGGTGAACAGAGTACATAGAGCTATGTGCTTCAGTCATTAACTCCTGTCTCAATTCTCCATTTGGAACATACAAGCGGTTTCCAAATCTCAATGTCCCGTCTTCATGGATGCGTAGTCCTGTCTGAATGCCGGCTTCTGTCCTTTCCTTGAGTCTTCGGAATCTAGCATCGGTGGGCAATGCCTCCTTGATCTTCTCTACGAGTGATGACTGAATCTCAAGGTTAGCCATCAATCCATTCTGTCCTGGTAAGACAACCTCTATCTGAAGCTCCTGTAAGTCCTTCAATAACTCGGGCTGCATTGTCAAGAAATAAGCCGTAGGCTTCCTGTTGAGTGCATCTGCAACAACATTCACCTTTCCCGGATGATACTGCAGATCGATGTCAAAATCTACCATCAGTTCTAGCCAGCGTCTCTGTCTCATGTTAAGCTCCTTCTGAGTATACACATACTTCAGACTCTTATGATCAGTAAAGATTTCTACCCTCTCTCCATAAAGATAGTGCCTCCATATCTTCAGTGCAAATATAACAGCTGCTAGCTCCAGATCATGTGTGGGGTAGTTCTTCTCGTGGTCCTTCAACTGTCTCGACGCATAAGCAATGACCTTGCCATGTTGCATCAAAACACATCCTAGCCCACTGCCTGATGCATCACTGTAAACAACAAAACCTCCTGACCCTGTAGGAAGAGTCAAGACAGGTGCTGTTGTTAATCTTCTCTTTAGTTCTTCAAAAGCCTTCTGGCAGTCTTCTGTCCATACAAACTCCTGATCCTTCCGTGTCAGCTTCGTCATTGGTTCTGCAATCCTTGAGAAATTTTCTACGAACCTTCGGTAATATCCCGCGAGTCCGAGAAAACTTCTTACCTCTGCAACTGATGTAGGTGTAGGCCATGTCTCAATTGCTGCAACCTTCTCTGGATCCACTGAAAGTCCTTCTCCTGAGATGATGTGCCCCAAGAAAGGCACCCTGTCCATACAGAACTCACACTCACTGAGCTTGGCATATAACTTCTCATGTCTCAAGGTCTCTAACACGATTCTAAGATGTTCCTCGTGCTCTTCAGGGCTCTTGGAATATATGAGAATATCGTCAATGAATACCACTACGAATTTATCCAAGAATTAATGAAAGACCCTGTTCATTAAGCTCATAAATACTGCTGGCGCATTGGTTAAACCAAATGGCATCACCAAGAACTCATAATGCCCATACTTCGTCCTGAAAGCTGTCTTCGGGATGTCTTCCTTCCTCACCTTGATCTGATGATAGCCGGATCTAAGGTCAATCTTCGAGAATACCCTTGCACCACTCAATTGATCGAATAGATCATCAATGCGTGGTAAGGGATACCTGTTCTTGATGGTGACAGCATTCAGTGCCCTGTAATCAATGCACAACTGTACTGTTCCATCCTTCTTCGGCACAAATAAGATGGGTGCTCCCCAAGGTGAAACACTGGGCCGAATGAAATCCTTCTCCAAAAAATCATCAACCTGTTCCTTCAACTCCACTAACTCCTTAGGTGCTAGCCGATAAACTGATAAAGTGATTGGCTCTGCTCCTGGAGTTAAGTCTATTATGAATTCTATTTCCCGATCAGGCGGTAAACCTGGAAGGTCATCAGGAAATACATCCACAAAACCTGATATGACTCTTGGGTAACCTGTCTCCTCTTCTACAGATAATACCCTAAGAGTAGGCTGAACTCCTTGCTCTACTGCTCCTCGGAAAAACTCAAATTCTGGATGTCCAGGCGGTCTAAATATAACCCGCCCAAGTCGGCAATCAAGAGTCGCATGGTACTGACTTAACCAGTCCATACCAAGTACGACATCATAATCCGGCATGGAAAAGATCAAAAATTGAGCTCGCATCTTTCGGCCACAAACTACTACAGAACATGATCTACAGACGTCACTAACCGGAATAATACCGCCTCCCATAAGAATTCTCTTCATCTTCGGAAGGGGTGCGGTAGCTACTCTATGGGTGGCTACAAAGCTAGCTGCTATAAATGAATGCGATGCTCCAGAATCAAATAAAACTACAGCAGGTAATGAAGCTACTAAAATAGTACCTGCGATGACCTCGCCTGCTGTAGCCTCCTCCTCAACAGCTAATGGGAATGCCTGTCCCCGTCCCTGAGCTGGACCTCTCTGCTGCTGCTGCTGCTGATGAAATAGGGCTGCCTGTGGTGCCAGGGGTGGTCTCTGCGGGTTCCCTCCGGGGGCTGGTGGTCTGACCCCACCAACTCCTGTCTGTTGGGCTCCTGCTGCTGGATAAGCTGGTCGTGGTGCAGGCAATGCTAGTCTTGGTGCTCCGTCTCGGCGTTCGGAACAGTCCCTAGAAAAGTGCTGGCTGGATCCGCAGCTCAAATATAGTCCCAACTTACGCCTGCATTCCTTCTCAATGTGTCCTACCTTGCCGCAGTGGTGACAAGTAGGAAGAGGTCTGTCTCTATGTGCTGCTCTATCTGGCATACCCCTCTGGGTTCGCTTTGCCGAATCCCCATGTGCTGGCCTGGATGGTGCTGATGTGATAGGCCTCTTCAGGTTAGTCTCCCTTCTAGCGACGCGCTCCAAGCGTCGGGCTGCTGCAAGGACATCGGTATAAGAGGTAGGTGCTACCGATCCAATCACTCTCTGAAGCTCGAACTTCAAGCCGTCAAAGAACTTCTCTGCTTTTTCTTCCTCCGTCGAAATCAATGTCGGGGCAAAGCGGCTCAGGCGAATAAATTCCGCATTATATTCCTCCACTGACATGCTGCCTTGGATAAGGCGGTTGAACCTGTCTCTGAGCTCTGACCGTGCGACTGCCGGGATGTACATCTCTTGGAAGAGTCTAGAGAACTCTTCCCATGTGACTCTGTCCTGTCCAAGTCTTCTCTCTTCTGCTAGCCACCAGTGATGCGCATTATCAGTTAACTGCATTCTAACTGCAGTCATCCACTTCTCTCTCGGAAGTTCAGCGGCTTCCAACTGATGCTGAATATTGGTGAGCCACTCATGAACTTCCGTTGGCCCTTCCTTACCAGAAAATGTACGAGGTTTGAGGTGACGGAAATCAGTGATAGATCCTGTCGCTGTTCGCCTCGTTGGAGGATTTGCCTGCTCCAATGCGGATACCAGGCTGGTCCTCAGATACTCGGCCTCCTGCCGATGGGCCTCCTGCTGAATCTGTTGCTGTGCTTGCATCATAGCATACATCATCTGAAACATTTGTTGCCCGTCCATGGCTTGTCCTGGCGGGAATACTGGCATCTGGGGAGTGAACTGTGGTGGAGGTGGGATGTCATCTCTCCGAAACCTTGGATTAGGCTGACCGGTTTGATCACTCTGCGATGCTTGTCCTCCATCCCCTGGTGTCACTCCGTCTCCATAAGTAACCACAGCGTCGTGTGGTGTATCCAAAGGAATATCCTCTCTGTTCCCGGAATCCATTGCTCTGCAATCAAAATATAAACTGTAAGAACGCTCAGAGGAATCAATACAGGATGCAGTTCAAGTAACAAATTTCGAGTTCGATATAGAGTTCAACAATGGTTAAATAATGGATGAGAACCTAGAACTTATCCTATCCTTAGGGCAGGCTGGTTCGGTCCCTAAGTTAAAACCGAACAATTTAGTCGTAGACCTGCATGGGCCACCACAAAAACCATGTCACGCCCCAGTCCCAAAATACCGAGGGACTGGACGCGTGTCAACGGCCAGCAGTACGCACCGATGGACCAACTCACTATAAAGGATCCATCAGGGCATACTTAAGCTGTAAAACAAGTCTATGACAATCATGGTACAACTAATCTCATCCACACAAGACATAAACATGATCCACAGAATAAATAAGGAATGTAAATCATCATCCAGTCTCACATAGTACTTCGGGGAACAACCCGATAAATATCTAGTACAATGGTTCATCTGACCAGAATATAAAAGACTGAAATAAATAATAAAAGCTGAGCATAAACAAGGATGCTCAAGAGAAGTCTTCAGCTAAGACCTCGTCCTCGGATGGTGGTACAACTCCTGGATCAGCTCCTGCTCCGGTCCCGTAAACCTCAGGATAAACCATGTCTGTAAAATCTGGGGACAAAAATCCGGATCCAGGTCCTCGGGGGACATAGCAAGGTACAAGAAAGCTCATGCCAAAATGAGTAAATAAACAGTGCAGCAAATAAATAACTAAATGAAGCAATAGGGTAAATATGTAACCAATCTAAGTGTAAATGCAAGTGAGAGCATCACTAGTCTCAGGCTGAGCCACTACAAGCTCTGTGTCGGGGAGCCGGTAGCGGTAATAACCGGTAGTGGGTCAGGCTCTGCTACGAGAGCCTACGACCTCTCAATAATAGAAGATATACATAAATACAGCCTGTAGCCTGTGTGTCTCTCCCCACCCAATGTAACCACGCATATCATGACCACAACGTCTCATGCCCATGTCAAGCGCGATCATAGCTAAATGCAACCAGTCATAAAGTATCTAATAGTATAATGTCCATGTCCTGTATCCTATACAGAATCACCACGAATATCTCGGGAAAATCCTGTCTCATGAATAGTGTCAAGTGTCCTGGGTCATATGGTACTTGATAAGACAAGTACGAGAATATAAAATGTCACGGATATCCATCTCTAAATGACCGTACCCAACACTGCGTACAGTGTCGGCACCCGACTGATAATCGGACGCTAAGTACGTCACACGGTCCTAGGTTGAGCATGCACAGCAATATATATATAAGCAAGGAAAATAGATAACTAAGCTGCATAGATTGGCAAGGTACACTTGCCTGATGTCCGAAAACCAACGACTGTCCCTGTATCAGTGGATCCGGTAGGGACTACTCCAAAAGCTGTAATAAACATCACCAACAGTCTCAGAAGATGTCAAATAGCTGGAAATGCCTGTCCTTACGTCCAATTTGGACACATGGGCAAAAAGGTCATTTCCGGGCCAAAACGGGTTCCACATGAGGGCCCACTTTGCACCAAAAAGCATGTCAGGGTCAAAGGTCCCCAAATTACTCAAACTCAGTGTCTACAAGTCAGGAACGATGATACGAACCCAACGGAACTTCCAGAATTGGATTCCGATGAGCCGATCACAAAATCACCCGTCAAGTGGAGCATGTGGGGCCCACGACACGTAATTTTGTCAACGTTCTCAGAATCGGACCAAACTTGGCTCACGGGACCAGCGTATTACTACGGATCCGATGGCGCAAGTTTCGTCTTGAACCGACATGTGTACACGAAGTTACAGCGTGTTCCAGAAAGGACGGATACGGGGTGTCGTCGGCGGATACGCGTTGATTCCGGGGTGCACGCACCTCCGAATCGACTTCTGCGAAATCCTACCCGACCGTATCAACGTCGCACACAGTTTGGTAAAGACCGCGTGCGACCAAGTCGTCCCGATTGGCGGGGCGGACTCAGTTCCGAGGTGAAACAGGGCGTTGTTTCTTCCTGTTTTGGATCGCGGTGTACGATCACTACAGGGCTCGATGCACCGAGCGATTTGCACGGGCACCGAGAGGGTTATACAGTCTACACATAGCAACTGACGGAATCGAAATTGGAGTGGCGGGGCGGAAGAAATCAGTACCTGAACAGGGCTCCGCGAATGCTGAATTCCAAGTGTCCGAACGTCCAATCTGTGTCCTGGTCGTATCCTCGCGCTGCTTGCGTCCGATTCGTCCTCTCCCGTGTCCGCTGGGCCTTGGAGTCGAGTCCCAGGTTGCCTCGGGTCAGCGGAGCGACGCGTGGGAGGCGTTGGGGTCGGGTCGCCAAGGAAAGGGGATCGGGGTCGCTGCCGAGCGGCTGGGGTCGCTGTCGAACGGCTGTAGGCGGCACGTCGAGGGGATACGGCGGACACAGAGGTCGACGGCTGCTGTTCCCAGCAGCGAGTCGGGGTCGAGGGGAGTCGCGGCGTCGGGGACGAACTGCGGCTAGGGAGGTTGATCCGGCGGCGGCGGCGACGTCTCGAGCAGGGGGTTGATGGGATGCGGCGGATGGGTCGATCACAGGAGAGTCGGGGTTGGGTTTGGAGACGACGGCGGCTAGGGTTCAGGAGCTGGGCACGGATGTCAAGGCGGCCCTTTTTATAGGCTGCTATAGTGAAATCCGGTGGCTGCTAGGGTTTGCATGCGGGTTTCGGGTCAGGTTGGTTTGGTTCGGTCCATCTGGGTCTGGCTCACAATCCAAATGGCTAAAGGTCCTCGATACGTTGCTCCGGTGTCCAATAAATTCACCGAAAAATGCCATGCGTCCGGTTCTCCATTATACACAATAAATTTCTATTTCCAGAATATTTTAACTCTATTTAGTCACACTTAAAATTATTTAACCCTAAATCACCTTAGCTATAAATTCCAGAAAAATACCGAAAATACGAAAAATTATATAAATTTTATTCCTGAAATTTAGGGTGTTTACAAAAACTCCATAGGTAATGGTCATCTTAGGTCTTAATCATAGTGCTCATAGAACAAAAGGGTTAATATTTAAGGATGGAAGGGTTAGGTGGCACGAGTTGAAAGAAAAGAAGAACATAATTAGTCGTCTCACAAATAGCGAGCGCTAAGTGTTTAGAGGAACAAGATTGAATTTAAATAGAAAGACTCTAGATAATATCATGGTTTTCTAAGGGAGAATTGGTTTGCTAATCTCTGTGTTCGAGGTATGATCTAGGGAAGAGTTATTTTTCCTCTTGGCTTCCTAGGGTACTGTCTGCTAACATCAAGACAAGAATCTAAATGTATAGTTCTATAATACTATCTCACCATACAAGTTAGGTTTGGTCCTAATATTCAATCTTGGATTTCTAGTGGTCCCTCAATATTAGGGTCAAACAATATGGTTAAATTTCTAATTAACTCTAGTAGTGTCTATACTACTCTCAAGTCTTCATAAATACATCAAGGGGTAATATTAAACCAATCTATAGATAAGGAATGCTAGGGTTCACTAGATATTCTAAACTTAGTGGTGTGTCAATTCTTGGTAGGAATATTACCCTAATTATTATTCTAACAACAAGGGTTCCTATGTTCTAGGGGAAGGCTATACTCAAGGAACTATTAGGGAAGCACAGGAATCAAGCAAGATGCGATTATTTAGATAGAACAGATTGGAAGGAAGATAATTCATAGTCAAATGTGGATGAGATCCTATACTCTAATCCTAATTGCAGGCTTGCTCGGTACAGTAACTTAACCGAGACAATATGCTCTCGACCTGCATGGACCACCACAAAAACATGTCACGTCCCAGTCCCAAAATACGTAGGACTAGGAACACGTAAGGATGCCAGTCGTATATATATGGCAACTCCAATATATGGATACCATAATACACACGTACGCTGTAATATGAATAAAACTCATATGTGGTATCTATATTATCACAAGTCACAGAAATACTAATCTCATCCACACAACAAGTCACAGAAAGAAAATAACTAGACTAGAATAAAGAGTCTGAATAATCCAACAATGATAGTCGGGTGGAGACAAATCTACTACCAATGACTATATTAAAACTAAATGAGAGAGAAGAGTAAAAATTACCAATATAAAATAAGGTGAGGATAGAAGTGTTAGCTAAAAGATCCATCGCTAGAGATAATCAATGGTGCTCAGTGGGTAAGATCTCCTCGGCAGAGAGTAATGCGTCTGGTCCCGGTCCTACTACTGCGGATACTCATGGTCGTCTATACCTGGCAAGGGACCAGGTCCTCAGAGGGACATAACAAGATACATAGAAGCAAGCCAATTGAATACAGTAAACATGCATAATGTTTGAAAATATATAAGTACGCTGTACAAGATAATCTATATGAATGCAAATGAGGACAACTTTTTGACGTATGGGCAAGGGTAGGCTACTCGATATAAATCTCACAACTCACACACACGTCAGTGGACATCAGAAATTGACATACCGTGGGGGTAGCGACCAGCAAGACCCCAGAAATTGACATACCGCGTGGGTAGCCACCAGCCCGACACACTACCATAGTGCAAGCTAGATACTACGGTTTACCAGAGTGGTTAAAGCCCATACGCCTAATGATTGTCATACGGTCCTAGGTTAAGCATGTACAACAATTAATTTAAGTCAAAGAAATAAGTAACAAAACTGCAAAGTTTGGCAAGGTACACTTGTTTGTGGTTTAAATACCAACAGTTGTCCCTATAATAGTGGATTCTGCAGGTACTCCTCCAAAAGCTGAAATAAACATCACCATCAGATTCAGAAAATATTAAATAGCTAGAAATTGTCCTTGAGTCCAATTTGGACATAAGGGCAAAAATCACAATTTTTGGTCAAAGCGGGGTCCACATGTGGCCCGCTTCGCACCGAAAAACATGTCAGAACCAATGGTCTCCAAATTCGTCAAACTTAGTGTCAACAAGTCCAGAACGATGATACGAACCCAACGGAACTTCCAGAACTTGATTTCGATGAGCCGATCACAAAATCGTCCGTCAAGTGGAGCCGTGGGGCTCACGATACACGATTTTGTCAATGTTCTCAGAATCGAACCAAACTTGGGTCACAGGACCAGCGTATTGCTACGAGTCCGATGGCGTAAGTTTTGTTTCTATCCGACGTGTGTACACAAAGTTACAACATTTTCTAGAACAGGCCGATGCGGGGCGCTGTCGGCAGATACGCGTTGATTCCGGTGTGCACGCACATCCAAATCAACTTCTGCAAAATTCCGCATATCCGTATCAATGGCTCGCACCTTTCGGTAAAGATCAAACGCAACCAAGTCGTCCCGTTTGGCGGGGCGCACTCAGTTCCAGGGGGAAATGGGGTATTGTTTTTCCTGTTTTAGGATCGCGGTTCGCGATCGCCACAGGACGCGACGCACCTAGCGGGTTATACGGACATCGAGAGGGTTACACAGCCTATGCGTCACAACTGACGAAACGAAAAATGGGGCAACGAGGAGAGAGAACGGGTTACCTGAACGGGGCTACGCAGAACGGAGTTTCTCGTGTCCGCGAAGCGACACGACACTGCGACACGGTGCTGCTATATCCGGGTACTGCTGTGTCCGGGTTAGGGTTCAAGCGGAGACTCGCCGGGGCTTCGTCGTGGCTGCTCAGGGCTTCGCCGGAGGAGAGCAGCCCTGACGGAGGCGGAGACTGCTAGGTGGAGGCGCCGCGGGGAGAGCAGTGGCTGCTGCTGCTCGTGGTCGAGGCGGAGGAGGAAGACCGAGTGTTGGACGGCCAGGGTTCGGGTTGAGCGGCTGCGGGTTGGGGAGAGGGCGGAGGACGGCGAGGGGAGAGGTTCTGGTTGAGGCGGAGGGGTTAGGGTTCAGGCGGAACTCGTCGGGGGATTTCGACGGATTGTCGGGAGGAGAAGGTTCTGGAGGAGGAAGACGGTGTCAGCGGGCTAGGGCGGCCGAGGGTGATCGGAGCGGGGCGCTGCGAGTTCTGGGCGGAGGAGGTTAGGGTTTTGGCCTGCGGAGCAAGGTTATCGAGGGGGTTATATAGGGCGCTAAAACAGTAAAGGGAAAGGGATTAGGATTAGGGTTTCGACTGGGCTAACGGGTCCGGGTCGGGTTCAATTCGGATCCGACCCGACCCGTTAAGAGCTGGGTTCGGTTCGGTTCTCCTTGGTTCGGTTCGGGTTGGTTTGGTTTATTTCAAAATAAATCGGGTTTAATTCTAGGGTTTAATTAGGGTTAATTATAACTTAGTTTCTAGGTCTTTAAAAATGTTTTCGGGGTCCAATAAATTCCCAAAAAATTACCCTATGTCTAGTTTTTCATTTTACACCAAAAAATATTATTTTTATAATATTTTAATATTAATTAACATCATTTAAAAATTGTTTTAATTACAAAATACCTTATTTTTAATTAGTAAAAATCCCAAAAAATTCCAGAAAAATTGTGTAAAATTGTTTTTAAAAATTCCTGAAAAATTAGGGGGTTTACAATCTACCCCCTTAAGAGAATTGCGTCCTCGCAATCAAAGAATAAACTACTAAAGGAAAAGAACTATAGGAATTACAAGAATGCTTAGGTTATACCTGTCTCTGCAAATAAGTGAGGATAACGCTGGCGTATGATATCCTCTCGTTCCCAGGTAGATTTGCCAGAAGAGTGATGTTTCCAAGCTACACGAACCAGTCTAATTGTCTGTCCTCGTAATGTCTTCTCACTGATGTCGAGTATGCCAACTGGTTGTTCTTCATATCTCAGGCTAGGGCCGACTGCAATCTCAGAATGATCGACTACGTGACTTGGGTCAGTCACGTACCTTCTCAGCTGTGAGACATGGAATACATCATGCACTCCCTCTAAGGATGGAGGTAATGCAAGACGATAAGCCACCTCACCAATGTGCTCCAGAATATCAAATGGCCCAATGTACCTTGGGCTTAACTTGCCTCTGCTCCCAAATCTAATAGTACCTCGAGTGGGTAAAATCCTAAAAAATATGTGCTCTCCTTCTTTGAACTCCAGGGGACGTCTGTGCGTATCAGCCCAATGCTTCTGTCTGTCCTGAGCTGCACGAAGATGATTCTGAATTTGTTTTACCTTCTCCACTGTCTGTATTACCAATTCTGGACCCAGTATTTGACGCTCACCAACGTCACTCCAGCATATCGGCGATCTGCACTTTTTATCGTACAACGCCTCGAATGGTGCCATCTGGATGCTTGTCTGATAACTGTTGTTGTAAGAGAACTCCACCAAGTGCAAATGATCTTCCCAAGACCCTCCAAAGTCTAGTATACACGACCGCAGCATATCCTCCAAGATCTGAATCGTGTGCTCCGATTGACCATCTGTCTGTGGATGGTAAACAGTACTGAATTTGAGTCGGGTGCCAAGACTCTCTTGCATGCTTCGCCAAAAATGAGATATAAATCTTGAATCATGATCCGACACAATACTAACCGGCACTCCATGTAATCTTACGATTTATCGTATATACATGTCGGCTAGTACCTCCGTGGACTGTCCAACTCTAAATGGCAAGAAGTATGCCAATTTAGTGAGTCGATCCACGATAACCCATACTGCATCTTTTCCACTGGGGCTTCTTGGAAATCCTGTGACAAAATCCATAGTGGTATGTTCCCACTTCCATTCTGGTATGGGAAGCGGCTGCAACATACCAGCCGTTCTTTGATGCTCGGCCTTTACTTGATGGCAGACTAAACATCTCGCCATAAATCGTGCAATCTCCCTCTTTATTCTATGCCACCAATAATACTGCCTCAAATCTCGGTACATCTTTGTTCCTCCTGGATGAACAGAGTACATAGAGCTATGTGCTTCAGTCATTAACTCTTGTCTTAATTCTCCATTTGGAACATACAGGCGATTTCTGTACCTTAATGTCCCGTCCTCATGTATGCGAAGTTCCGTTTGCATGTCTGCTTCTGCCTTCTCTTTAAGTCTTCAAAATCTAGCATCAGTGGACAATGCCTCTTTAATCCTCTCCACAAGTGACGACTTAACTTCGAGATTAGCCAGCAAGCCACTCTGTCCTGGTAAAACAACCTCTATCTGGAGCTCCTGTAGATCTTTCAATAGTTGAGGCTGTATCGTCAAGAAATACGTCGTGGGCTTCCTTCTGAGTGCTTTTGCGACGACATTCGCCTTTCCCGGGTGATACTGCAGATCTATATCAAAGTCTACCATCAACTCAAGCCAACGTCTCTGTCTCATGTTGAGCTCCTTCTGAGTATATACATACTTTAGACTCTTGTGATTAGTAAATATTTCTACCTTCTCTCCATAAAGATAGTGCCTCCAAATCTTCAGTGCAAATATTACTGCAGCTAGCTCAAGATCGTGTGTTGGGTAGTTCTTCTCATGGACCTTCAACTGTCTCGATGCATAAGCGATAACTTTGCCATGTTGCATCAAAATACATCCTAGTCCACTACCTGACGCATCACTGTAAACAAGAAAACCTCCTGACCCTGAAGGAAGAGTCAAGACAGGTGCTATTGTCAATCGCCTCTTCAATTCTTCAAAGGCCTTCTGGCAATCTTCTGTCCATGCAAACTCCTGATCCTTACGTGTCAACTTCGTCATAGGCTCCGCAATTCTAGAGAAATTTTCTACGAACCTCCGGTAATATCCAGCAAGTCCGAGAAAACTTCTCACTTCTGCAACTGATGTAGGTGTAGGCCAAGTTTCTGTAGCGCCCCGTTCCCCCGGTGCGGGGAGCGCGGCTAAGAAACACAAGTCGGTATCGTTCGATCGGGATAGATTGAATTAAGAACTCGTCCTCGTTATGGATTTGTTTCTTCGGAATCGATTCCCATATTCAGTGGACCGCGCCCCAAGGATCGGCTTAGCGGCAGAGTCAGGAGGGACCTCTCCGCTACTATCTTTTATTGCCTCGGTTTTTGATGTCGCTTGTTGCTTTCGTGCGAGTTGGTTTTAGGATTTGCTTGTTTTCCTTAAACGGTTTCGATGGTTTTCATTATTTTCGTTCATTGACTTGCACTTCTATTCCGAGATTGGAAAGAGAGGAAGAAGTATTAATCGAGCTGTTCGTGTGCAGGTGAACGAGCAGTAGGTGGCTTGCGAGCGGAGTCGTAAAGCGCCTCTTTCCTTCTCCTTTCCTTCCAACCAAGTGAGTGGCTACCAACCCGATTAGCTAGCCCTGCTTCCAAGCTTCACGCCCTAAAATCTGCATTCTTCTTAGTCCCGATCAAATGATACCAAGTAATAATAAAAGAAACCAAGATAAAAGAGAATAGACTTGGTTATTACTGCTTGTCAATCAAACTCGTGAACGGTTACTTACTTGCATGCTTGTTCGTTCGGAATGTTCATCATATGCATAAATTGTAGTTAGAATATATCTTCTTCTATAAATTGTGCTATTTATGAATCATATCGTGTATGCGCATAACTGTTCCTAGAGGCTATGCAAAATGAATCATGCATTACTCTTGTTGCCTCAACTGCGTGAAGTGATAATTTAACCAAAAATCGTGTGTTCGATCACGGACAACTTGTGCACAAGGATATAAGTTCTGCGGACGGTCGCTGGGGCACTGGCACTGATCCGATCCGGGCAGACTTCGTGTTTATAGTCAATCGTGTGCGGACGGGATAACTTGCAACGCATCATGTTTTCTGAGCTCCTCGTGTTTTCTCGTTGCATGCTATCCTTGTCCTTGACTAGTCCATTATGGTATCAAGCCAGTGATCCTCGTGTGTATATGCTTGCAACGCCTCGTGTGTTTATCGTATGAATATGGCTTGCAATGCATCGTGTGTTCAACGTGTATATTTAAACCTGTTGCATACTAACTTGTGTCTTCGTGGCAGGGAAGGCATGGTAAGTATTGTGCAGGTAATTCAGACGGGCAGGTAAAATCCACCGAACGGTGGCACGTTCATTTTCAGTAAATTCTATATGCTGCTTACTTATAACAAGATAGAAACCCACAAATATGCATGCTTTATTAAAAACAACGTATTGATTGGTATAGTTCGGCTAGCTCGCCTTCACCAGCATGTTTCGATATGCTGACCCTCGTTGAAACAGGTTCTCCGTACTAAGGCGAACCGAGTGAGGAGCCGAAGTCGTCTTCCCGATCCAGTCCAGCTGTTGGCGCATCTTCACCGCGCCCCTTGAAGCATTTTGAAGCCAGAAGCTGAAACTCTTCATACACACATGCAGCTCCATGGCAAAGCCGTCCTCCAGCCTGGAGGTCTATACATTTTGAAGTTATAAAGGGATGTAATGTACATGACTGCTATCTCATTTTGAGTCAACACTTTTGTAAGCCGTTCGGCATATTAGCTGACTCATTCAGGAGTTTGTAATAGATGTTCATTATCAATAAAGAAAACTTTTCCATGTTTCAAATCTGTGTTTCAATTTATCTGCGTACTCTGAATATGTGCTTGCTATGCAAATCATTAAAGCCTTGTACGGGCGCAATCCCAGGCCCGTATGGCGGTTACGATTCGGGGAACGCCTCAATTGATTCTACGAAATTGGGTCGTGACATAATGGTATCAGAGCACAGATTCAAGTTCCTTAGACTTCATGCTGGAAAAGTTCCTTTAACGATCAAATTCCTGTACGAACTCTTGAACTCGCTAGGCCAAAATGAGATACATTCATGCAATAAGTCCATAATACATTATGATTCTAATGTAATTTACCTTCTTTTGAAGGAATGATACCAGCGCAATCTGCAGCACAAGCACCGAACGAAACACAGGAGAGTAGTTCGGGTACTTCGGGAAGCTCGCGGAGTCAGCGTGGCATATCTCAAGTCGACCCGCTAGAGCGGGTAATGCAAATATTAGAATCGTAACGACAAAGAGATGATGCTCGCCAAGCCAAGTTCAAAAGCAATTTAGAGACCCGATTCTCAGTCCAACAGAAGCAGGTAGATACCCTACAACAAATCGTTCAGACTTTGGCTGCCAACTATTCCGCCGCAACAACAACGACTCCGGTGGAACAGCCCGTGCTTGAAGTGGAGACGCCTCAAATCCCAAGGCCGAGGGACGTGACTGCCTTTAACTTGGGCCATTTCAAGAAAGTCTGCAATACCCCATTCAACGGGACTGAGGACCCAGTGGTAGCTCTAGATTGGCTAGCCGAGCTTGAAGATCACTTCGCTCTGTTAGAGGTCCCCGAAGACAAGAGCGTCGCCTGCGCGCAACTTCAGCTCCGCCTCAACGCGCACGATTGGTGGAACGTGCATCGACGATCTCTCCAATTTGATCACGGAGAGGAGGCGATCTCGTGGATGACTTTTCGTACCGCATTTGAAGAGAAGTTTATACCCCCTCCAGTACAACGTCAAATGGAAAATGATTTCGTGCAACTGAGGCAGGGCAGTATGACAGTGAAGCAGTACTCCGCCGAATTCAACCGACTATCTAAATTTGCTAGGGCCTATTTACCTGATGCAGCAAGTCGAGCCAGAAGGTTTGAAGGTGGACTACGCCCTGCCATCCATGCGCACGTGGTCAATAATCAGTACGGGACAATGCGTGAAGTCATAAATCATGCCCTATCCCTTGAACCGCAATATCCTCACGTTTCTACCGGCGCTGTGCATACCTACAATCACAAACGCCAAGGCAACGATAGAGGAAATACTGCTGCAAAGTGCCGAAACAACGGTGGTCAGCACAGGGCAAATCCCAACCAAGTATGTCAATACTGCAACAAACGTGGGCACGCCTTCAATCAATATCGTAAGAGACTTGGGTTATGTCTCGCTTGTGGCAATCTAGGCCATGCCATTAGTGCTTGTCCGAACCTTCCTGATCATCGCCCACAACGTAATAACCCCTAACGGTAAGCATTATTCCTAAGTTTCGGGACAAAACTTCCAATTGGTTTGGTAGGATGTAGCGCCCCGTTCCCCGCGGCTAAGAAACACAAGTCGGTATCGTTCGATCGGGATAGATTGAATTAAGAACTCGTCCTCGTTATGGATTTGTTTCTTCGGAATCGATTTCCATATTCAGTGGATCGCGCCCCAAGGATCGGCTTAGCGGCAGAGTCAGGAGGGACCTCTCCGCTGCTATCTTTTATTGCCTTGGTTTTCGATGTCGCTTGTTGCTTTCGTGCTTTGAGTTGGTTTTGGGATTTGCTTGTTTTCCTTGAACGGTTTCGATGGTTTTCATTGTTTTCATTCATTGACTTGCACTTCTATTCCGAGATTGGAAAGAGAGGAAGAAGTATTAATCGAGCTGTTCGTGTGCAGGTGAACGAGCAGTAGGTGGCTTACGAGCGGAGTCGTGAAGCGCCTCTTTCCTTCTCCTTTTCTTCCAACCAAGTGAGTGGCTACCAACCCGATTAGCTAGCCCTGCTTCCAAGCTTCATGTCCTAAAATTTGCATTCTTCTTAGTCCCGACCAAATGATACCAAGTAATAATAAAAGAAACCAAGATAAAAGAGAATAGACTTGGTTATTACTGCTTGTCAATCAAACTCGTGAACGGTTACTTACTTGCATGCTTGTTCGTTCGGAATGTTCATCATATGCATAAATTATAGTTAGAATATATCTTCTTCTATAAATTGTGCTATTTATGAATCATATCGTGTATGCGCATAACTGTTCCTAGAGGCTATGCAAAATAAATTATGTATTACTCGTGTTGCCTCAACTGCGTGAAGTGATAATTTAACCAAAAATCGTGTGTTCGATCACGGACAACTTGTGCACAAGGATATAAGTTCTGCGGACGGTTGCTGGGGCACTGGCACCGATCCGATCCGGGCAGACTTCGTGTTTATAGTCAATCGTGTGCGGACGGGATAACTTGCAACGCATCGTGTTTTCTGAGCTCCTCGTGTTTTCTCGTTGCATGCTATCCTTGTCCTTGACTAGTCCATTATGGCATCAAGCCAGTGATCCTCGTGTGTATATGCTTACAATGTCTCGTGTGTTTATCGTGTGAATATGGCTTGCAATGCATAGTGTGTTCAGAGTGTATATTTAAACCTGTTGCATACTAACTTGTATCTTTGTGGCAGGGAAGGCATGGTAAGTATTGTGCAGGTAATTCAGACGGACAGGTAAAATCCACCGAACGGTGGCACATTCATTTTCAGTAAATTCTATATGCTGCTTACTTGTAAATGAACTAAGGCAAGATAGAAACCCACAAATATGCATGCTTCATTAAAAACAACGTATTGATTGGTATAGTTCGGCTAGCTCGTATTCACCAGCATGTTTCGATATGCTGACCCTCGTTGAAATAGGTTCTCCGCACTAAGGCGAACCGAGCGAGAAGCCGAGGTCGTCTTCCCGATCGAGTCCAGCTGTTGGCGCATCTTCACCGCGCCCCTTGAAGCATTTTGAAGCCAGAAGCTGCAACTCTTTATACACAAATGCAGCTCCGTGGCAAAGCCGTCCTCCAGCCTGGAGGTCTATACATTTTGAAGTTATAAAGGGATGTAATGTACAGGACTGCTATCTCATTTTGAGTCAACACTTTTGTAAGCCGTTCGGCATAATAGTTGACTCGTTCAGGAGTTTGTAATAGATGTTCATTATCAATAAAGAGAACTTTTCCATGTTTCAAATCTGTGTTTCAATTTATCTGCGTACTCTGAATATGTGCTTGCTATGCAAATCATTAAAGCCTTGTACGGGCGCAATCCCAGGCCCGTACGGCGGTCACGATTCAGGGGATGCCTCAATTGATTCTACAAAATTGGGTCGTGACAGTTTCTATTATAGCAACCTTCTTCGGATCAACTGAAAGTCCTTCTCCTTAGATGATATATCCCAAGAAAGGTACCTTATCCATACAAAACTCACATTTACTGAGTTTGGCATACAACTTCTCCTGCCTCAACGTCTCTAGCACAATTCTGAGATGCTCCTCGTGCTCTTCATTGCTCTTGGAATATACTAAAATATCATCAATAAACACAACCATAAATTTGTCCAAGTACTGATGAAAAACTCTGTTCATCAAACTCATGAACACAGCTGGCGCGTTGGTTAAACCAAACGGCATTACTAAGAACTCATAATGTCCATACTTGGTCCTGAAGGTTGTCTTCGGTATATCCTCCTTCCTCACTCTAATCTGGTGATAACCGGATCTAAGATCAATCTTCGAGAATACCCTAGCACCACTCAATTGATCGAATAAGTCATCAATGCGTGGCAATGGATACCGGTTCTTAATGGTCACAGCGTTCAGTGCCCTGTAGTCAATGCACAGGCGTATTGTCCCATCCTTCTTCGGTACAAATAGTATGGGTGCTCTCCAAGGTGAAACACTGGGCCGAATAAAACCCTTCTCCAGAAGATCATCAACTTGTTCCTTAAATTCTACCAACTCCTTAGGTGCTAGCCGATATACTGATGAAGTGATAGGCTCTGCTCCTGGAGTTAAGTCTATTATGAATTCTATTTCCCGATCAGGTGGTAAACCTGGAAGATCATCAGAAAATACATCCATAAACTCTGATATGACTCTTGGGTAACCTGACTCCCCTTCTACCGATAGTACCCTAAGAGTAGGCTAAACTCCTTGCTCTATAGCTCCCCGAAGAAACTCAAACTCTGGATGACCAGGCGGTCTAAATATAACCTTTCCAAGCCGGCAATCAAGAGTCACATGGTACTGACTTAACCAGTCCATACCAAGTACAACATCATAATCTGGCATGGAAAAGATCAGAAATTGAGCTCGCATCTCCCTTCCACAGACTACTACCGAACAAGATCTACAGACGTCACTAACTGGGATAATTCTAACTCCCGTAAGAATTCTCTTAGTCTTCGGAAGGGGTGCGGTAGCTACTCTATGGGTGGCTACGAAGCTAGCAGCTATAAATGAATACAATGCTCCAAAATCAAATAAAGCTACAGCTGGTAATAAAGCTACTAAGATAGTACCTGCTATAACTTCTCCTGCAGTAGCTTCCTCCTCAACAGGCAACGCAAATGCTTGTCCTCGTCCCTGAGCTGGACCTCTCTGCTGCCGAGCCTGCTGAAATAGTGCTGCCTGTGGTGGCAGTGGTGGTCTCTGCTGATATCCTCCTGGAGCTGGTGGTCTGACTCCTGCGACTTCCGTCTGTGGCACTTCCAATGCTGGATGCGCTGGCCTTGGTGCAGGTAAAGCTAGTCTCGGTGCTCCCTCTCTGCGTTCAGATCAGTCTTTGGCTGTATGCTGGTTGGATCCACAAATCAGGCATTATTCCAGCTTGCGTCTACACTCCCTCTCAATGTGACCTACCTTGCCGCAGTAATGACAAGTAGGAAGAGATATGGCCCTAGGTGCTGCTCTTTCTGGTAGACTCCTCTGGGGTCATTTTGCAGAATCCCCCTGTGATGTCCTGGATGGTGCTGATGTGGTATCTATATTATCACAAGTCACAGAAATACTAATCTCATCCACACAATAAGTCACAGAAAGAAAATAACTAGACTAGAATAAAGAGTCTGAATAATCTAACAATGATAGTCGGGTGGAGACAAATCCACTACCAATGACTATATCAAAACTAAATGAGAGAGAAGAGTAAAAATCACCAATATAAAATAAGGTGAGGATAGAAGTGTCAGTTAAAAGATCCATCGCTAGAGATAATCAATGGTGCTTAGTGGGTAAGATCTCCTCAGTAGAAAGTAATGCGTCTGGTCCCGATCCTACTACTGCGGATACTCCTGGTCGTCTATACCTGGCAAGGGACCAGGTCCTCAGAGGGACATAACAAGATACATAGAAGCAAGCCAATTGAATACAGTAAACATGCATAATGTTTGAAAATATATAAGTACGTTGTACAAGACAATCTATATGAATGCAAATGAGGACAACTTTTCGACGTATGGGCAAGGGTAGGCTAGTCGATCTAAATCTCATAACTCACATACACGTCAGTGGACATCAGAAATTGACATACCGCGGGGGTAGCGACCAGCGCGACACACTACTGTAGTGCAAGCTAGATACTACGATTTACCAGAGTGGTTAAAGCCCATACGCCTAATAATTGTCCTCTCATGATACTAGGTGTCAAGTGTGTGTCAACATATCTAATATATAGTAATGACTGAACGAAACTACACATGCAACGAATATACAGAAATATAATGAATATACAAAAATATAAATAGCATGCAAAGTACTATAAATAATTTGGCAAGGTATACTTGCCTGGTTTGAAAAGGATGAAGTCCCAACTCAAGGCGTCGTCCGATCTACCCGTCACATAAATTAAACAAGTTAGGTTACAAAAGTGGGTGAATAGGTTCCTCCATTTTAATCTATTTTAATTCTGAATAAAATAACCTAAAATAGTATTTTAATCTTATTATAATCTAATTTTATTGTTAAACTCTAATTTTGGTCCAAAGAAAGTCAACTTTACGGGTTTGTGATCCTTGGTACGCAAATCGAGGCGATCCTTTGACCAAAAAGTCAACCAACTCAAATCCTAGATTTGTGTATGGAATCCTATAGATTTCAACGCTACATGAATGCTGGAATTGACAGTTTCATAAAATCACAAGTCGGTAAAGAGTTATGGCCAGAAGGGCGCACAGATGACAGTTTTCGGTGGTTTCCTATTTACGTCTACGTTGCACAAATTTTACAGTAGACTAAACTTGCATATTAAATTCTGAAAAAAATAATTTTATGTAAGTTCATAATGTCAGATTTTAGAAACTTTAAACGGCTCATAATTCTGAGTTCGGGATCTCCCGAAATCTCAAAAATACGAAAATGCGTCTGATTTCGGACAGCTGGCACTTTTAGAATATTCTGAAAAATAAGTTCTGAAATTACTAAAATAATTTATATATTCAGAAAACTAACCTTGATATGGTTCTAAAAAAAATTGAAGCGCATTTGGAGTCCGGTGCTAGGAGATATCGTCTTTTTAAGTCGTCATAACTACTAGAAAATGAGGCTGAATTTATGACATATTTTGACTATTTTTGGACGAAAAAGAGAGGAGTTTTGGGAAGAAATATATGAAAGATGAGTTTATTTCATAAGTCTAATAGGTATTTATAATGGTGGAGACTATTTAATTTAATACGAGTAGGATTGGCTAATTTGGATATGATTAGGATCAGTTTAAATAAGGATAGGATATGCATAAAGTTATTTTTCTAGTAGGCTCAGGATTTGAATTAATTCAAAATATAGTTTAAATTTATCTCAATAATTTATAATATTAAATAGAATTAAAGATAATACAAATAATTTATATATAATCTTATTAATATCTATTAACACTAAATTATCATTTATCTAATATTAAGACTATATATATCCAAATAAATCCTAAATAATTTCAAAAATCTAAATAAATTTCTTAAAATTCTAAATAAATTACAGAAAATATAATTAAATATTTTAACCTAAAATAAATATTTGGTAGGAACAATATGCAAATATGGTCTCATAATAAATCATGGAATTCCTAGAAGTTTATGTTTTCTATGTTTTAATTAAACAAAAATTCTAGAAAAATTATCAAAAATCTAAAATAGCCTAATAATAATTCTAAATAAATATTTATATAAGTAAATATATCAAGAAATTTATTTTCTAATTAACTAAGAGAATACTCTAAAGAAATTTAATATTTAAAATAATCTATAATAAATATACTATATATAAAATACACACAAAATATATATTTTTGGTGAGGGTGTTTACAATCTACCCAAATTACAAAAATTTTGTCCTCGAAATTAAAAAAATAAGGAATGATTTGTTAAATCCTTCACATTCGTATCTAAGACAAGTCAACCGCAATCTTCTTAAAAATTTAAATGACAAAATCTATTCAAATCTGTCACAATCTCTTCAAAATTAAAATAACCACTGTTTAAATCAAAATTTAACCTATCATAATCTCTTCTAGATTTTTAAATAATCAACATCCAAATTTAATTCAAATCTATATGATATCTTCAATATTTAAATAACCCACATCAAATTTTATATCACGATTTTCAACTATCATAATTGCCTATAGATTTTAAATAATTCTAATCAAATCTTATTCCTATATTTTAACTTAAGAATTTTGTACTCTTCAAATTTTAAATTCAATTTCTATTATCAATATTTCAAATAGGTAATCCAACAATCAAAATTCAACTTTTAATTCAAATCATCAAATTAAAAAAATTTGAATTCAATCCATCAATGTTCATGTTTAGAGTTCTATATTTTTTTACTCAAGATTTAAATCGTTAATTCAATCTCCAATATTCAAATTTAAATCATGTGCTCAAATTATAAATATTTGGTCGACAATATCAATATTTTAAAATTTATTCTATAATGCATTCTTATCTTTAAAGTTAAATCATCATCATCTAAATCATTCTTCTAAAAATTCTTAAAATTAAAATGACTTAAATCTCTCAATCTAATCTTACTTAATCATAATCTAATTTTTTTTTACCTCAAGTTGACAATGTAACTTCTACCCAACTTAGAATTTATCGATCTATCATATAGGCTATACATCTAAGAAAATGTTCCTCAAATTATTTAAACATGTTATTCAATCCTCAAAAGTTTTTAACACACAAATATATCATCTATGATATGCCCTTAATCAATTATAAAAGAGAGTCACCAAGTCATGTGATTAGCCTATGGTGTATATCTAGTACTATCAGTGTATCAACTTATACCAAGCACGAGGTTTCGTCTTTCCGAAATAAGGGAAGACGAAAAACAATGCTAAAGAGTTCAAGGGGGAGGTAATAGGATAAAAGTATGGGGATCAAGGCGTTTAAAGAATTCAAATAAGAATTGTCAAGGCAGTTGTGGATTAAAATTCTATTTGGTAATTTTCTATTCGCATGTTCGTATTAGTACAGTCATGTAACCGATACGATACGCTCAGACATGTCTAGAGGGCAAGTACATTTGTCTAAGAAGCTAAGTCAATGTTATCTCAATCCACATAAGTAGTCATGCGAGGGGCGAACCAAGCGCACTATGGTTGATCAGACCGTAATACACTGATTCTGAAATAAAATATTAGTGTGTATACCCAATAATACATATATCATGATCAAGCTCGATAAAAGAGTAATCTTGTAAAACTAGGCTATAATAGCGATATAAGTCAAGGTAGTACAGAAAATATAAGTACGCTAGATTTATGATGAGAGACATTATAAAATAATTCAAGTTTACAAAGAAGATAAGACTCTACAGTCTCTAAAGTTGTCATACTAACTCCTTGTCTAAGTTGTTAGTCGACCAAATATGGGTATGGGCCTCTAAGTTCTACAGTCTGAATAAACACTATCTTCTTATGCAAGTCTATAGTTGGTGTCATTCGGTTATACTTCATCAATGGGTCAAGAGGCTATGTGATACTATATTGTGAGACATTCTACCCAACTTAAAATAATTAACTAATATTGTACTTAAGGATAAAGTAGAACTCCTGTTAGGGTATACGAGAAAAGATATTGGTACTTATTAGGGTATCCTATTATAAAACTCCATAGGTAATGGTCATCTTAGGTCTTAATCATAGTGCTCATAGAACAAAAGGGTTAATATTTAAGGATGGAAGGGTTAGGTGGCACGAATTGAAAGAAAAGAAGAACATAATTAGTTATCTCACAAATAGCGAGCGCTAAGTGTTCAGAGGAACGAGATTGAATTTAAATAGAAAGACTCTAGATAATATCATGGTTTTCTAAGGGGAAAGTGGTTTGCTAATCTCTGTGTTCGAGGTATGATCTAGGGAAGTATTATTTTTTCTCTTGGCTTCCTAGGGTACTGTCTGCTAACATCAAGACAAGAATCTAAATGTATAGTTCTATAATACTATCTCACCATACAAGTTAGGTTTGGTCCTAATATTCAATCTTGGATTTCTAGTGGTCCATCAATATTAGGGTCAAACAATATGGTTAAATTTCTAATTAACTCTAGTAGTGTCTATACTACTCTCAAGTCTTCATAAATACATCAAGGGGTAATGTTAAACCAATCTATAGATAAGGAATGATAGGGTTCACTAGATATTCTAAACTTAGTGGTGTGTCAATTCTTGGTAGGAATATTAACCTAATTATTATTCTAACAACAAGTGTTCCTATGTTCTAGGGAAAGGCTATACTCAAGGAACTATTAGGGAAGCACAGGAATCAAGCAAGATGCGATTATTTAGATAGAATAGATTGGAAGAAAGATGAGTCATAGTCAAATGTGGATGAGATCCTATACTCTAATCCTAATTGCAGGCTTGCTCGGTACAGTAACTTAACCGAGACAATATGCTCTCGACCTGCATGGGCCACCACAAAAATATGTCACGTCCCAGTCCCAAAATACGTAGGACTAGGAACACGTAAGCATGCCAGTCGTATGTATATGACAACTCCAATATATGGATACCATAATACACACGTACGCTGTAATATGAATAAAACTCACATGTGGTATCTATATTATCACAAGTTACAGAAATACTAATCTCATCCACACAACAAGTCACAGAAAGGAAATAACTAGACTAGAATAAAGAGTCTGAATAATCCAACAATGATAGTCAGGTGGAGACAAATCCACTACCAATGACTATATCAAAACTAAATGAGAGAGAAGAGTAAAAATCACCAATATAAAATAAGGTGAGGATAGAAGTGTCAGCTAAAAGATCCATCGCTAGAGATAATCAATGGTGCTCAGTGGGTAAGATCTCCTCGACAGAGAGTAATGCGTCTGGTCCCGGTCCTACTACTGCAGATACTCCTGGTCGTCTATACCTGGCAAGGGACCAGGTCCTCAGAGGGACATAACAAGATACATAGAAGCAAGCCAATTGAATACAGTAAACATGCATAATGTTTGAAAATATATAAGTACGCTATACAAGACAATCTATATGAATGCAAATGAGGACAACTTTTTGACGTATGGGCAAGGGTAGGCTACTCGATCTAAATCTCATAACTCACACACACGTCAGTGGACATCAGAAATCGACATACCGCGGGGGTAGCGACCAGCGAGACTCCAGAAATCGATATATCGCGTGGGTAGCCACCAGCACGACACACTACCGTAGTGTAAGCTAGATACTATGGTTTACCAGAGTGGTTAAAGCCCATACGCCTAATGATTGTCCTCTCATGATACTAGGTGTCAAGTGTGTGCCAACATATCTAATATATAGTAATGACTGAACGAAACTACACATGCAACAAATATACAGAAATATAATGAATATACAGAAATATAAATATCATGCAAAGTACTATAAACAATTTGACAAGGTATACTTGCCTGGTCTGAAAAGGATGAAGTCCCAACTCAAGGCGTCGTCCGATCTAACCGTCACATAAATTAAACAAGTTAGGTTACAAAAGTGGATGAATAGGTTCCTCCATTTTAATCTATTTTAATTCTGAATAAAATAACCTAAAATAGTATTTTAATCTTATTATAATCTAATTTTATTGTTAAACTTTAATTTTGGTCCAAAGAAAGTCAACTTTATGGATTTGTGATCCGTGGTACGCAAATCGAGGCGATCCTTTGACCAAAAAGTCAACCAACTCAAATCCTAGATTTGTGTGTGGAATCCTATAGATTTTAACGCTACATGAACGCTGGAATCGACAGTTTCATAAAATCACAAGTCGGTAAAGAGTTATGGCCACAAGGGCGCACAGATGACAGTTTTTGGTGGTTTCCTATTTACATCTACGTTGCACAAATTTTACAGTAGACTAAACTTGCATATTTGTCATGCCTCAGTCCCAAAATATCGAGGGACTAGACACGTGGCATTGGCCAACAGCACACACTAATGGAGAAACCCAATTTAATGGATCCATCAGGGCGTACTTAAGCTGTAAATAAAGTCTACTACAACATGTCACAACTAATCTCATCCATAGAAGATAAATATGATCAACAACAATAAGAAATAAAAATCAACAACCAGTCTCAACAAAGTACTTCGGGGAACAATCCGATATAAATCTGATACAATGGTTCAACAGACCAAAACATAAATGTCTGAATAAAGTAGATACTGAGTATGAAACATAGATACTCAGGAAAAGTCTTCATCCATCACCTCATCCTCGGGAATCGGTACAACTCCTGTATCAACTCCTACTCCTGCTGCTGATATCCCGTATACCTCGGGATAGAAATCGTCTGCTAATCCTGGGGACATAATCCGGATCCAGGTCCTCAGGGGACATAGCAAGGTACAAAATAATACAAGCCAAAATAAATACAGTGCAGCAATAAATAAAATAAATAGGGTAAATGTGTAACCATCTATGTGAAATGCAAGTAAGAGCATCACTAGTACTCAGGCTGAGACCGCTACAAGCTCTGTGTCGGGGAGCCGGTAGCAGTAATAACACGTAATGTGCCTAGCTTTGCTATAGAGTCAACGGCCTCACAATAATAATAAATATATATAAAACAGCCTGTAGCCTGTGTGTCTCTCCCCACCCAATGTAACCGCACGTCTCATGTCCATAACATCTCATGTCCATGTCACGTGAGATCATAGCTAATGCAACAAGTCATATAATATCTATGAATATAATGTCTATGTCTAAATCCTGCAACCTACACAAAATTGCCTTGAATATTTCAGGAAGATTCTGTCTCATGAATAGTGTCAGGTGTCCTGGGTATGACGTACTTGATAATGCAAGCACGAGAATATAAATGGTCACGATATCCATCTCTAGGTGACGTTACACAACTCCACGTACGGTGTTGGCACCCAACTATTAATCGGACGCTAAGTAAGTCACACGGTCCTAGGTTAAGCATGTACAATAATTAATTTAAGTCAAAAAAATAAGTAACAAAACTGTAAAGTTTGGCAATGTACACTTGCCTGAGGTTTGAATACCAACAGCTGTCCCTGTAACAGTGGATTCTGCAAGTACTCCTCCAAAAGCTGAAATAAACATCACCATCAGATTCAGAAAATATTAAATAGCTAGAAACGCCTGTCCTTGAGTCCAATTTGGACACAAGGACAAAAATCATAATTTCTGGTCAAAGCGGGGTCCACATGTGGCCCGCTTCGCACCGAAAAACGTGTCAGAACCAATGGTCTCCAAATTTGTCAAACTTAGTATCAACAAGTCCAGAACGATGATACGAACCCAACGGAACTTCCAGAACTGGATTCCGATGAGCCGATCACAAAATTGCCCGTCAAGTAGAGCCGTGGGGCCCACGATACGCGATTTTTGTCAACGTTCTCAGAATCGAACCAAACTTGGGTCACAGGACCAGCATATTGCTATGAGTCCAATGGCGTAAGTTTCGTTTCGATCCGACGTGTGTACACAAAGTTACAACGTTTTCCAGAACAGACCGATACGGGACGTTGTCGGCGGATACGCGTTGATTTCGGTGTGCACGCACATCCAAATCAACTTCTGCAAAATTTCGCACGTCCGTGTCAACGGCGCGCACCTTTCGGTAAAGACCGCACGCGACCAAGTCGTCTCGTTTGGCGGGGCGCACTCAGTTCCGGGGGAAAACGGGGTATTATTTTTCCTGTTTTTGGATCGCAGTTCGCGATCGCCACAGGACGCGATGCACCGAGCGGGTTGCACGGGCATCGAGAGGGTTACACAGCCTATGCGTCATAACTGACGGAACAAAAAATAGAGAAACAAGGAGAGAAAACGAGTTACCTGAACGGGGCTACGCAGAACGAGGTTTCTCGTGTCCGCGAGGCGACACGACACTGCGACACGGTACTGCTGTATCCGGGTACTGCTGTGTCCGGGTTAGGGTTCAGGCGGAGACTCGCCGGAGCTTCGTCGTGGCTGCTCAGGGGTTCGCCGGAGTAGAGCAGCCCTGACGGAGGCGGAGACTGCTAGGTGGAGGCACCGCGGGGAGAGCAGCGGCTGCTGCTGCTCGTGGTCGAGGCGGAGGAGGAAGACAGGGTGTTGGGCGGCCGAGGTTCGGGTCGAGCGACTGCGGGTTGGGGAGAGGGCGGAGGACGGCGAGGGGAGAGGTTCTGGTCGAGGCGGAGGGGTTAGGGTTCAGGCGGAGCTCGTCGGAGGATTTCGACGAATTGTCGGGAGGAGAAGGTTTTGGAGGAGGAAGACGGTGTCAGCGTGCTAGGGCGGCCGAGGGTGATCGGAGCGGGGCGCTGCGGGTTCTGGGCGGAGGAGGTTAGGGTTTCGGCTAGCGGAGGTAGGTTATCGAGGGGGTTATATAGGGCGCCGGAATAGTAAAGGAAAAGGGATTAGGATTAGGGTTTCGACCGGGTTAACGGGTCCGGGTCGGGTTCAATTCAGATCCGACCCGACCCGTTAAGAGCTGGGTTCGGTTCGGTTCGGTTCCCCTTGGTTTGGTTCGGGTTGGTTTGGTTTATTTCAAAATAAACCGGATTTAATTCTAAGGTTAATTAGGGTTAATTATAACTTAGTTTCTAGGTCTTTAAAAATATTTTCGGGGTCCAATAAATTCCCGAAAAATTATCCTATGTCTAGTTTTTTATTTTACACCCAAAATTATTATTTTTATAATATTTTAATATTAACTAACATTATTTGAAAAAAATTTAATTATAAAATACCTTAGTTTTAATTAGTAAAAATCCCAAAAAATTCCAAAAAATTATGTAAAATTATTTTTAAAAATTCCTAAAAAATTAGGGGATTTATAATATTAAATTCTAGAAAAATAATTTTATGTAATTTCATCATGTCAGATTTTTGAAACTTCAAACAGCTCGTAATTCCGAGTTCGGGATCTCCCGAAATCTCAAAAATACGAAAACACGTCTGATTTCGGACAGCTGGCACTTTCAGAATATTCTAGAAAAATAGGTTCTGAAATTACTAAAATAATTTATATATTCAGAAAACTAACCTTGATATGGTTCTAACAAAAAAAAACTAGAGCTCGTTTGGAGTCCGGAGCTAGGAGATATCGTCTTTTTAAGTCGTCATAACTAGTAGAAAATGAGGCTAAATTTATGACGAATTTTGACTATTTTTGGACGAAAAAAAGAGGAGTTTTGGGAAGAAAAATATGAAAGATGAATTTATTTCATAAGTCTAATAGGTATTTTTAATGGTGGAGACTTTTTAATTTAATACGAGTAGTAATGACTAATTTGGATATGATTAGGATCAGTTTAAATAAGGATAGGATATGCATGAAGTTATTTTTCTAGTAGGCTCAGGATTTGAATTAATTCAAAATATAGTTAAATTTATCTCAATAATTTATAATATTAAATAGAATTAAAAATAATACAAATAATTTATATATAATCTTATTAATATCTATTAACACTAAATTATCATTTATTTAATATTAAGACTATATATATCCAAATAAATCCTAAATAATTTTAAAAATCTAAATAAATTTCTTAAAATTCTAAATAAATTACAGAAAAATATAATTAAATATTTTAACCTAAAATAAATATTTGGTAGGAACAATATGCAAGTATGGTCTCATAATAAATCATGAAAGTCCTAGAAGTTTATGTTTTCTATGTTTTAATTACCCAAAAATTCTAGAAAAATTATCAAAAATCTAAAATAGCCTAAAAATAATTCTAAATAAATATTTATATAAGTAAATATATCAAGAAATTTATTTTCTAATTAACTAAGAGAATACTCTAAAAAAAAATTATTATTTAAAATAATCTATAATAAATATACTATATATAAAATACACACAAAATACCTATTTTTGGTAAGGGTGTTTACAAAGAGCCGCATGAGACCTCATGGAGTCTGGGACGCGTGGAGCCAGAGACGTATGGGACGTATGGAGTTTGGGACGCATGGGACCATTGACGCATATAGGACCATATGGAGTCTGGGCTACATGGGGCCGCACGAGTCCAGTTGTGCTGTACACGAGGTATTGCACATCCATCGAGAGTGAAGTTCTGTGCTGACATGAGACTTCTGTTATTTAATGTGTTCACATCTTTTGAGGCAATCAGAAAATCATTTTTGTCAGGATTTTGTGTCAGAGACTATCCTACTGACGGGATGCTACGTTAGAACCTTCTGCGGCCAAGCCGCTTTGTCCAATTGGGGATGCAAGGATGTCATCTTTTTGGGCCGCATGGTGACTCTGCGGCCTGATTTGATCCTCCTTTTTGGGGCGCATGACTATTGGCTTATTGGGCCGCAGGGAGACTCTGCTGCCTGATCTCTTCTGAATTTTTGTTTTGGGGTGCAGGGTCACATGGATACATATTTTTTATGCTTCTAAAAAGGCGACTACTAGGAGGACCAGCAACGGAACATGCGCCCCATTTTGGCTAAATCAGTTATGGCCACAGATATACCCGACGTGGCGTCCTGACAACAGGATCTTCTCTGACACAGGATCCTGAAAAAGAGGATTTTCTGAATGACTCAAAATATATGAACGCACTAAATGACAGAAGTCTCACGTCCGCACAAAACTTTACTCTCGACGGATGGGCATCGCTACGTGTACAGTACAACTGGCCCCATGCATCCTAGGTTCCATGCGGTCCCATGCGTCTCTGGCCCCATGCGTCCAAGGCTCCATGCGGTCCCATGCATTTTTGGCCCCATGCGTCCCAGACTCCATGCGACCCCATGTGTCCCAGGCTTTATGCGTCCCAGATTTTATGCGTCCTATGCGTCCCAGGCTCCATGCGTTCCATGCGTCTATGGCCCCAGACGTCCCAGACTCCATGCGTTCCATGCATCTCTAGCCACATGTGTTTCATACTCCATGAAGACCAAATCTTGCTGTTACGGCAATAGTGATTCTCTCCAACCAAGCGCGGACTATGGGTCAAGCTGACTTAGTCACGCCCACAAAGGAGGAGAACTACCCAGATCTTCAACAACATAAAATCTCAATAAGAGCCCACGTGACAGCCTGACCCACTCACAGTTACAACTGTAGCCTATTAAGGAGGCACATGTGGCACCCTCTAGCATCCATGCGGCCCAACATATGCGTGCCCAAGGATGACTATATATACCCGGGTGGCATACAAAAAAAGGGGGGAAGAAGAGGACACAGAGAGCAGAGGGGCAACAGAGAAAGAAAGAGCATCCAGAGCCAAGCCAAAGGAGAACACAAGCTTCTTCACATTGTGTCGGATCATCAACAGAGTAAGGGAGCCGCCATAGCGCTTTTTGTCCATCATCACACCCCAAAATAAAAATTTTGTACTTAGATTGTCTGTCTAGGATCTCTTTGTACTTTCTTTAGTTTATTATTGAAGCAATCAATTTTAAAGACGAACATGACCCAATCTTGAACACAGGCATAAGCTTCCAAAAAATATGGCAGCAACCTACTCCTCTTCTTGCTTAGCATCCTTGAACCTGCACTAAAATAAGATTCCGATGCTATCGTGGACCATTAGAATATCATGTGCTATAGAAGAAAGTATATGATATATTTTTTTGTGTCTCTTCTACTATTCTAAAATTGAAAAATAAGATGACGAGTCATGTTCATCTTATTCATAAGAATTTAGATATAAGGACAATTCTTGAGTGGGTAGGAAAGATTATTTTTGTTTCTTCCTTTGCTGTACACTTTTATTATGTGATAATTTAGACATAAAATTGGAGCTACTACTACATTGAACGGTGTACCGAGTCGGCTCGATACAACTCTTTCTTCATATAAAGTAATTAAACTATCTAAAACATCATTATTTATACTTTCAATCTACCTAGGTCAACTTTCATATTATCTTCAAAATCGTCTAATAAAATATATACACCATCTAATTTAATCTTAGGATAAAAAATAGAAGCCAAACAATATAGAAGAGATATATGACCCCAATATTTTAGAATTTTGGCTTCTATTTTGGAAACAACGTAATCAAAATCAAGGATATTTCTATTTTAAAAAAATAAATGAGACATGTTAGTAATTTCTGTCAAAGCTAAAGAAGAAGTTGGATAAAAAATTCCAGACATAATACATGTAGAATTTAAAATAATTCTAAAATTCAAAAATAGAAGTAGCAATTAACCCATCATTCTCAGTTACTTGATAATCAAAACTTGGATTAACATTACAATAATGTGTAATAACATCTTTAAACTTAATAGAAGATTTCAACATTAAATAAGTAAAATTTTATCTATGTGGTGCATCGTTAACAATCGCCTAAAAGTAATACCATATTGTATACATCAAATTTTAAAAACGTGTTGTCGACTTGTAGAAGTGTTCAAACTCTATAAACATAATCTAACATTTTCTAAATTGAGTTGAAAGAATTCAAAGCATTCTTCTAAATCAAATTAATAATATGACATATAACATGAAAAAGTCTACCTTCTAGTATAGACAAAAATGTGTTTTCAAAATATTAATAGAAGAAGTGTTATTACTAGCATTATAAAAAAAATAAAAACTATTTTATTGTGAATATCATATTCACGCACAAATTGTATTATAGCGCCACCAATTACAGTGCCGGTATGTAAAAATTCTAAAGACCTTAAACAAATGATGCATTTTTGCAACATCCATCTTGGATCTATATCATGTTTGATACAAATATAAGCATAATTTTGTTTAGTAGTCTATATATCAGAAGTTAGAGCTAATTTACTAACAAGCATAAAACTTTCTTTCAAAGCAGCCTTATCTTTTTGAAAAAAAATTCATAGCCTCTGCTCTACTACTAGATCTAGAAACTTTAGTAAAATAAGGATTAAGGGTACTTACTTGCATAATCATAATATCAATCACTCTCACCAAATGTAAATGATTGTTCATCACAAATAATATATTTTGTTAACTCATTCTTGTTACGAGAATAAAAATAAGTAAAGTTACCTATAGAAGATCCTTGAGCACCGGTACTTAGTTATTTTTGTCTATCCTGCAGTGTGTCCTTGTCCGGGCCATCAAATTTTTTTTATTTGTAAACCTGCTTACATTTCACACTTTTAGGTATTGGTTTTTTATCTTTTGGATCTAAAACCAATTCTCTCTCACTATCATTGACAAATAATTTTGTAAAATAATCCCATAAAAAAGAATTTTTTTTTCCTATTTGCAATATTTGTAGCCATATTCCTAACTTCAGGAGGTGACATTTGTGTCGGTGACGCAAAATTAGGAATATAATTATTTTCAAATATTTGATTATAATATTCAAATTGTTGTTCCGAATCAACTCCATAAGGATGGTTAGAATTAGTAGCATCCATATTTGAAAAATTATTTTAAAAAAAGTGTATAAAAATATATTTATCTACCAACTAAATAAAAGAGAGAGAGAGAGAGTGGGGAAAGAAAATCGTAAATCACAAGGAAAAAAAAACAAATAAGAAAAAAATTCTTGTTACTTGAAGCCTCCAAGAAATTTTGCACAAGTTGGACTCAAGAGCACTGTTGTTTGGCCTCCAAAGAGTTACACTTCAGAAATTGCTTACTCAGAAAATTTTGTGAGGGAAGAGAAGGAAGAAGAAATATTGTTGTGATTAATTTTTATATTTTTGGACTATTAAATGAAATTTTTTGAGCCAAAATGACCCACCATACCCTCAAAACATAGTTATTATAAGGGTATTGTGGTCATTTTCAGAAAATGACTAAAATATCCCTCTAACGTTCAAAAAAAATGTCACAAAATCGAAAATATTTTGGCAAAAATACTCCCCCAAACGGTCATATAAAAAAAAAAAAAATTCGGCCGGGTCAGACCGGACCTGGATGGGGCCTGACTGGGTCGACGACTGGACTGGTTCGGACCGATCTGACCGGACTCCAACGGCTAATCCGGGCCCGCCCTCCGCATTAACCAGACCGGACCGAACTTACGGGTCAAGATTTAGGACCCAGCCCGGACCCGTTATATGTGTGGGCCGAGCCAGGCCGATCCGTTGACCGGGTCCGGACAGACCCAGACCGACGTTGACTGGGTCGATTTCGAACCGATTTTCAGATCGTCCGGCCCAATATACACCATGATCCACAACCCCATAGTGGGGATGCTAGGGAGGTCCCACACTGGCCTAATCACTCCCGTGATAGCTTTAGGTAGTTTCCTATTGCTTTTAGAGAGGTGTTTTGTTAGTTTTGCATCCCACTTGAACTATATGCTAATTATAGGGGGGGTGCATCTTGACTTACCAGTTAGATCGATTCTACACTACACCAGGTCTCTATTCCTTGTGACGGGATCCAACAAAGACACAGAGAGAGAGAGAGAGAGAGGGGGAGGGGGAGAGAGACTCAGCCGTCCTTTCCCCCAACGGTCGCCTCAAATAAAGGGACTCCCGCATGAACCTCCAAACCAACCATTCAATTCCCCCCTTTGCAACATGTCCTCTATATAACCCCTTTGCAACCAAAACTTGTTCCTCAGCCAAAATTGTCCTTTTTTTTTTCAAACACAACTACTACTAGTTACTTACTTTTGTTGGTAGAAAAGAAAAAAAAGCAATGGCGAGGTTCAAAATCTCTCCTTTCTACATGGAGGTGTACCCCAACACCCCTCCCAAGGCGCCTACCTTCGCCGCGGTGTCCCCCACGATGCTCAACCGCCTCCCCAGACGGCACTCGAGCGTCTGCCTCGACACCATCCAGGAGGAGGTGGCCGACGGGAGGGACCAGCCGAACGTCGACAAGTGTGCCATGTCTGCGCCTCCGTCGTCGTCTCTCTCCAGGTCCTTCTCCTTCCAGCCGGGGTGCTTGTATCCCGACGCGAAGCCGTGTCAAGATATTTGATACACAGAGAGAGAGAGAGAGAGAGAGAGAGAGAGAGAATTTTAATGTTTAGGCGCGAGCCATTTAGGGATGGTTCTTTCCAACTTTCTTGGCTCGAGAAAATGGAAATTATTGGCTCTACATTCATGCTTCTTTCCCATTTATTATATTTATAAAATAATTGGAATTTATTGTTGAAGTTATTTAGGCTGACAGATTAATTTATATTTTAAAAAAAAATAGAGCATCTTCCTTGAGCTAATGAGATTTAATTAATGAGGGAAAATGAAAAAAAAAAAAATGGTATGAGTTAGCATCTGCCTCATCTAGGTTTCTTGTCTTATGGTTGCCCTTTTTGTATCTACGAAAATTGAGACAAAATACATAATATTCATAGAATTATACATTATTCTTCTTCTTCTTCTTCTTCTTCTTCTTCTAGTAATCCGTTTTCCATTGTATTTCTTTTGTTGTTGGTGTGATGAGACCAGGGAGAAGACTCTTACGCACAGTCAAACAAAGAAAAAACGAAAAATTTCAACCAGAGCAAAAAATATTTTTATATTTACAATAAAAGCATAATAGTTTTCAAATTTACTATAAAAGTATCAAAACGTCCTTTGTAAAGACGTTTTATGCTTTTCCATTAACTCCGTTAACGGACGAAATTTAAAAAAAAATAAAATAATAAAAAATAGATAAAACGTCCTTACGAAGGACATTTTATAATTTTTTATTTCTTTTAATCTCTCTCTCCTCTCTCTTCTCTCCTCTCTCCTCTCTCCTCTCTCCTGTCCGTCCGCTCCCCTCTCTCTCCTCCTCCCTTTCCCTCTCCCCTCCTCTCCTCTCTCTCCTCCTCTCTGTCCCGGCCGAAGAAATGGGTTTGTGCACTTCTTGTGACGAGTCGGCGGTGGGCCATTCACCGACGGGGAAGCCGATACTCTCCGACGGGAGCCTGAGGGAGTTCGACCGGCCGGTCGTGGCCGCCTCGGTACTGGCCGGGAGGTCTTCGTATCGGTGGTTCGTTTGCGACGTCGACGAGATGGAGTTCAACTGCTCCGTCTCGGCCGTCGGATCCGACAAGTGGCTCCGGCAGGGACAAATCTACTTCGTCCTCCCGAATTCCATGCTCAAGTCGCCGCTCCAGGCCGAGGACCTGGCCAAGCTTGCAGTCAAAGCCAGCGCGGCGCTGACTAGGAGTTCGGCACTGCCGTGCTGGAGGAGCTCGGTGGCGCCGTTGGTGTTTGAAGCGAAGGAGGAGTCGGCGAAAGCGGCGGTGGTCTCCGCCGTCTCCGGGAGGAGAGAGAGAGGAGAGAGGAGCGGGAGAGAAGAGCGGAGAGGGAAGAGAGAGAGAGAGGAGAAGAGTGAGAGAGGAGAGAGAGGTTACCAAAAAAATATATATATAATATGAAAAACGCCCTTGTGAAGGACGTTTTTCCTAGGAAAAACGCCCTTCGCAAGGGCGTTTTTCATATTATATTTTTTTTTCGAGAGAGTGAGGAGAGAGGAGCGAGAGGATTTAAAAAATAAAAAAAATTGTAAAACGCCCTTGTGAAGGGCATTTTACCTTATTTTAATAATTTTTTTTCCCTCCGGTGAGAGTGTGAGAGAGATAGAAGAGAGGAGAGAGGTTTAAAAAATTAATAAAATATATAAAACGCCCTTACAAAGGACGTTTTATGTATATAAAAAAAATTTATTTTTTTATTTCCTCCTTTAACGGAGTTAACAATAATTAACGGAAAAACATAAAACGCCCTTTGTAAGGGCGTTTTGATGCTTTCACAGAAAATTTTAAAACTTTAATGCTTTTATTGGAAATTTAGCAAAATATTTTGCTCTACGTGAAATTTTCCGAAGAAAAAAAAGGATAAAATGAGTTAGGAGTGGATAAGGAATCTTAAAAAAGAAATGAGGAGGAATATAAAGTAGTGAAGATAATAAGTAGGAGAAATATTCCTCGTTATCCTAAAACTCTACCCTCGGATAACAATTAGGATCTTTAATATGTTGGGTTTAAATAATACATATCAATATTCGAGCATCTTAGTCCCTTGTGTTCGAGTTCAGCTCGTTGACAAAATCAAACAGTTTGATAACGACAAGCGAGAAACATGAAACTCATTCACTACCAAAATAAGTCAAATCAACGACGAATTTAGCAACTCTGAAAGACAACGTCGCTAATTTTATTGTAATTAGCGACGTATCTAAATGACGTTACAATACGTCGCTATCAGCGACTTTCGACACATTTAGCAACTACTTTTAGTAATATGAAATCTAACGTCGTCGACTAGTCGGTAAACGTCGCTATATTTTTAATAACGACGACGTTTACCGACTCCACACCTTATATGTCGCAGTATATTAAACTTTTTGTGACGTTTAGCGACGTCAGGTATAGACGTCGCTAAATTAATTTATGTAGGGTTCCTCTGGTTGGTTCGACTTTTCATTCCTCTCCTCCAAAAATTTACTTTCCGCCGCTCCCCCCTTGTTCTCGCCGACCGGCGCCTCCGAGCCCCTGGCGAACCCAATCCTCCCCGGAGACCTACCCGCCAAGGCGACCCCTCGACTTCGGCCCTCTTCTCCCCACGACCCCCAGACGAGACTCCTCCCCCTCCGGTGTGGCTGCTCCCCTCCGACATAGTCCTCCTCCATCGAGCCCTCCCTCAGGCGCTCCTCCTCCCTTCCTCCCCGCTCGGTAAACCCTAACCCAGACCCGAACACAACCAGGTCACACACACACACACACAACCGTGTCACACACAGGGCACATGAACACACTTACACATCACACAACCCTAACCCTGACACATGGACACGGACATATGGACACACACATAGGACACAATCTACGATATATAGGACATATACATGGACATTGACACACACACGGGCACATATACGGACATACATGGACATTGACACACACACGGGCACATATACGGACACACATGGATGTGGACATCCATATACGGCTCCACATAGGGCTCCGACTCCGATGCTAGAGATACAAGTTCTCCGTGCGCGGTCCACTGATAGTAATTCGGCATGAAGCCCTTCGAGTACAAATGATATATAACTTCCACTTCTGGATGATATTTCCTGTTGCGACATCTCACACACGGACACTTAATTTTGGTACCGTCCATGTACTGAGGGAACGCCTTGGCGAACTGCAGGAACTGCTGTACACCCTCAATGAATTCATCCCGCACACCGCACATGTCATCAGGATGACGGTTGTACATCCACGAACGATGACGCAGATAGTAATTCATATCCATTTCTAGATAATTCTTCAAAAATGACAGTATGTATCATATAAATCATTACATACAGTGGTTTATCACCTAACTTCATAACTTAACCGTACTATAAAAATCATAACTGATATAATACATACTTTCATTTATCAAAGTCTAAAATAAGCAATATTCAAAACAACTAACCATTTAAACTAACACATACACCAATCAACTAACATACATCAAGTATTAACTTACCTACAAACTGAGAATAATACCCAACTAACATGTAATACTAATCACCCTTTAACATATAAATGAACATTTACTAACAATTGACACTACATCCTGGCCTCTAATTCGAATACCAAACTAAAAGTCATATCTAATTATCATACTCCTACAACTAACTGACACTAACCTTTACCATATACTAACCATCATCAATCATCTAACAAACTAACCTGATTGAACATCAGTGCACAATCCTCACTGAGTTCAGTCCACACCGTCCAGTGGACCGAACTTTCCAACCTAATCAATTTCTTACCTTAACCCAAATTTGTGGCAAACCGGATCCCCCAATATTACTTAATTGCATTTGCCTACAACTGTGCAGGCCCGAAGACTGCCAAGAGCAGATGTGCACACCAGGCACATCACCTACTGATCAACAATACCCCAAATAGCAGTAAGTATGCGGTTATTGCAACATCTACTGTTATATGCTCATTATGACTGCTCTCATCTCCTGTCCACCCCCACATCAGTTGGCACTACTGTTGTAGCTCCCCTCAATCTTAGTTAATATTCCCTCCCTCTAAGCTCCATCATACACACAGTACATTGCTCCCTTACACACACTCCAACAACCTTAACATAGTCACTAAATGATTAGGACTTCACAGGATACCCCTTCCTCATCTCTTATATACATAGTATACAACAAGATACACCTAGTATAAAATATAGCTAAAGAATATATATACTCTAACATATATATATATATATATATATATATATATATATATATATATATATATATATATATATATATATATATATATATATAGGTGATAAACCACTAGTTGACAATATTGAATAAAATAGATGTATAGGAATCAATCCTGATCAAAAACCCTAACCCTAACCCCAGGTCAAAAAACCTAACCCTAGGTCCTGATCAGTGTTTGTGTCAGTATGTGTGTGTGTGTGTGTGTGTGTGTGTGTCGTATCTGTGTCAGTGTCAGTGTCTCTGTGTGTGTGTGTGTGTGTGTGTGTGTGTGTGTGTGTGTGTGTGTGTGTGTCGTGTGTGTCTGTTAGTGTCTGTGTGTGTGTGTCGTGTCTGTCAAGTGTGTGTTGTGTCAGTGTCATATGTGTGTACTGTGAGAGAGAGAGAGAGAGAGAGAGAGAGAGAGAGTTAGGGTTTACCTAGAGCTCGAGGATGAGGAGGGGGATGCCGGAGTAGCCGTCGCCATGGAGAGCCGGTCGTCCGAGAGGGGGGGTGGGGGAAATCAAAAGTTTTTTAAAACTTTTGAAAATTTCAACAGATGGGGGAAAAGAAAACTGAGCCCTCATTAACCAAAATTTAGCGACGTTTAGCGACGTCAAATTAAAACGTCGCTAAAATAAGCTTTAGCAACGTCATAGACGTCGCTAAACACGTTGCTAAATATTTTTAATATATACGTCGCTAAATACGTCGCTGGACGTCGCTAAATGACGACATATTAGCGACGTTTAGCGACCTTAATTGAACTTATAGCGACTAATCTTTTAAAATCTTAATAAAAGTCGCTAAACGTCGCTAAATATCACCATTTAGCGACGTCCAGCGACGTTTTTACATGTAGTCGCTAATTTATATTTCATTAGCGACATTTTTACATGGAGTCGCTAAAATGCGTCGCTAATCCCGCTTTTTCTAGTAGTGAATAAAAACTTAGTTTTCAGGTCTTTATAAATAGTTCCGGGGTCCAATAAATTCCAGAAAAATTACCCTATGTCTAATATTTTATTTTACACCCAAAAATATTATTTTTACCCAAAAATATTATTTTTATAATATTATAATATTTAATAAAAATATTTAAAATTATTAAATACCAGAATACCTTGATTTTAATTAGTTAAAGATTTCAGAAAATTTCAAAAATTTATATTTTTAAATCCTAAAAAATCTGGGGGTTCACAATCTACCCCCTTAAGAGGATTGCGTCCTCGCAATCAAAGAATAACATAACCAGTCAGCAGGGATGACACGGTTTGCAAAACAGGTTCGAAGCACGACACCATCAAGGAGAATCAAAGGATGAGGGTTAAGCAAAACACCTAAGGAAGAAAAATATCCTTTCCCTAAGCAATGAAAGTTATGCAAATTTAAGAGTGAAGAAAATCTGGTTAAAGCAAGAAAACTATAGCTTTTAGAAAAACTAGGTTTATTTATTACAAGTTCAAAAATACTAGGTTTATAGCTAAGGTCACGAACTAACAGACACGAGCTAAAGCAATACTAGAAATAACATCAATGAATAACTTACACGTATTCGCTACTCCACGAGTCTGCACGTCCTCCATTGTCATTGCAAAAGCCTGTCCGCGTCCTTGTGGTGGATTTCTCTGCTGTTGTTGAGCTTGCCGGAAGAGTGCTGCTTGTGGTGCCAAGGGTGGCCTCGGCTGATATCCTCCCGGAGCTGGTTGTATGACTCCTTCAACTCTCATTTGTGTTGCTCCTAATGCTGAATAGGCTGGCCTTGGTACTGGTAAAGCTTGTCGGTTTAACATTAGTGCTATATCTTGATGCTCAGGACAATCCTTGGCTAAATGTTGGTTGGATTCACAAATCAAGCATAATTCCAATTTGCGTCTGCACTCGTTCTCAATATGGCCTCGCTTGCCACAATATTGACAGATAGGCAGTATTTGCGGAGATACTCTGAGTGGCTGGTGCAGGTGAGATCTCTTTGCAGCTTCTTCCTGTGGTGCTCTGGCTGGTGCTGATGTGGCTGGTTGATGAATCATCAATGCTTTCTCTCGACGTTCAGGGCAATCCCTTATCGAATGTTGTTTAGATCCGCAAGCTAAACATAATTCCAATCTGAGTCAGCATTCTTTGGCGAGATGGCCTGCTTTGCCACAGTAGTGACAAGTAGGAAGGACTAGTGCTATTGGTGTAGATGCTCTCTATGGTGGATTCATCTGTGGTCGCTTTGCAGCTCTTTTCGGTTGTGCTTGGTCTGGTGATAATGCGGCCGCTTCTGACTGGACTCTGTCCTGGTGATGCACTCCATGGGCCGTGCTGCAGCAAGAACGTCCGTTGCAACGGAGCTGATTAACTTCCGTAGCTCAGAGCTAAGTTTGTAAATAAACTCCTCCGTTTGGCTTTGCTGGGCTTCTTCATGAACCTTCTGATAAGCTTGCATCATAGCATAGTACATTTGAAACATCTGTTGCCCGTCCATAGCTTGCCCTTGTGGAAATACGGGCATTAGTGGAGTGAACTGCGGCGGTGGTGCGATGTCATCATGCCGGGACCTTGAGGTATGCTGATTGGCTTGACTGCTTCGGTGAGTGGAGGGATCTCCACTCAATGTCGTCACTCCATCTTCTTCGTGGGTGACTACAGCACCTTGCGGTGATCCTGCAGGAGTCTCGTCTTTTGCTCGTGGATCCATTACTCTGCATTCAAAATAAACTATAAGAGACGCACAGAGGAATCAAGGCAGGATGCATGTCAAGAATTTTAATTTTAATCCGATATAGAGATCAAGAACGATTTAATCAAGTGGATGAGATCCTATAACTTATCCTATTCTTTATTACAGGCTTGCTCGATTTCTAAGTTAAAACCGAAGCAATTTAGTCGATGACCTACATGGGCCACCACAAAAACCATGTCACGCCCCAGTTCCAAAATATCGAGGGACTAGACACGTGACAATGGCCAGCAGCACACACCGATGGGCAAACCCAATTTAATGGACCCATCAGGGTGTACTTAAGCTGTAATACAACAATAAGGTCTAAATAACAGGTCACAGTCTAATCTCATCCATAGAAGAGAAATATGATCAATAACAACAAAATGAAATATAACCAACATCAAGTCTCCATAAAGTAAATCGGGGAACAACCCGATAAGAAGTCTGATACAATGGTTCAAAAAAGACCAGAAATGAAAGAGTCTAATAATGACAAACACTGAGTATAGATGAAACCAATACTCAAGAGAAATCCTCGAAGATAACCTCGTCCTCGGGGATCGGTTCAGCTCCAGTGTCTGCTCCTGCTCCTGCTCCATATACCTCGGAATAGAACTCATCTGCTAAACCTGGGGACATAATCCGGATCCAGGTCCTCAGGGACATAGCAAGGTACAAAATAACTCAAGCCAAAATAAATGCAGTACAATAATTAATGAAATAATAGAGTAAACTATATAAACAGCTAAGTGAAATGCAAGATGAGAGCATCACTAAAACTCAGGCTGCGACCACTACAAGCTCGGTGTCGGGGAGCCGGTAGCGGTAATATCACGTAATGGGTCAAGCTCGGGTTTAGAGTCTTGAGCACCGCATTAATAAGGGTTTATATATATTAACATGTAGCATGTGTATCTCTCTCCACCCAATGTAATCACACGTCTCATGTCCACGACGTCTCATGTCCATGTCACGCAAGATCATATCTAATGCAGCAAGTCATAATGATATCTAAGCATGTATAAAGTATATGCCACAAACCTGTATCCTATACAGAATCACCATGAATATCTCAGGAAGATTCTGTCTCATGAACAGTGTCAAGTGTCCTATGGTATGACGTACTTGATAATGCAAGCACGTGAATGAATATGGTCTCGATATCCATGTCTAGGTGACGTTACACAACTCCGCGTACGGTGTTGACACCCGAATATTATTCAGACGTTAAGTAATGTCACACGGTCCTATGTTGAACAGAGATATTACAGTAATAAATCAAGAGAATAGTATAAACAAATGCTGCAAGTATGACAAGGTACACTTGCCTGGGGTTCTGGCCCCAACTGCTACTCTGGTATCGGTGGTATCTGCAGGTACTCCTCCGGTTGCTGAAATAAATGTTACCATCAGGTTCAAAAGATATCAAATAGCTAGAATTGCCTGTCCATAAGTCCAATTTGAATACAGGGGCAAAAGTGACAGTTTCTGGTCAAAGCAGGGTCCACATGTTGTCCGCTTCGCACCAAAAAATATACCACAGAAAATGTTCTCCAAATTCGTCAAACTTAGTGTCCACAAGTCCAGAACAATGATACAAACCCAAAGGAATGTCCAGAACTGGATTCTGATGAGCCGATCACAAAATCGCCCGTCAAGTGGAGCTGTGGGGCCTACGATACGCGATTTTGTCAACGTTCTCAAAATCGAGCCAAACTTGGGTCATAGGACCAGCGTATTGCTACGAGTCCGATGGCGCAAGTTTCGTTTCGATACGACGTGCGTACACGAAGTTACAACGAGTTCCCGAACATGGCCGATACGGGGTGTTGTCGACGGATACGCGTTGATTCCGGTGTGCACGCACATCCAAATAAACTTTCGTGAATTCCCACACGTCTGTATTAACGACGCGCACCTTTCGGTGAAGTCCGCACACGACCAAGTCATCCCGTTTAGCGGGGCGCACCCACTTCCGGAGAAAAATAGGGTAATTATTTTCCTTATTTTGGGTCGCAGTTTGCGACCGCCACAGGACGCGATACACCGAACAAATTGTACGGGTATCGAGAGGGTCACGCAGTCTACGCGTCACAACAGACGGAACGAAAAACGGGACAGCGAGGAGAGAGAAACAGTCACCTGAACAGGGCTCCGAAGATGATTGAAAATACGGGTTTTCGCGAGGCGGCGCGACACGGCACGGCCGGCTTGCTGGCGGCGACTAGGGCACGGCGGAGGCGGCTGCTCGTCTCGGTGGTGGCGTCGTCGGGTTCGCCGGAGTTGGGGTGGCCAGCTGCGGGGTCGACGGAGGAAGAAGGTGGCCGGAGACGCTGGAGTCGACGGGGTTCGTCGAGGTGGTTGGTGACGGTGGTGGTGATCGGGTTGGGGGAGGCCGGGGTTCCTCGGGGTACCGGAGGGTGGAGGGCGGAGGAGACGGCGGAGGACGAAGTCGGCCGGGGCTGGGCTAGTGGAGGGACGGCGGTGGCAGCTCGGAGGGGTAGAGAGATGGTGGAGAAGCGGTGGTTGACGGAGATGGCGATGGCTATGGAGGTGTTTGGGGGGTTTTATAGGAGGCGGACGGGAGGTGGACGATTGGCGGTTGCGGGAGGTGGAGCGGCGCGGAGGCGGAGCGCCACGGCGGGTTAACAGCCGAGAAGACGGCTGGTCTGCCGGCGGCGGTGAACGGCAAGGATACGAGGGGTTCGGGGGTTAGGGCTTTACTGTAGTGGGCGGGTAGGCGTGTCGTGTCGGGTCGGGTTTTAGAATCGGATCCGACCCGATCCGATAGGTAACGGGTTCGGGCCGGGTCAGAGGGTCGGGTCGGCTAACGGGTCAGGATCCGGCCCAATAAGGATTGGGTCCGGTTCGGGTTGGTTCAGGATTCGGTTCAGGGTTTAAACCGGTTGGTTCAATCCGGTTCAGGTTGGTTTATTTTGGTTTAAATAAAAACTTAGTTTTTAGGTCTTTAAAATAGTTCCGGGGTCCAATAAATTCCAGAAAAATTATCCTATGTCTAATATTTTATTTTACACCAAAAAATATTATTTTTATAATATTTTAATATTTATTAAAAACATTTAAAATTATTAAATACCAGAATACCTTGATTTTAATTAGTTAAATATTCCAGAAAATTTTGAAAATTTGTTAAAAAATCTGGGGGTTCACAGGCGATGAGAGCCATTCGAGAGGTCGAAGAAGTTCGGGAAGAAGGAGGAGGAGCTTCTGTCCAGGGGGAAAGAGTTCAGGCTGAACTCGGTCCAAACTCGGTTCGAGTTCGGTCAGGGTGCTCCAGAAGCTCCATAAAGCTATTGTCTTCGTTTACTCGCAAATCACCGACTCGGACGAATTCGGTCCAAGTTCGGTCGGCGGGCTGGACGAAAATTCAGATGTATTTTATACACCGTTGGATCGTATCCTACGGTCCAGGATTTGTTACGAAATTAGGGTATATATATTAGGTTTTTTTAAACCCTAACCCTAAAAATATCATCTCAAGAAAGAGGAGAAAAAGAGGCAAGAGTACCATTGCAACTTTGGTAAAGAGAAAGAAGGATTGGAGGCCGTTTCGGAGGAGGAGATCAATTTTGGGTAATTTCTCATTGTCTTCTATCTTCGTGGTGTAATATTCCTAAGTGTTGTGATGATCCGTGTTGGATCGGGATGAGCTTGTAGATGATGTATTCTCTTTATTCTATTAGTAGAGGTTCTTCAGGGTTGGACTCAGATCGTCCCGTGATTTTTTCCTACAAGAGTTTTCCACGTCAAAATTCTCTGTGTCTGAGTGAATTATTTTTCTGTGGTTTGGTGTTTGGTTTGTGCGTTGTATTGCTCGGTTCTCTCGCAGGTACTCTCTGTTTTGGGAAAAAGTTTTCGCGCTTCTTTTCCAACATAATTAATTATAATTTATTTTATTACTGTATATTGATGATGTCACTGTGTCATGTTATTCTTGTACACTTGTTCCCTACTATATTCATGATTCTAGTTCTTATCTGCTTATTTTATCTCATTTATTCTATTACATGTTTATACTTCTATTTTGTTTTGATTTGCATTATTTGTAATGACCTTTCTCTAACCCTGACTTGATACATTGAAATATTAGAAGAGGACGATGATCTATTCCCCACTTTTTATGGACCTCGGATTGTTGTCACAGAAGATGCAAGTCTCGATACTCAGGAGGGCCAAGAGATGATTCCAAGAGAGATTTAGTCTCTTATCATCTAAACTACTATATCCTATCTTAGATTTGCTTTCCTTCGTATTTGATCAACTTTGTCTTAGAAGACTTTATTTGGCATCTTTAAATAAGGGTAATTATAAGGGCACTACACATTTTACTCGGGACTAGTCCATTAGAAATTTACAAAAAATTACAAGTTTGCCATCCTAAAAGTTATTCGGGGCTAGCCCAAACTCGGTTCTGTTATAATCAGGACTGTCAAAATTTTGACAGTCCTACCACTTGGAAGGACTGTCAAAATTTTGACAGTCCCACAAATTGTTACTCGGGGCTGTTATAATCAGGACTGTCAAAATTTTGACAGTCCTACCACTTGGAAGGACTGTCAAAATTATGACAGTCCTACAAATTGTTAGGACTGTCATAATTTTGACAGTCCCACAAGCTATGTGGACTGTCAAAATTTTGACAGTCCTAATTTTAACCCACTGAAAATTTTATATAAAACTAGGACTGTCAGGATTTTGACAGTCCCACAAACAATGAGGACTGTCAAAATTTTGACAGTCCTCATTTTAATTGTCAGGATTTTTTTTTTTAGTTTATTTCTATTTAGTTAGTTTTGGATTTTGATTTTTTTTATTTAGTTTAACATCCAAAATAATAAAATATGTTATCATTGAACCCAAAAAAAAAAAAAAAAATCTACCGTACGAATATTACGTCTGCCGTCGATCAGACTTCAAACGGCCATAACTATTTGTTTTCAAATCGTTTTTCGTCACACAATAGGTCGATTTGTATGTTTTCGACGAGAGTAACACAATTCGTGTAGAGAGAATTTTCATCCGAAGTAAGACGTACATATTACAGGCAAAAATATAAATTATAAAACTTTAAAGTATCATAACTTTTGACTGGGAGATCGAAACAAGCTCCAGTTTGTGCCAAAATGACCGTATGGAAAAGTACTTCGGGATAAACCGTTTCACCGTTTGACGGACTTCCCAAATTTTTAGAATCGCAAAAAAATAATGTTTCGACCTCCAAATTTTACTTTTTGTATTTTTTTTTTTTACAAAATATTTAATGTACAAATAATAAATTTACTATTTTAAATAACAGAATACTTTAACAAATTTTAAGGATAAAAATTTTAAGGATATTTTGAAATTGGCCCCCCCAACAATTAACAAAAATAAATTAACAGAAAAAAAAATTTAGGACTGTCAAAATTTTGACAGTCCTACCAATGGGAAGGACTGTCAAAATTTTGACAATCCTAAAAATTCAACATATATTTTTAGGACTGTCAAACTTTTGACAGTACTACCAATTGGAAGGACTGTCAAAAGTTTGACAGTCCTAAAAATATATGTTGAATTTTTAGGACTGTCAAAAATTTGACAGTACTTCCAATTGGTAGGACTGTCAAAATTTTGACAGTCCTAAAAATCAACATATATGTTAAATTTCAATGTCAAAAAATTTAGGACCGTCAAAATTTTGACAGTCCTACCAATTGGTAGGACTGTCAAAATTTTGACAGTCCTAAAAATTCAACATACATTTTTAGGACTGTCAAAATTTTGACAGTCCTTCCAATTGGTAGGACTGTCAAAATTTTGACAGTACTTCCAATTGGTAGGACTGTCAAAATTTTGACAGTCCTAAAAATTAACATATATGTCAAATTTTGACAGTTCTTCTATTTTTTTATTTTCTTTTTTGGTTTTGACGGCGACGACGACGGGAGGCTGCGGTGGAGGACGGGGGAGGAAGCGGAGGAGGAGGACAGCGGGAGGAGGGAGGGCTCCGGTGGGGTGGGGAGGGTTTGGTAGGGTTTGGGAGTAGTGGGCTAGTATGAGTAAAATGATGGGTTAGTGTAAGTAAAATTTCCTTCTTAGTGGGCTAGCTCCAAGTAAATTTGGTAGTGCCCTTATAAAAAGCCTTAAATAATTTGGATATAGACTTGCACTTTGGATATTTGAGGTCATCTATACTTAGATTTTGGATATTTTAGCTATCTTTGGGATCTTATATATCCATATCATCTTTGTAATTGAGTAGAATTTACCTTACCTTTATATTGAAATGTTTGGAAGATATATATAATGGAGATTTAGACAACATTTTGGAAGATATATATAATGGAGATTTAGACAACATTTTACCGTCGATACTACAGCACAGATTCGACGTACCCAATCAGTCGGACGCGGACCGTGACACTTTTGACAGACTTGGAAGCAAAAGGTATAACCTAAACTTCAAAGAGATTCTAGAAAGTCCCTAGAAGATATCCAATAGGTTCCTTGTCAATCCACCTGTTCTTCAAGTTACAGAGGAACTGCTCAATTATAAGAGAATTCTTGAATCATCAAAAGAGACGTATGGTTATCCCGCAAGAAAGGAGTATCATGCCTTCTTTGATTCTTAGAATTCATGCCCTATGTGTCCCACGCACAATTAGCTCATTGATAAGATCATAAAAATGATACACAACTCATCAACATGCTAACCATATGAATGCTATATTACAGTAAAAAAATAAAACACTTTGTAAACATTAACAATATCTTTTATAAATATTAGATTGTCCATAACAACAATATAAAGTACTCTTCTGGCAGAGAAAGATAATTGCTATATAATATTTCCCTCCCAAATTCTCAGGATCATTCTTCTCGGCAGTACTTAACAAACCTCCAGACCAGTTTAGGAACTACCCATCTATTTGTCATATCCGAGAGATAAGTAATGGTGCCGAGACACAGGTTTCTTCTCCCATGGCTGGATTAAGTATATCCAACTCCCCATACCTCTCGAGAACCCGCATTCTACATTCCTCTGCAGCCATCAAGCCCGTATTGAAGGAGCCATGAACTGTTCCTGTATAGTCCATGCAGGTAGCCTCCCCTGCGAAGAAGATGTTGTCTACAGGGATCCTTAGCCTCTCGTGGAGATCATGAGACTTCCCCACTGCATCATAGCTGTAGGAGCCAAGCGAATTCATGTCCGAACCCCAATGTGAGACGAGGTACTGAATCTGTGGAAAGCAAGATAAGAACAAGCCCAATTAAATCCCATTGAATTAGGTACTGTTTCGAAGCAAAATTGTATCAACAGTGGCTAATCAAAAGCGAAACATAGCAATATACAACTAAAAGGTGCCTAGTGCGTACAAACAAAATGTTATATTTTGGAGGTTCTCTATAACTCAAATGACTTACATTAGGTGAAGAAGACTTGGCCAATTTATCAAATTTATCATCATAATCAAATTGCACAACCAAAAAAGGCTGGAACAATTAAAATACATGGTTTGGAGGTTCTTTGCCTACAAATGTAAAGCTAATAAGATAAAAGGTGAACAATTGTAAGTGATTTATCAAGACAAACATGTTAAACAATATAAGACGGCACTAGTATAATAATAATAATATTCAGAACTTGAATTTTGGATAGATAATATCAAATTAAAGTGACTTATACCATGACTAACAATATGAATTTCCAATTGTGAAGCCAGCCAATATCATGAGTCCGATGAGCTACTATTTCATTGCATTCAGTAGTTATTTCATAGTGTTAGTTGAAGGAGGGTTTTATTGGTTGCTTTTTAGTCAAATTTGTTGTGCCCAAAACAATGACAGTAGGAGCTAATGTACAAAATTGTGATAAAAGGATGATGACATTACCGGCTTCGATGCATCTGGAAGGATCTGTTTTAGTTGAAGAAAAGCAAATTCGGCAGCAGCTTCATCCGACATCTTTTCAATGTCATGGGCGAGCCGGCCTGCAGGCATATAAACAAGGACGCGATGACCTGTTGCCTTGTGAAGATTAAGGAAATAGCTGCAGCTATAAGAAGAGGAGGATACAACTCCAAGGAACTCTACGTTTGGCCAAAAAACCTTGTCGAAGTGCAAGACAATTTTGTTTTCCGTGCCAACTGCAATATCAGTTATTGCTTCTTCCTTCCACTCTGGAAGCCTTGGCTCAAACTTTATGCTCTTGGCCTTCAGAACACCCAGGGGAACTGTAACCACAGCAGCATCCGCAGAGAAAGTTTTACCATTCTCCACAGTAACTTTTACTTCCAATTTTCCTCTGACTACTTTGGTAACCCTGAAAGGATAAAATATATTAAAAAAGAATTTGGGAACATAGACCATGGATATAATTAACTGAGCAATGTGATACTTACCGGTGACCTAAACGAATATCTAGGCCTTTTGCAAGAGTATTAATAACAGGACGGTAACCCCGGACCATAAGACCATGACCACCAGGCAGTAAAACTTCCTGTACCACAGATTGGGAGGATAGGAATTAAACATATCATGCTAACCAAATAAAAGAATAATATTACATGATACTCAAAATTTCACACACATAAAATGCTGAAAATTTGAATGTTTCAATTTACAATAGTTATGTTTTGAAGGCTCTTTTTGTTTTGGGGACATGTAATCGATCAAATAATTGGCCGTCTTGGTTTGGAGAGAGGATGCATGCTCCCACCTATTTGCTCCCCTTTTGTTTCTGTTGTCAATATCTTTTCGTTAATGATGCAGGGTGGCCATTCGCCACAACCTCTCATAAACAACACACTAGTATCAATTTTGAGGGCTCTTTTTGTTTTGGGGACATGTAATCGATCAAATAATTGGCCGTCTTGGTTTGGAGGGAGGATGCATGCTCCCACCTATTTGCTCCCCTTTTGTTTCTGTTGTCAATATCTTTTCGTTAATGATGCAGGGTGGCCATTCGCCACAACCTCTCATAAACAACACACTAGTATCAATTTTGAGGGCTCTTTTTGTTTTGAGGGACATGTAATCGATCAAATAATTGGCCGTCTTGGTTTGGAGGGAGGATGCATGCTCCCACCTATTTGCTCCCCTTTTGTTTCTGTTGTCAATATCTTTTCGTTAATGATGCAGGGGGGCCATTCGCCACAACCTCTCATAAACAACACACTAGTATCAATTTTCTTCAGATGACCAACTAAATAACTTTCTCGAATTCTGTACAAATGTTTGAACATCGATAAAATAGGGTGACTGCTGCCACTTAGTATTATGTACATAAGCCATGCATACTTTCCAAGAGTATATTCAAACATCATATATATAAAAGAACAGAGAAAACCTACATCATCCCAGTATTTGAGGGATATGGTATCCGCATCAGCAGCAAACCACCCTTCCATTCGGCACAAATACCATTGAAGAACCTTACTGGCAAGTCCTTCTTGCCTGCAAGTAAGATGAAAGTTTTAGTTATGAATCCAAGAAAACAAGATTTCCCTAGTGATTTGTATGCTAAAAACAAAGCACTGTCATTGTCGGACCTCAGATCTGGGCGTCTCTCCATGACCAGTGTAATAGCCTCAGCTATAGATATGTCTTTACTAGACTCCTGCCTTATTTTGTCCGCCTGCACAATGGAACAATTTAATCACTCACAGCTCACATAGTCAAAGTTGAATATAAAAGCAGCAACTGGGAATTAGATTCTAACCTCTTTCAGCATACTATCAAACACCTCACCCATCTTTGTCACAAGTTCTTGAGGGATTTGACGTCCATCTGTATCAAAAAGTGCATAGCTGCGAGCAAAGAATATCAAATTACACATTTAACATGCCAATTTCACATCTTAAATGTGATTACAGCACATGGATGACATTTGTCACTCTGTTATGCCTATTCATACACACCATGCTTTAAGGACATAAATAATACATAGTACAGCCATATTAACTCCATATGAGAAGAAAGACCCAACAAAGTACCAAGTACATGTTAAAGGTTGACGATACCTTTCCAGATCATGGTCAAACAATACTGAATTGTCACCACTGGTACGGTAGAGTGGAAGCCCCAGCTTGCCTATCAGAGGTGCCAAGGGATTTTTTTCGCAGACACCATGCAACCTGTGGTAAGATTTGCACATCGATTAATTTGTTTTACCAGGACTACAAGTTCGCGAAGTTAATGTAAACAGAAATATATTGCATTTAGTAGAATAAATATACAAAAAGTTACCATGCAGCACCCATGTCAATCGGAAAGCCAAATGAGCAGTCAGTGTGAGCTCGACCACCAATTCTATCTCGGGACTCTAACAAAACAACCTGGGAATTCATATAATAGATCAATTTGTACCTTAAAGCCTTAAACATGAGTCTGAATCAACAGAGTTATTGCAATGAATTTACCTTGAAGGATGCATTTTGGAGTGAATGGGCGGCTGCAAGGCCAGCAAAGCCACCACCTATGACAATGGCGGAAGGAGAGCGAGATTGTTTTTTCTCAGCTAGTGAATAAAAAGAGTCTGCAAATGAGAAAAGTATATGACCATCAGCCCCTATAGATTCTAGGAAATCTGCAGGCTGAAGACATGAACCTTATAATGAACACTAAAGTTGCACGTGTTATGAAAATTACACCAACTAATTCCACAGTAAGTCTAATTCACCACTGCCCCAGGTAGCTTTTCTGCATACCAGCTTCACCGTCCCAGATCACACATTTATAACATTATATAGAAATACAACCTTTTTGAGATGTAATATAATACTTTCCATAACCAATGTGAGATTTTGCATTAATATGTAAGACTTTTATAGAAATCAACAAGAGAGGCCAGGCCAAGGACTACTCTCCATATTCTCAAAATGAACATGGGATGTAACCAAAATCAAGCCATGGGAAATAAACTCATGGAGCTCAGCTACAGTATAAGTACAAAATTTGAGCATTACATCCTTGGCCAGAAAGACTAATGATTGTGTGCATATTTGCAGTAGGAACTACACCCAGAAAATAATATTCCAGATCCTAAACTATAGTCCAGTGAGAAAATGTGTTAGGAGAGACATGTTTGATAACCTAAGTTGGCTATTTGGCTTCATGGTTTTCTACCTAGGTAAACTTCAGAGTCTCAGACGTCATGATTTAGGTCTAATTACAATTGATTTACAATATGTGCATTTTATTAATACTGCCAGTGCCTGGTATCACACTACTACAGAGGAAAGTTGCAGTTGGGACTGACATTGCAACCGACGCCTATGGAATTGGTTCTTGACTTTGAAGAAAACATATACGTAATTTTTTTTTAAAAAGGACCAACTGAGATTGCAAATCTGTAAACTGTCAGAACTGTTGGTTGAAATTTTGAAATATCTCAAAACCTCTCGTTGTTGTAAAACTGCATTAATTTGGTAGCTTTGTGAAGGTTGTGGTCTATGGATGATGCACGAAAGCTATGACTAAAGGTACTACAAAAGTAAGAAAATAAACAGCAGCCCTCGAACAACATGCGGCCTAATAATTTAATTTTGGCAATGTGAAGACAGAGACAGTCGTTTCATTTTCTCCATCTTACCAGAACCATTTAACAAAATGAAAGGTGGAATGTTTTATTGTATCCACTAACAAACTAAATCAGCATAGATTAAAACAGATAATTACATAATGTGAAACTAAAATTATATGTTATCTAACATCTCAAAATACTAAACACAATCTTCTGTTGGTTATCACTGCATGTATAGATGCAACTTTAATGTTATATATGAACCATTATTAAATACAACATACTAATCTCTTTCTGCAGCACTCTGACAACAGGATAAAGGTAGGTTTAACTGACATGCTTGGTAAATATTCCAAATGAAAAAAAAAATATGTGTAGAGGGGAAGGGGGTGGGGTTGGTTGGGCCAAGAAGTTATTTCTTCTCTAAGATGCTATTCCATCTTCTTAAATTATCAAGAAGCTTTTGTACACTTGGTTAGTTTTGCATGTTTCAGTTTGTGTGCACAATAGATTCCATGAACAAAGGGGCTAGGAAAGAACAATATAAATCATGATCATATCCCTCGACTGAAGGAATTGCATTAAATTGAATCCACTGATATGGTAGGAAGATGAAATCAAATATAGAAGCTTCAAACTTTCCTTGGCTCAATAGTCAATACAGAAGCTACACTATTATACAACTCAAATCAATTATGCAAATTTTCTATATGCTACAGGTAATAAATACATCCCACGAATTTGCTCTGTATCCACAAACCAAATAGACCTAAAGTTTACATTTCTAGAATAAAGCTGAAATATTATATATATTTCTCTTGTTGAAGAAATACAAATTCATGTTCTGTGGAAGCATACCAATAAGCTAAGGTAGCATGGACACCCAAAATATCCAGCCATGTCCTTCTCATGTCGTGTCCGAGGCGTAATAGACATACGGCACAGGCACTCCAAACTACACCAGGACATCCCAAAATATGTGTGGTGTCCATTTTTCCATGTGGACTTATGTTGTGCCAAATTTGTGTCAACATAGCAAGTAAAGCCCATCGCTTTCCATGATAATCAACAGAATTGTCGAGTAATTCAATATTAAATGAATGTAAGAACAAAAGAGTCTTGATTTTCCAAAACAAATGGAGGAGAAAGAAAGAAAAAAGGTCGGTGGCTTTGCACAAAGAGAACAAACATAACACGTTATGATTATGTTGAGGTCCACATCCCACGTGACTTTTCAGCTGAAATCCCCAACAAAAAGCCAACCATGTAACCCAACGTAAACAAATTATTCTCCAATTATGTAATCTAAAATTGCCAGATATTTTTAAAACTTTTTACTTCAAATTCTTCTCAAAATTAAATCTTACTAAAGTCTAATCCCCCCAAAAAATTAAAAATTAATATAGTGATCTTTTTCCAAGTGAAAATCTAGGTAAATTTTATTCCAAAAATTAGAAATTCTCACCATAATTATATTTCTAATATCATTTCGATTGATCATTCTTCGAATTAAACCACAACTAAATTTTCAAAAGAAGAAGAAGAGGGAGTTAAAATTTAGCTAATTATATCTTTCAAAGGGAATAATGTTACTGTTCCTAAGAATTATTCTCCAAATCAAATACTAACTACATTTGTTCCAGAAAATTCAGAATTTTCACTAAAATTAGCTTTAGAATTTTTCTCCAAACAAAAATCTAAACTTAATTTTAGTCAAAAATCACCAAAAGTATTTAACTTTCCCAAGTGAAAGATTGTCATTTGGGCGAATCCTTCCTCAAATCAAAATCTAATCTAAGTTCTAACCAAAATAACGTTATTCTTAAGAAAAGACAGCTACAATTAGAACAAACTCTTCCCTAAATCAAAACCTAACTAAATTTTTATACCAAAAAACTTGAAAAATCACCAAAATCCCTTTTCTTTAAAGGAGATTCTTCCCGAAATGAAATCTAAATGAATTTATTCCAAAGAAAATCAGAAATTTAACCAAAAATCAACTAAATTCTCCACATAGAATTCCAAAAATAATCGTAAATTTCCTTTTATCTTTCATGAGTGAAATGTTATCATTTCTAACGAATTTCCTCTCAAAATCAACAACTAACCAAATTTTACTCGAATAAAATCCCAAAAAAATCACCAAAAAAGTACCTTTCTTAATGGAAAGATCACCACCGCAATTACTATTACTATTACTATTACGGCTTTCCAAAAATAATCGCAAATTTCTTTTTATCTTTCATGAGTAAAAAATGTTCTTGTTTCTAAGGATTTCCCCTCAAAATTAACAACTAACCAAATTTTATTCGAACAAAATCACCAAAAAAGTACCTTTCTTAATGGAGAGATCACTACCGCTATTACTATTAATATTACGGCTCTCCATGTCTACTTAATCTATAGTCCGAATTCCAGCGGCTCCGCGAATTGATGATCGACGGCGATAGCCTGGGCGAGTAGTGGAGGACGAAGACCAGCAGGCACGTGACGAAGTGGTTCGAGTAATTGGAGAAACCCAGATCGACGGACCAGCTCATGCGTAACCTCGCCGGAACCCTAGATCGCCGGGAGAATCGAATTGTCAGCGGAGAGGGGGCGACGTATCTCCCAATAATTCGGTGGCTCGGCGCTTTTCTTTGCTGGCTAGTGAATGGGGAGGGACGTTTTTATAAACGTACTTTTGGTCGGTTGTGAGTTCCGGTCATTTGCGGTGAGGTTACCTCAGCTTACGTTTGCAACATAAATTTCTTGATAGGTGTATGTGCAGATGATAAGAGAGGATATTTTATCAGAAATTTTACTGTAGTTTATTTTCCGAAAAGAAAAAAAAAGTTTCTAGAAATTGAAATTTTACCATTCCAAACGTCCCATATTAAGGACGTTTCTTTTTGTTTGCTCTTTTTTTTTCATCTGTTAAAAAAAGAAAAGAAAAGAAAGGCTCCCTTACAAAGGACGTGAGCCGTATTTATTTTACTCAGAATATCCAAATTTATATAAAATTTTTCTAAATATTAAAGTTTAAAAAATTACGAAAAAATATCAAAACGTCTATTCGAAAAATATTTTATATTTATATTTTTTAATATTTTATTTCTATCATTAAAAAAATAATAATAAAAAATAAATTTTTTTATGAAGGATGACGTTTTTTATTTTTTATTATGTTTTTTCTCTCTCTCTCCTCTCTCTCACGTCTCTTTCTTCTCTCTCGTCTCTCTCATTTCTTTGTCTGCTATTTCTCTCTCACTATCTTTCTTTCTCATCTCTCTTTTTATTAAATTTGAGAAATTTAATGAAGTCCAAAAATGTGCTAAAAAATATTGTACAACTAATGCGTGTACCATGACACTAGTTGTATTTGGATTACATAAAAAAATATATAATTTTAATTTTTTAAAAAAAGATTGGAATATTTTTTTTTTCTCAAAACTCTGTAGTGAGGAAAAGTAAAAAAAAAAAAAAATCTAGAATTTTTTTGTATTTCATTAAAAATTTAATAAAGAGAGAGGTGAAGAGAAAGAGCAGACAAAGAATGAAAGAGATACGAGAGATGAGAGAGAGAACATAAAGATATGTGAGAGAGAGGAGAGAGAGAGTGAGAGAGACCAAAGAGTGAGAGAGACGTGAGGGTGAAAAAATAAAAAAAATAGAAAATATCTTTTCTAAGAAAGTTTTTTTTTTATTATTATTTTTTGTTTATCTAATGTCTGTTAATGATAAAAAAAATTAACGATAGAAATATAATATTAAAAAATATAAAACGTTCTGTCAATAAATGTTTTAATATTTTTTTTGTAATTTTTTTAAATTTTGATGGTTTAGATAAAATTTATATAAATTCGGATGTTCTGGATGAAAATTTTCGTTTATTTTAACATACAGAAGCTCTTGGTAAGTACATTTGTGAAAAGAAGTAATTTTTTTTTAATCCATTTTTCTATTACAGGATGCAAAAAATTAAAAATAGTAAAATGGCTAACGTCTATGGTAAAGATGTCGGGGTCTAAAAAATATGAGCGCGGGATTTTTTTTTTTTTTTTTTTTTTCTTTTCCCTCCTTTTATTAGATGAAAAAACAAAACAAAAAATATTAAAAAGAGAGCAAACGCTAAGGGCGTTGGAATGGTTAAAAATAAGCCAACCGTTCTTTGGGTTATCTTTTGTCAATTTTTCTAAAAAAAAAATCTCTTTGAAAAAAAAGCTGAAACTTTAGTTTCTCTACAAGAAAATTTCTGATAGTTTATATATCCAAAATTTTCTTACAATTTTTTTTCAGAAAATTGTATAGACAGTAAAGAAGTTAGGTGAAATTATGCCACAACAAAAAATTTTAAAAAAATTATATTTTGACAGCAAAACAAGAAAAAAAAATGTTAAAATTTTTTAGTTTGATTGCACAAAGGCAAACTTTCATGTTTAGATTCGTTGAGTTTGAACAAATACTCGGATTCATTGTGTTTGAACGAATATTCGGATTCATTGAGTTGAATGAATTCTAATATTCGTTGGATTTTGATTGTGACTCTTTGTTCATGATTTGTTCTGACTGTTGTAAGAGTCATACATATTCATGAAAAGACATGAGAGTTTCTTTGTAAACTTAAGTATACCAAAGTCTCAAACACCAATAACAACAAGTCACAAAAAATATTATACCATCACAAGTATAACACAAGTTACTACTACTCAACAAGAAAAATGATTCAGATTTTTTATCTGAATCTTTTGCCAAGACTTCGTTGTATTATGGGGGAAGTATACGTATGAACCCGACAGCAAACTCTTTTCGAGTGGGGATGAATAACTTTCTAAAGAAAGTGTCGACATATAGATATACCTCAAAGCCATGTTTGATTATTCTGTATTATTTTTCCTAATAAATTTAGAAAATTATTATTATCATTAACAAAAAAAAAATCGGATCAAGAAAAACGTCCTTCGAAATAGCGTTTACAGTTACAATCTCACTACTTAGAACTAATGTCACGTCCCAGAACCAGAATACTGGAGAGCGGGGACAGATAAAGTCAGCTACGTATACCAGAGTACTCTATACCCCGAGATACAGTCACGGCTGTCTAGACATGTGAGGGTTTACTCTATAATCCATCAGACAATCCTGGGTCAAGGATCCTAGGTGTCTCAATCTTAAGCAAGCAACATGTTACAAGATGTATAATCACCAAACATATAATAGTGAGTCGTCCCAAACTATACATACACAGATGATCAGGAAGCTAGTTACAAAATGAAGAACTAGCAAGAGTACAACATTACATGATCAGCTCTAGTTATAGTCTAGAATATGCTTTACATGTAGGCCCGCAGGCTAGAATGTCAAGTTCCAAAATATGAGCTAAACACGTGCTCGGTGGCTAAACGCCTCAAAAGAATATTGTACAAGATCAGGTGGGTGATGAAGAAGAAAATCCACTCATGTCCTCGGGTGCTTCTCGTGTTCACCATCTTGAGGAGGAAAGTACGGGAGATCATGCGATTCTGCTTCAAAATATGGCTATACAAAACCAGTAGGGCTAGACCCTAAAACAACAAGTACTACAAAGGAGCCAATCTTAGGAATTAAAACCAGCATGCAGACAAAATAAATAGTACAAAGAATATTTAAATAAGGAAAGCAGATAAAAATAATAATTAAAAATGCTTTGGAGTATTAAACAGGGATATCTTGAGTCAGGCTTCAATTACCGTTCTCAGGATCATTTGTTGAAAATAAATCAGGACGAGACTAGACTAGACTAAGAATCAAGCAATCACGGCCAATCATGTCATGTGGCTTGTTATCATTAACTAACTAGGGTCATCAAAGTCCTAGTTACTAATATATGCAGTTTGAGATTCCTTACAGCCACATGCCCTGCAGACCATCCGGGTTATGCGAAAGAATATGTACATATTATAGATTTATCAGGTATAATCATTTCTTATATTTTCTGGTTGTGCAACACTCGACGATGTGTTGGAAGTGTGTCCCTCACGACGGAGAGCTCCAAATCCATCAGGTGTCGCTCGGATACCGGGATTGCATGTAGCCAGGAACTCTCTCTAGATGCTTTCTAGATTTTTATTCTAGTTATTAGCCTAGAAAATTATCAAGGATTCCCGATCGTGGTGCTCAAGAATTTGTCTTAGACATGATGCAAGACAGTAACTTGACAAGTTCAATCAAAGTCAACCACGAGAATACACGTCATGCAATACATGTGCTACTAATAGCCTTGATCAGGACAGTTACAAAAAATCTCAAGTCAGGAGTGCGCTACGTCGAGCCACTATCAGGAGTATCAGGATCAAGAGTAATTATCAATACAGGATCAGGATTATCAATACATAATCAGTTCCATATCAAGATTCATGAGTTCAATTATAATGTACAATCACTAGATCATGCTAGAAAATCAAGATAAATATCAAGAATGTCAGGTTCAGAAAATAACCAGGATTAACTTAAATAACAGGATAAAAGAGAACTAGAGAATCATTAAGAGTTAAGCATGCTAAAGAGAATACTGGCATACAGGCGCATAAATTAATAATTCAGGATTGTCGCATAAACTCAGGTATGAAGTAACATCCGCGCACAATGGGTCAAAAACCACCATTGGCTCAAGAAAGGATCTTGGCGCACAAATGACAAAAGACAGATTTGGCGCACAAACGGGTCTTGGCACACAAATGGCCAAAAATAGATTTGGCGCACAAATGGGTCTTGGCTCACAAATAGCCGAAAATAGATTTGGCGTACAAACGGGTCTTGGCGTACAAATGGTCGAAAACAGATTTGGCACACAAATGGGCGCAAAAAGATCTACTAAAAGACAAACACAAGTTTCAAGATATGATACAACAGTCGAGACAACACTGTAGTCGAGAACACAATTCTTGAGAATGGCAAGAAGTCATTGCTTAGTCATTAAGTAATACGAACGGCTACAAAGTGTGCCACCTCCGGAGAATGCCACAGTGTGCCACACAACATAGTGCACCATTCTCCAGAAGCAAGAAAGTGCGCAGGTAATTTTTTTTTATCAAAGTGCACCAACTCTGCAATATCTGCAAAGTGCGCCAACTTGGCTATTTAAATGGCGTACATACTTGATGACTTACAGACCCATTCAAAAGTGCACCAAGTAGGATTGATGTACTTTTGAAGGAATTGCCATAGTACAAAACGTACGTAGGAGTAGAGAAGTACGCCCAGAGTACTCAACATATCTTGGCGCACTTTCTAAAGAATTTGTGAAACACACACAAGTGAGCTCACTGGAACTTCGCTTATGCGACAAGGGTTCCCTGCATACTTTTTGTATATATTTCCAGGCCAACTTTGCATTCTGACTTGCTGTTCTCGGGCTCCATGAGCAACAATACAAGGAGATCAAAATCATCATGAAGACAAGTTCTAAGTATTAAGCAAATAAAACCTATCAAGTGATTAAACAAGTTATACTAAGAATCAAAATAAGATCCATGGTTATTCCTTCAGTTAGCAAGATGTACTTGTCTACGGTCAAGTTCTATCATAATACTACCAAGGTTACCCACGACCAAGGCCAAGCTCGGCTGCTTCTCTCTGCTGAGAAAGAAACGAGGAAGAAAAGAGAAAAATGATAGGAAAGAAAAATGAAGGAAAGAGAATGGAATTGCTTATATAGCTAAGGGATTGATTACAGGCCATTGGATCATAATCCATGCCTCTCATCCGGGTTTATCACAGCCATACTCCAAGAAACGGTCAATTCTGATTTGCACCGTGTGTCCAAATTCTGTCAATTTTGCTCCTGTGTCCAAATTAGACTTATGGGTAGTCAATCCTAGCTATTTCAAGTATTCTGAGAGCAATGGTGATGTTTGTTATAGCATTCGGAGGCAAACTTGGAGATTCCACTTCTACATGAGTAGTTGACGGAGTTCAGAACCCAGACAAGTGTACCTTGCCAACTTGCAATAGATCCTGATATATTATTTTCTTGTGTTCTTTCTATATATATACTTATGTGATGTACCTACTCAACCTAGGACCGTAAAACGTTGCTTAGCGTCCGAACAAGATTTGGGTATCAACGTCGTACGCGGAGTCGTGCAACGTCACTTAGAGAGTTGATACCTCGATCCCATTTTTTGTGCTTGCACTACTAGTACGACAGACCATAGGATACCTGACACTGATTACATAAGACAGAGTTCGTCTTGATGTATTTCTTGGTACTAGTATTCTCTATAGGACTATAGGCTTCATGACGTTTATATACATACTTATATACTTATACTTATGACTCATGGTGATAGATAGAGGTCTTGGCCCTGCGTATTATTATGTGATACGTGAGGTTGAATTGGATGGGGAGAGTCACAACATACTACAAGCTGATTATATAAATATATTATATTACTATTGGTGCCTTAGACTCTGTCTTTGGCACATTTACTAGCCCTTCGAGATATTACTTGCCTCTTTGGGCTCCCCGATACAGAGCATGTAGTGGTTTCAGCCTGAGTACGAGTGATGCTCTCATTTGCATAGCACTTAGACGGTTATTGTAGTTTACCCTTCAGTATATAGCATTATACTATTTTACTTTGGCATGCTATTTTTTGTACCTTGTTACGTCCCTCTGAGGACCTGGTCCCTTGCCAGTTTTGCATCATAGATCGTTGTGGAGCTTGCCTGGAGTTGCTAATGTGTGTTGCTTTGTCTTGCAGGCATTGGTGCCAGGTACTTATATCATTTCTACCGGAGTTATGGTTATTTATTCTTATTGTCTATTCATCTGCTGATGTAGCATAATTTTATAGACTCATATTCCTTTCCCAAGTCTATTCGAGCTTATGTGTTACTGGTAGCCGACTTTAGCACATGTAGTTCATTCTTGGTATTTTGTTCTTTATGTTGATTGAGACATAGATCAGTATTTACCTTTATTATACAGCTTATACGTATTCGAGTCGGACCAGAGTCTGGTCGAATGCATAGCTGGCATGTTACGTATTCCTAGTCCTACGTATTTTGGGACTGGGGCGTGACATTGCTTATATAGCCAAGGGATTGATTGTAGGCTATTGGATCATAATCCATGTCTCTCATCCGGGTTCATCACAGCCATCCTCCAAGAAAACCACGGGACCAACGGTCCAAAGCATGCAACTAAGGGAAATTTATAAAAATAACCTAAATAATGCATGAATGACATAAAGCAAGATGTAAGCAATTAAACAATAAGCAAGCTATACATGTATAATACGCGTATGTCGGGTACGTATACTAGAATAGTGAGACGAGTCTCACAACTAAAGATCGTAACACCTACTTAAATATTATGAATAATTCCACACCACGAGATGGTTTGGCCTTCGAAGATCCTCCTGTTACTTTCTTAGCACACATGTCATACCGAGGAAAGCAACCTAAGACGAGCCAAATGAAACTAACTGACTCCTTTAGAATGATGCTTAGTCTATTCTTCCATTATATTCATCAAACTCCGACTTCCACTACTCCCTAATCCTAGACTAAATGTAACCACCACTTTCCACTTAGGGGTATCTTGGTAATTTTGCATGTTGTAAATTTAATTTTAATTTTATATTGATAGTTAGTATAGAATTAATTATTGTTGCCTAAAAATATTTAGTGTTAGTACTATTGCTAACTAAATAGAATATCATCAGTGTTAGTTAATATTATAGCTAAATAGAATTGTTGAGTGCTAGTTAGAGATAGTTAGTGGTTGATGTTGGTTAGTGTGCTATCTTATTAGTTTGGATTTAGTGTTGGTTAAGCCAATTAAGGTCAACTAGCTTTAGTCATGACTTAGTTAGTTTAATTAATTAGACTAGACTCATGGATAAAATATTCCTTCCACTTAAAATTAGATACCCTTCATGATAACCAATAGGGGCAACTTGGACATATCATCTAATCCCTAACCCTAACCCATAACCCTAGTGGTCGGCCCTATAAAGAGAATATTTCCTTCATTAAATGGTTAATTAGTAGCCTCCACTTTATTCCAAATTAGTCTATTCTCAAATTCTCCCAAATCCCCATCAAATCCAAAATTCCTCCACTCAATCCTATTTATTTCAATCACCATGAAGACTATAAGCTTTTGGAGATCAAGAAGGAAGCATTGGAGAGGATCATGGCTAGGTGGAGTTGTGTCCACACTTGCATTATGTCCATTTGGAGATATTCATTGGGATTTCAACTCCGAATAGGTATAATCCATATATCCCATAAATTCTATAGTTAATTTTTTTATAATAAACCTATAGGAACCCACCCATGGCAAATGACCACCCTTAGGAAAAATAACTAGGTGCTAGAAGGCCTTATTATAATAGTTATGTGGGTTTTGGTGGCAAAATTAAAGAAAATTTGAATTTTGACCCCCAAGTGTTTGAGGGGTGTCCCTTTTTTGTTTTGGTGTCTATTTCATTTATGAATAGTGTCCATGTGTCTATAATTGGATACGTATAGGCCATATCATAATATACTATGATACGTATCGATAGAATTGGGAATTTTGAGCCAATAAGTGTATTTATTTCTAATAACATTGTAATTAGCTATTATATATATTATTATATCATAATATATATTATGACCATATGTTTTAGAGGTATCATGATGGTGTTAAAGTTGGAGGAGAGTATCATGAGTATTGGGGAATAAAACGTGTCTGTATCATGATTACACACCAAGTGTTTGATATTTGTATCATGGATTGTGGGTTGCCATCATGAGGATGTATTGGTTGAGTGTGATTATGAGAGTTTGATTTGAGTGTGTTCTTGAGTGTGGTATACCAATGCTTGTAGGTTGTGTATGTATGATTGAGTATACATGTGTATGGAACTGTAATGCACTAAGCACACAGCAGGTTGTGAGGCTTATTGTAGTATACAAAGGGCTTGTGCACGGGGGGATCTGGTTATGTGCAGTGCAACCCTGCAATAGTGTAGGCCAGGCCTGGTGCCATTGCGTCAGTGCACTGGGTGAACCCAGGTCCAGTACAGAGCTTTAGGCTGGAGTATTGGGTTGTATGTTTGATGAGAGTGATCTATAGTAGGTTCAGTTTGGGGTATTTATGTGTCTAGGTGCAGTAAGAGTATGTAACAGGGTGCTTCCAGGTGAGTATTAGTGATATCTAGGGTTCAGCTGAAGTGAGGGAAATAGGTTGCAGTGCAGTGTATCCATATACTTGTGCAGACAGTTGGGAGCAAGTGCAGTCTGGTACACAAGTAATGGGAGTAGTGCGGTAATGTGTATGTCAGTTGTGTTGATCCAGGATATGTGTTCAGAGAGGGTATTATGTTCTTGTACACTACAGAAAATATGTATTATTTCTAAGTAGTTTTAGAGAGTGGTTTGTAGGAGGAGTTGTGCTTGGTTGTGCTGGGTTTTTACAGCAGTAGATGGGGTGCATAATATGGCATTATAGCTCGGGTATTAGCAATACATGGTTGTCACTCCCTGTTCCCAATATACGTATTTGAAACGATTTCCTGCTTGTTGGCATTATAGTCAGATTGGTTGGAGGCCAGACCATTTTTGTAGAAGTTGGGTTCATGGGTTTATTTTGAAGATAGGACTTGGTCATGGTTTGAACCATGGTTCAACCCAACCTTACCCATATATATATATATATATATATATATATATATATATATATATATATATACCAAAACCTCTCTCTCTCTCTCTCTCTCTCTCTTTTCATTCTTTCATTTCTTTTCTCTCTCTTAGGTTTTTCTCTCCCCTTTCCTTAGGCAAGTGCACATTGCATGAGAAATGGAGAAACCCTCCATATTATTAGTCTATTATGCATGTTGTGTGATTCCCCATATGTTTAGAACTTGGAATTTTTGGTTTTGATAGATGTTTTAGTGTAGATCTACATTTTTAGTTAGAGCTTTCCATGGATTTTATGAGTTTTCTTGGTTTTGATCTCTAAAACTTGCTGTTTTTATTTTTTTTTTTGTTCTTTGATGTGGAGCATTTGATTTTAAGTAATTTAGAACTTTTCTTTGTCAGATTTGAGCTTCGTATGAGCTTTCTATGAAAGAAATAAATTTTGGTTTCAGAGATTTTTTATGGCCGCAACCTACTGTTTGGAGAAGATGAATAGTTCATGCGGCCAGTATTCATGCGGTAGAGAGTGCCATACGACCCAAACTCTTTGCGGCATACCATCTGACATGCGTCCATCTTGTTGGATGCATGATTGATTATTACACATGCGTTCTAGAGCTAAGTACTTGGAAAAGTCCTAAACGGCGAAACTCGTGTTTTACTCGTTGAACGAATGAGAACTTCACTAAGTCCGAGAAGCATCTATGCGACCGAGTGCCATGTAGCAATGAGCTATGTACCTCTTCTTTTGCATGCTTGACTCGGCACCGCCTTGGCACATCTTTTTATGATTTTTTTATCTCCCTGAAATACTTTATGGCTTATCACACCCATTACATCAGTCACTTCTCTAAAACGCATTTATTTTCCATCACTTCGACACTTGTCCTGAAGAGTGAATTTTTTGCCCTGAGCATGCGGCCTCGTTTGACTTCCCATACGACCGAGTTGGTACATGCGCCTATTGGGTTCATGTGCCTATGTTATCCTTAGTGACCTTATGTACATACGTGGTGTCACGACCCGCACCCGGTATAGGGATGCAAGTAGTGAACAACGCCCAGCCTACGCCGTAGCATCGACAGTAGAACGCTGTTTGGGTAAACTATCTATCTAACAATCAAGATATAATATGCCACCAATATAAATGAATACTCAATCACAGATCTATAAGATGGAATAAAGCACGAATATGATAAAAGAATAGAAGAGTCACAAATATAACTCATGAGACAAAAATAATATCCAATGAGTCAGAGAAATACTAATAATAATGCTGGAGACAAATCCAGTACAAAAGGAAACTAACTACTAAGCTACGAGTCCTGGGTCATCTGTCTCAGTCGGGATGAGACCCTCCTGAGCTAAGGTCTCTGGCTCTAAGCCAACCATGTCCTGAGGCCCGTAGTGAGTGGGGTACCACTCCTCAATGTCATCTAGAAAAAATATACCCAGTCAGGAAATGAGCAAAATACATCTCTAACAGCAGTGCTAATAAATGATATAAACTATGTAATAGTAAATATATGTGAATATACAAGATGCAATATACAGATATAAGAGATATGCAATAAAGGAAATACTGGAAATAAATGTGAGAATGAGCAATATAGAAATGAACAAAAAATACTAATGACTAAGTGAGTGAGTACCAGCTTTAACATGTGATCGGCTTGGGAACTTGATACAAGAATTATGGCCTGGTTAATCATACGTGCGGTGTATGATTAACACTATTCAAGGAACAAGACATAATACAAGAAGGGTATGATCACATATCTACACTACATACTCTCCATCTTCGACTGGTACAGTGGATCCAACCATGGTACGTTAGGACACAGAATTTACTGGGTAGGTAGCTAGTCTCCCCAAAAATCAATGTTTGTATATGTACAAGAAGAACAAGGAAACAAGGCTTGCACAAGATACACCATACATACCAAGGAATAACATCTCATGACGAGATCCGGATATACCAATCCGTGTAACCATCGTGTCAAGAAATCAAGGATATATATACTAGATACAAAAGACATAGATGATATCATAAATGAGAAACTATCAGAGAATGTACTCGCCTGAAATTCGGTGAACAATATCATAGATGTCCGATACGGTACCTTAAAGACCTAAATATGGAATATTACATCAATACAAGATTTTGGAATAAAAATAAGTTAAACTAGTCAACTTCTACGTTATAAAGCTATTTCTAAGTCAAAACAATCAAACTAGGTCAACTCTAGGTCAAACTAGTCAAACTTGGTCAAATTAGCTATTTCTAGGTTGTATGAGTCTATCTCTAGCATATTGGGTCCGTACACTATGTAACTAGGCCACACTAGCTATACTAGGATACTAGGAAACCAACAAGATACCGTATCCTAAGATACACAATTTATTAGATAGGAAAATATTATAATATGTATATACAATTAACAATATATAAAAAATTTAACTAAACTAATGTTAAATAGATACCTTGGCTTTGAACCAATACGGTATCACACCACTACACACACATCTTGATGTTCAAACCCAATACCTTGGATAAAACCTAATACCTTGACATTACCTTGGTATCTCAAGGTAATTCAAATTCTAGTATATAATTAACTACCCAATACACTAAACTATAAACTAACAGGCATTAGCTACTTATACTATACTATACTATACTATACTAACTACTTACTAACTTACCAATATATATATATATATATATATATATATATATATATATATATATATATATATAACTAATAGTAAACAAGTATATATATAATTACTAGTCTAACGTCATGTATACATAACTAACTAGCTAAACTATTTATAAAACTAACTAACTATCAATGAACTAACTAACTAAACTATACATCAAGCTAACTATCCCCCCTTACCTTGCTGCTGTGCACACTGCTATTGCCTTTGTTGTTGCCTGGAGTTGCTGCTGCTCTAGCTGCTACTAAAGCTGCTGCTAATGCTGCTACTGGCTTTGCTGCATGCTGTTGCAGCTGCTGTTGCTGGCTTTGTTGTATGCTGCTGCAGTTGCTGCTACTACTTTGCTGTGCAGCTGCTAGCTGCTAGAGTTGCTGCTGTAGTTGCTGTGGTTGCTGCTGCTACTCATGCTGTTGCTGTGGTTGTTGCTGCTGCTTATGCTGTTGTTGTTGCAGCTCCCTGCTGCAGCAACCTGACCCCCCCTCCTAGCGCGCGCGCGCACACACACACACACACACACGCACGTACACACACACACACACACATCTATGCACACACATATACACATACATATATACAAATATAAACATACTCATCGATATATATGCAACTCTCTATGTATATATATAATCACATACAAACACATATATCTATGTATATATATAATCACTAAGTATTTACATATAACTACTATACTAGTAATGCATATCCATTCTCCTATCTCTCATAACCACCAACACCTCCAAATACAACATGGACATAAATATAAATATATATATAAATATATATCATACAATCATAATAATTATATCAATATAATAGCTATTACTAAAGGTATATTAAATCTAAATATAATAAAACAAATACGTGGAGTGTATCGCACCCATATCACACTAGATCTATGATACACTTGCGATACGAGTCTACCACACCACCAAACATACCTCGAAGGACACGAGCAAGTCTAAAATAATAATTATGAATAATATGAAGAGCTAATTATACATCTATGTGTCCGTGTCAAAATGTGACATGCACAAACCCCCGTGTAGGAAGAAAACCACCAAATTAACATGTATCTCTAAATTGTCGGGATACGACCTACACGTATCCAATCGTGGACACGACACTAGCCACACCCAATCAAACATATGTCAATTTGGTCTAATTGACCAATTGACAAATATAAGATGTGTCAATCTCGGAATTTCCCCAAAATTGACACAAAATACCACATAATTTTCTCCATAGGCCTCCTATGAACCTAATTCTAATTCCTATAGATAGCCTCAGCATATTGGGTGGTTCCTAATATTTAAAACACATATTTAGAGTCTAATTAGAGGAGAAAAACTGAATTGTACCTATTGGGAGGTGGATTTCCAATGAAACCTCCAAATTGAGTGAAAAAAGCCTTCAACTTATAGATCATTGCTCCTGATTGTAGATCATTGCTTCCGCCTTATAGATCTTTGCTTTAATAGCCTCCAATGATGATTTGGAAAGGAATTGGAAAGAAATTTGGGTAGAATTTGATATGGAAATGAAGAAATTTGGAAGAGAAAATTCTAGATCTAGATTTGAAATAGAAAAAAAAAAGAAACTCCCCCCCCCCATTTTATATGGTCGACCTCTTTTTCTCCTCCTCAAGCTACTATAAATATCTAAAATATACCTTGGGGGCTCTCATGAAGAAATAATTAAGGAAGGAAGATTATAGTATAATTGGTTTAACTTAATTAATCCTCCTCCTAATGAATTGGCTTCTTATTTGGCTCAATTCTAACTAGAATTAAATGTTGGTCCATGGATCTAATCTAAACCAATTAGGTCCACTAAACAAGTCCAAAATAATAAACTAACATCTAACAATAAATAAATAATACAGTAAATAAATATACAACATGTATAATATTTAATTAATTATAAAATGACCAAAATATCGTTTTCTAGAAAATATGGTAGTGACAAGTCTACCCCCCTTAAAATAATTTTTTCCTCGAAATTCAAAGATGAAACTACCCCAAAAAAATAAACATAACAGAAAAGAACAAAAAATTACCTCAAGACACAAACAAATATGGATAACGCTCTCGCATTTCATCCTCTCTCTTCCAGGTAGACTCCCCTGGAGAGTGATGCCTCCATGAGACGCATACCAAGGGAATAGTCTGGTTCCTCAGTGTCACACCCCGATCCTCTCCATGAGACGCGTACACAATGCCCCCACCGGACACGAATTACCGTGCCTCGGCGCTCCCGCGGGGCGTATAGTCGTTTGCCATCGGGACGTGATACCGTATTAGCCTGGGGTTGCACCCGTACAAGGCAACATCGTTAAAGTTATGGCTATCATCGAATCGATCGAGTACGCAATGGAGGGATAGTGTTACAAATAGTAAATCCATCTGAGTATATGGGACAAATCACAAGGCACGAGGTTCTCTGAATACAATGGCTTCGTTCCATACATTATGTTCCTCTATACAAAAGCAGCTTAAAGCAAAAAATACGGCTCAAGGCATCGAAACGAGATCTCCGAGTCCTGGGGATGAGGCACGCCTATCACTTCCTCGGACAATCTGTCACCCCCATATTTCAAATTAGGGATATTTTTGTCTTTTTATAATAATGAGTAAATGATTGCATGATAATTAATTATATTTAAATTTAAATTGCTGTGATTTTATTTGATTGTTGTACTTTACCGTAGCTTCGATAATTAGAGCACTACACTAGCCATTGTCTTCCAACAGATTTCACAACCTTGTCCTAGACGTGCCAGACTGTTATTTTGATCTTTGTGTGACTCACAACTATGTCTTGTTGTGCTTTATTTTAGTCGCACAATATTCGTCGCAAACGACTATATTTAATTCTATATAAATTAAACTTGTATCCTTGTGTGTTCCAATCGAAGTTGGAGACACAATCTCGATCCATTTTGAGCAACCCAAATTAGGGTAATATTCTATTCTGAGTCTAGTCTACTTCATTCATGACACTTGTGTCCCACTTAATTTTAGCCCATGTACTTCTAATTAATTCTAGAACACCTATTGCATTTAGTCTAATTAAATTAAATCATAAACCTTACTTTGTGCAATATTCCAATTGTTAGGCACTTTTGTGTAAAAGTGCATTAAGGTATCCACTCCGCTGGACACGATACGTAAATAAACCCATTTCTCCTTCATGTATATTTTTTCATAATTTTGGGAGTATGCAATGCAACATCAACCTCCTAAAAACCATGGCCTTCAAAACCTTGAACCAATGCAATTCTAGCAATTTCATTTAAATTCATTTTGAATCCTAGCCTTGAAAATATCTATGACAAGCCCTTTTCCCAAGGGTTTGACCAAGCCCAATTCTAGGTCAACCCAAATACTACCTATATATAGTATTCTTTTACTTTACTTTTCTTTCTTTTTCAACCTAACATTTAAACCACAGCCGACCATATTCCCCTTCCCATCTTCCCTGTTCCCCGACTTCACCGCCTCCACGACGCCGGACTCCGTCGACCAACCCGATGCCCAACACCCCCTCGAACGGACAAACCCTACCGCCTCACCACTCTCCTCCATGCCGAACAACTTCCCGTCTCCATCCCTCTCGCAGCAACCGCTGAACCGACCGGCCCTCCTCGTATCAGTCGACAACTCGACAACCATCCCCGCCTCTCCATCTCGACGCCGACTCTCCACCGCATACTTTACCGCCTCCACACTACGACCCCGACTACCCGATGCCATCTCGACAATGCCCCGCTGCTATCCCGTCGACTTTGAACCCGCCTGCACCGAGCCGCTGCACAGCACCTAAACGCCTGCATCGAACCTCGTCGGAGGACTCGCTAACCCACCTGAACTCACCGAGCCGTCGATGACCACTGTGCTGGACCGGAGACGCTGCTCGACCGGCCAGAACACGCTGAACCGACCGAAACGACCCACCTGCACGACGCCTGGACTGGAGATGCTGCCAACCCGCTCGACTGAACCGCATACCCCGCGACGACCTCGACACGCACATCTCGTCCCACGTACACAGGTTTGAGTTCCCTCTTACGTGCATGTACACGTACGCGCATACGCGTATTTTATGATTGTGTGCATACGTATAGGATAGTATACGCGTATTGTTGGTATATAGATATATAATTGGTGCATGTGTATGTACGTATTGGTATTATTATATGTTTAAATATATTTTGGTATATATATATATATATATATATATATATATATATATATATATATATATATATATATATATATATATATATATATATAGTATATCTCTCAATTAGTATATATATACATATGTATATGTATTGTAATATGTCTCCCTAGTATATGTTTAATATACAAAGTATAAATTCTATTAAGTATGTATACATATATCTATTATATTTGTAACTAATGAGTATTAATGTTATGCTAGATAATAATATGTATAATATGTCTATGTACTAGATGACCTGAATGTAACCACGGATACCCCGTAGATTACATTGACCTGTGACCACATAATATTTTAGTAGACTGCCATATGTACACCGACGTACTGGCAAGACCCGTATCATTGACTGTCTGTTATGCACAGCAACTACAGACGTGACACCCCTAGCGTAGTCTCTGAGATCACTGTGTTTTGATTGTGTGTGTTAGTGTAATGTCTGATGCAATATTATATTATATGATATGTCTATAGGACTGTTGGATCACTCAGACGATACTTTGGAACCAAGACATTGGTATTGCCAGCTAAGGCCACAGGCGAGTACATTTTCTGACAGTTTCCATTATGTTAATTATCTCTATAATTCTAGTTGTATAGCGTACATGACTCTGATACTGTTGTTACACGAGTTGGCATTATCGAGACCTGTCACGAGGAGTCATGATTTGGAATTCATCGTGCTAGCTGGGGAAAATGGGAAAATATTAGTAGCTTATGTGATCATACCCAACTCTACTTGCATCATAGCTCACCCACACCTCACGTCGGTACAGCCTGACCATTACATGCCTCATAGCCTGTTATGTATGATTAGCCTGACTATTGTTTGCATCATAGCTATCCGGATGGTTAGCCCGACCTTACATGAATTATAGCTAGTCATACATAGCAAGCCTGATCAGTTCCAAGTCGATCACATGATATGCTAATGTTTCACACACTTAGTTGTATTTCTTGACATGTATCTCTAGTATATTGATCTTGCATCTCTACATGTTCTAGTTATTGTTCTAGTATTTACTTATATTCCAGTTTATTGTTCTAGCATGCACTGTATTTTTATTCATTGCTAGATGTACATTAATGATGATATATTCCAGTATTCTTTATTCCAGCATTTCTTGCAGCACTTCATTATGTCCAGTATCTCTTATTGCCAGTATTCATATCTGTCTTGTATTTCTTTACACTGTGTTATAGTTTTTGTCAATATATGTGGAACTGCTGTTAGTGCTTGTACTTCATTCCAATCCTGACTGGATATTGTTTCCAGAGGATCTTGAGGATTTCTGTACCACACACTATGGACCGAGTATAGATGCAGATTATACAACAGAGATCATAGAGGAGACTATTTCTTTAGAAGAGACATTACCTGCAGTTATCTAGACAGTATTATCTTATGCACTGAGACTTGTTTGAGGTTTATTGAGTTTATGTTTAGACTTATTCTTAGTTATGTTGAGACTTGTGGAGACTTGATGTTGGACAGGTAGACTGTGGTTATCGTTATTTTGAGACATGGTGTTTGACTATGTCAATCTTCTTATCTTTTATCGTGCCTTTATATTCTTATAGTTGTTATGATTGAGTTTACATTATGAGCTATTGTGAGATGTATATTGTCATCCTTATGGAGATTGATATCATTGACAGGTTGTGAGTTATATTAATATTTATTGTGACCTAGACAGCGTTCTACCTCCGATGCTGCGGCGTAGGCTGGACGTACCCACGTAGTCGTGCCCCTATTACGGGTGCGGGTCATGACACATTTTTAGTGGTGGCCCATGCAGGTCTAGTTTCGCAAGTTATGCAATATCGTGGTAGTGCGACAACTTAGTTGTACTTTTGCGAGCCTGCGATAGGATATAGGAAATAGGATTTAGGATGAGAGTATGCTCAATCACACTAGAAAAATTCTGATCTTTGCAATGCTATTCTGAATAATTACTTCCTTTAGAATTTTACTGTCCTTCCTTGATGATATCATATCTATCACCTAAATTGATTCTTTTGATCTGTCTTCAGGATGCCGTCGTAGACTAGATCTCTGAGAGCGGAAGCATCAACTTCAGAGGGGCCTTCTACCTCTCGACCTGACGAACAGACATCTAGAGTTCCTCCTACGTCTCCTGTTCATGTGGGAGTATCTGCAGCTAACGGGATTCCTCCTCTACCTGTTCAGAGGATTGCCCCAGCTGTGACGGACAACCTTCCACCACCACCAACACCGATTCCCGGAGGAGTGCCCACTAACGGGGCACATATGTTCGCACTAATCCAGGGCATGCTAGAGGCCAAGAGAGTGACAGCAGAATCTCAACGTGTTCAAGCTGAGGCTCAGAGAGTGCAAGCAGAGGCATACCAGGTGCAGACAGAGCTGATGAGAGGAAGCATGGAGAATGCTCATCAGGTGGCTCTCCAGGCTGTGGAGAGAGGAGCACGACAACAACAACATCTTGGCTAGCAGCACCAGAGGCCAGGTACTATAGTGGACTTCAAGAGGATGATGCCTCGAGAGTTCAAAGGCACTGAAGGAATACTCTATGCCGACGATTGGTTAGAAGACATAGAGAGGAACTTACGCTTAACACAGATTCCAGAGATTCTTCAGATCGAGGTCGCTGGCAGTCAGATGTTTGATATCGCGCTGACGTGGTATCATACAGAGCCGAGACTCACTGACGGAGGACTTACTTGGGATGACTTCAAAGAACTCTTCAAGGAGAAGTTCTTTCCTGACGTGCCTTTGGGAGCATTGAAAAGTCAGTTCCATGACTTAGTCCAAGGGAGCATGTCAGTTGACGAATACGCCGCAGAGTTTTGCCGATTAAGTCGATTCGTGCTATCGATGATTCGAGACGCAGGAGACAAAGCACGAAAATTCAGGAAGGGATTGAATAGAGAGATCAAGTCTCGTACTTCGGGACGACGCATTGCTACATTTGAGAGTATTTTGATAGATGCCCAGATTGCTGAAGATGACTTGGATCTCAGGCCCAAGAGAGGACGCGATACTTATGAAGGAACATGCGGTAACACAGGATTTTCCAAGCGCCCACACTTTCAACAATAATAGAGGCTGTACCAGCAGCATCATCAGCAGCACCAGGCACCAGTTCAAGGACACATCTAGCAGCAGCAGCCACAGAGACAAAATCAGCCCGTTGCCCAGTGTACGTATTACGGAAAGATGGGACATACTAGAGACATCTACAGGAAGAGATTAGGTACTTGCTTGTCCTGTGGATCATCAGCACATCAGCTTAGGGACTGCCCATCTATTCAGGCTCGTCAGGGTGGAGCAGCCGTTCAGAGAGGACCAGCCAGGGTACCTACTGTACCAAGAGGCCAGCAGAGGGGACCTCCACTTCGACCATAGCAGCAGAGGTTTGCTTAGCAACAGCAACAAAGAGGAGCACCACAGGGACGAGCTTATGCCATGACGACTGAGGAGGCCGAGCCAGCTGGAGACGTGATTTCAGGTTCAGTTTCTCTCGATTCTATTCCAGCACTTGCATTATTTGATTCTGGCGCTTCCCATAGTTTCGTATCTGTATCTTATGCCCTTAAGCATCAATTAGAAATAAAACTATTAGATAGGACTTGCAAGATCACGACTGGAGGAGGCATTATCCTAGTCCATGATCATTGCAAGGATCGGAGAGTATCATTAGGAGGCCGAGAATTGAGCATGAGTTTATACGTCATGCCCCTTCCGGGATACGATATTGTACTCGGAATGGACATGTTGAGTAAACACCATGCTTCTATAGATTGTCACGGAGGCAGAGTAGTATTTCGACCACCGGAAGAACCAGAGTTTGAGGTCGCCAGAGGAGCAGCAAAGCAGAGCAGAGGCACTTTTTGTGGAGCCAGGATGGAAGAAGAGGAGTTACCACATCCACTGATAGCGGAGTTCCTGTATGTATTTCCAGAGGAGTTGCCAGGTTTGCCACCAGACAAAGATATTGAATTCTCTATAGACTTGATACCAGGAGCGGAGCCTATTTTGCAATATGTCTATAGAGTCAACAACAACGAGTTGGTAGAACTAAAGAAGCAAGTTGAGGAGCTGCAGGACAAAGGTTTCATTAGATCCAGTTCATCGCCATGGGGAGCTCCGGTATTATTCATACCGAAGAAGGATGGCACAGTACGCATGTGTATCGATTATAGAGCTCTGAACAACCTCACTATCAAGAACAAATATCCGCTACCGAGGATAGATGATCTTTTCGATCAATTGAGCGGAGCGAAGGTGTTTTCAAAGATAGAATTGAGGTCAGGCTATCACCAGGTGAAGGTGAAGAGAGAAAACATACTGAAGATAGCTTTTTGGACCAGATATGGCCAGCTTGAATTCACGGTAATGCCGTTTGGTTTAACCAATGCACCAGCAGTATTCATGTACTTAATGAACAAGGTATTCCACCAGTACTGTCATGCCCCAGTCCCAAAAATACGTAGGACTAGGACACGTAAGCATGCCAGCCGCATGGATATGGCAACTCCAATATATGGAAAGCAAATCCACACGTACGCTGTAATATGAATATCAAGTCCACAAGTGGTATAAAATGTATCATAAGTCACAGGGTATAATCTAAATCTCATCCGCGAAAATCAGATATAAATAATAACCAGTATCTATATAACTAGATCTCAACATAAATATCTAAGGATGATAGTTGGATGGAAACAAATCCACTACCAACTCGAATGGAAAAGTACAACACAACAAATATAATATAGGAATACCAGCTAACGACCATGGGCTTGAAGAGAAGACATCCTCGCAACACAAGTAATCATCCAAATCTGTGCTCTTGTAATTACTCAAGAATAGATACACCTGGCAGAGGACCAGGTCCTCAGAGGGACGTAACAAGATACAGAAAATACGAGCCAACTTGAATACAGTAAACATGCATATAATTTGAAAATAAATAAGTATGTTGTACAAGACAATATATATTAATGCAAATGAGGATAACTTTTCGACATATGGACAAGGGTAGGCTACTCGATCTAATCCTCACAACCTCACGCTCGTCAGTGGACATTATCAGCCGACATACCTCTGGGGTAGCGACCCTCGGACTCCATCAATCGACATACCTCTCGGGTAGCGACCATCGGACATGACCTACCATAGTGCGTGCTAGTGACTACGGTATTACCAGAGTGGTTAAAAGTCCATACGCCTAATGATTGTCCTCTATGATACTAAGTGCCATGTGTGTGTCAACATATCTAATACATAGTAATGACTGAAAGAAAACTACACATGCAAGAATAAACAGAAATACAATAAATATACAAAAATATACTAAGCATACAAAATACTGTAAGCAATTTGGCAAGGTATCTTGCCTGGGGTCCTGCTGCTGGTATGAATCAGAGTCCAAGTCACAGTCCAAATAGCCTATGTATTACAAATTTATCATGTCAAAAGATAATTTATTTTAATTTATTTAATTCTGGAATAATTACTCTAAAATCCTATTTTAATCTTATTATTCTGATTTTTATGTTAATTCTTAAATTTTGTCCAAAGAAACTAAATTTTATCAACTCGAGACTCATGGCACGCAAATCGAGGCAATCTGTTGACCAAAAAGTCAACCGACACAAACTCAACTTTCATGCATAATTTCATGTATATTTTAACGTCAAAAATATGTTGGAATTTACGGCTCGTCCGAATTAAAATTCGTTTGGGAATTATGGCACATACAAATTTTGTATTGTGCACCGATGGTTAAATTCTAACCTAGAAGTTCTACAGAATTAACAGTATATAAATACTTCGAATTAAATTCTGGGAAAAATATATGTCAATTATCTCGACATTAGCTTTCCAAAACTTTAAACGGTTCATGATTCTGATTCCTGATTCTCCCGGAATCGAGAAAATATTAAAACACGTCTATTTTCGAACATGCTGTGCTCTACAAAATTTTCAGAATTTAATACTCATAATTTCGTAAAATAAATTATATAATAAGAAAGATAACCTCAATATCTTTCTAACGCAAGAAACTAGGCCTCGTTTGGAGTTCAGAGCTATGCGCAATGGCTTGTGGAAGATGAAGAAACCCTAGATGGCAATTCTCCAAAATCTCTCTCTCTCTAAAATAATAGGATAATTAGGGTTATAATAATATATATATATATATAGGGATGTACCTGCGGCTGAATGGATATTTATAGGCTGACACGTGTCAGAATCTGATTGAATGATTTTTTATTATATTATTTGTTTTTGATTTGCCTTTATCAAAACATTATTTAAGTCATTTTAAATCTAAATAACTCAAAATAAATATTAAAAATAATCATAAAAATCTGGAAAAATTACAAAAAATATATTTTGAACCTAAAAATCTTAGAAAATATTTAGGATAATTTTATATTCATAGGTTTACTACTATAATTAGGAGAAGCTCTAAACATTAGTTTTATCCATTTAACTAAAAATAAATACTAGCATTATTCAAAAAATTCTGAAATAATTCTAGAAAATATATAATAATATTATAAACCCTAGAAAATAACGTAGGTCCATTCTATATTCCTGGGCTTTCACAATAAATTCAACAAGTCCTAAAAATTAGTTATTAGTCTAAATAACTCAAAATAAATACTAAAAGTATTCAGAAAATTCCCAGAAAATTCTAGAAAATATATTTGACTATTTAGAACCTAAAATAAAATTTTGATATATTTTTAATTAAGTTTAAACATAAAATAAATTCTTCAAAGTCCTAGAAAATTAGTGTTACTAGTTTTTAATTAACTAAAAATTATGAAAAAATCTGAATAATCTAAAATAGCCTAAAAATAATTCTAAATAAATATTTATATCAGTAAATATACTAAAAAAATTATTTTCTAATTAACTAAAAGAATACTCTAAATAAATTTAACATCTATAATAAATATAATAATATAAAATATACACAAAATACCTATTTTGGGTGAGGGAGTTTACAAGTACCTTGACAAGTTCGTAGTAGTGTTCATCGACGACATTCTTATGTACTCGAAGACCCCAGAAGAGCATGAAGAGCACCTGAGGATGGTCTTAGAGACTCTCAGGAGAAAAGAGTTGTACGGGAAGCTTTCAAAGTGTGAGTTCTTCCTTGACAAGGTTGAATTTTTTGGACATATGGTGACGGGTGATGGAATTTCAGTTAACCCAAAGAAGATAGAGGCAGTGGAGTCATGGGCTACCCCTAGTACGGTAGCTGAAATCAGGAGCTTTCTCGGACTAGCAGGATACTACAGGAGGTTTGTACAAGACTTCTCCAAGATTGTAGAGCCAATGACTATGATGACCAAGAAAGATGTAGATTTTGTCTGGACAGAGGAATTTCAGGCCGCGTTTGATGAGCTGAAGAAGAGATTGACGACAGCACCAGTTTTGACGTTGCCATCAGGGACAGGTGGATTCACTATCTACAATGATGCTTCAGGAAAAGGTTTGGGATGCATTCTTCAGCAACACGGAAAAGTAATTGCCTATGTTTCAAGCCAATTATGCCCTCATGAAAAGAACTACCTCACTCATGATTTGGAGTTAGCAGCAGTTATCTTCGCTCTAAAACTTTGGAAACACTATTTATACGGAGAGCGTGTGGAGATCTTCACGGACCACAAGAGCTTGAAGTACGTATTTACACAGAAGGATCTGAATATGAGGCAGAGAAGGTGGTTAGAATTGATAAAACACTTTGATATCTCATTACAGTAACATCCATGAAAGGCCCACGTAGTCGCCGATGCCTTGAGCAGGTATCCGATGGCTATGTACTTGACTATAAATAGACACTTATTGGCCGATCTAGAGAGCTTGGGAATTGAAGTACTAGTTCAAGGTGTTGAGATTCAGATGTGGGGATTGCAGATATAATCAGAGCTGATAGATAGAATTAGAGCTGCACAGTATGATGATGAAACTTTGAGGAGTATCAGGGCACAAGTTCGGACAAGATTGACAGATGACTTCACTATTGCGGATGATGGATCCTTACGGTATGGCACGATGATGTGTGTGCCGAATGGAGAACTGCGCAAAGAGGTTTTGCAGGAGGCACATCGCTTTCAGTACCCGATGCATCCCGGAGCCAACAAGATGTATCGAGATTTGAGGGACCACGTATGGTGGTATGGTATGAAGCGCGAGGTAGCACGCTTTGTATCCAGATATTTAGTGTGCCAGCAGGTAAAAGCAGATCGACAGAGGCCAGGAGGATTGCTTCAACCTTTACTCATTCCAGAATGGAAATGGGAGCACGTGACTATGGACTTCGTTTTAGGGCTTCCACGTTCTTCAGGAGGAAAGGACGCAATTTGGGTCATCGTGGATAGGTTGACCAAATCAGCCCACTTCTTACCTTTCAAAGTAGGTACTTCGACAGAGAAGTTAGCAGAGATGTACGTGCAGCAGATTGTCAGATTACATGGAGTTTCTGTGAGCATCGTCTCAGATCGGGATAGTCGTTTCACTTCTCATTTCTGAAGGAGTTTGCAGGCTAGCTTGGGCACTCAGCTCAAGTTCAGTACCGCGTATCACCTCCAGACAGACGGACAATCTGAAAGGACTATTCAGACTCTTGAAGATATGCTACGCACTTGCGTTTTGGATCTCGAAGGTTCTTGGGAGGATCATCTACACCTAGTAGAGTTTGCTTACAACAACAGCTACCAGGCCAGTATTGAGATGTCACCATTCGAGACTTTATATGGACGAAGGTGTCGTACACCATTATCTTGAGATAATATTGGAGAGAGAGAGCTTTGTTAGGACCAGAAATGGTCGTGGATGTAGCAGAAAAGGTAAAACTCATCAGAGACAGACTACGAGTGGCGTAGGACAGATAAAGGCATTGGGCCGATAGCCACCGTAGACCCCTAGAGTTTCAGGTATGGGTTCTGTTTTATTGGTTTGTGATTGTTTTTTCTTAGATTGCGTGTTAATACTGTTTGTTTTAGGTTGGTGATTTAGTGTTCCTACGGATTTTTCCGACATGGGGCACGATTCATTTTGGTAGAGGCGGAAAGCTTAGTCCACGATACATCGGGCCCTTCAGTATTCTTGCAAGGGTCGGTGCAGTGGCCTATAAACTTGACTTGTCGCCTGCTCTAGATGGAGTGCATGACGTGTTCCAAGTGTCGTAGCTGAGACGGTATACGATAGATACTAGTTACGTACTAGATCACTCAGAGATCGAAGTTGTACCGACGCTCAGTTATCCTGAACAGCCCGTTGAGATCTTGGATCATAGAGAGAAGGTATTACGGAACCAGACTATTCCCTTGGTTCGTGTTGTATGGAGAAATCACTCTCCAGGCGAGTCAACCTGGGAGAGAGAAGACGAAATGCGCGATCAGTATCCGTATCTCTTCGAGACTTGAGGTATAATTCTTTGTTGATTGTTGGTTCTTGTGCTAGTTTATTTTAATTTCGAGGACGAAATTCTTTTAAGGAGGGTAGACTTGTCACCCCCACATTTCAGATCAGGGGTATTTTCGTCTTTTTATAGTTAATGAGTAAATAATTGCATGATAATTAATTATATTTAAATTTTAATTGTTGTGATTTTATTTGATTGTTGTACTTTACCGTAGCTTCGATAATTATAGCACTACACTAGCCATTGTCTTCCAACAGATTTTACACTCTTGTCCTAGACGTGCCAGACTGTTATTTTGATCTTTGTGTGACTCACAACTATGTCTTGTTGTGCTTCATTTTAGTCGCACAACATTCGTCACAAACGACTATATTTAATTCTATATAAATCAAACTTGTATCCTTGTGTGTTCCAATCGAAGTTGCAGACACAATCTCGACCCATTTTGAGCAACCCAAATTAGGGTAATATTCTATTCTGAGTCTAGTCTACTTCATTCATGACACTTGTGTCCCACTTAATTTCAGCCCATGTACTTCTAATTAATTCTAGAACACCTATTGTATTTAGTCTAATTAAATTAAATCATAAATCTCACTTTGTGCAATATTCTAATTATTGGGCACTTTTGTGCAAAAGTGCATTAAGGTATCCACTCCGTTGGACACGACATATAAATAAACCCATTTCTTCTTCATGTATATTTTTCCATAATTTTAGGAGTGTGCAATGCAACATCAACCTCCTAAAAACCATGGCCTTCAAAACCTTGAACCAATGCAATTCTAGCAATTTCATTTAAATTTATTTTGAATCCTAGCCTTGAAAATATCCATGACAAGCCCTTTTCTGAAGGGTTTGACCAAGCCCAATTCTAGATCAACCCAAATACTACTTATATATAGTATTCTCTTACTTTACTTTTCTTTCTTTTTTAACCTAACATTTAAACTACAACCGACCATATTCCCCTTCCCATCTTCCCTGTTCCCCGACTTCACCGCCTCCACGATGCTGGACTCCGTCGACCAACCCGCTTCCTAGCACCCCCTCGATCGGACGAACCCCACCGCCTCACCATTCTCCTCCACGCCGAACAACTTCCCGTCTCCATCCCGCTCGCAGCAACCGCTGAACCGACCGGCCCTCCTCGCATCAATCGACAACCCGACGACCATCCCCGCCTCTCTATCTCGACGCCGACTCTCCCCTGCATACTTCACCGCCTCCACACAACGACCCCGACTACCCGACGCCATCTCGACAATGCCCCGCTGCCATCCCATCGACTTCGAACTCGCCTGCACCGAGCTGCTACACAACGCTTAAACGCCTGCATCAAACCTCGCCAGCGGACTCGCCAACCCACCTAAACTCACCAAGCCATCGACGACTACTGTGCTGGACCGGAGACGCTGCTCGACCGACCAGAACACGCTGAACCGACCGGAACGACCCGCCTGCACGACGCCTGGACCGGAGACGCTGCCAACCCGCTCGACTGAACCGCATACCCCGCAACGACCTCGACATGCACGCCTTGTCCCACATACACAGGTTCTACTTCCCTCTTGCGTGCATGTACACGTACGCGCATACGCGTATTTTATGTATGTGTGCATACGTATAGGATAGTATACGCGTATAGTTGGTATATAGATATATAATTGGTGTTTGTGTATGTACGTATTGGTATTATTATATGTTTAAATGTATTTTGGTATATATATATATATGTATATATATAGTATATCTCTCAATTAGTATATATATACATATGTATATGTATTGTAATATGTCTCCCTAGTATATGTTTAATATACAAAGTATAAATTCTATTAAGTATATATACATATATCTATTATATTTGTAACTAATGAGTATTAATGTTATGCTAGATAATAAAATGTATAATATGTCTATGTACTAGATGACCCAAATATAACCACAGATATCCCGTAGATTACATTGACCTGTGACCACATAATATATTAGCAGACTGCCGTATGTACACTGACGTACTGGCAAGACCCGTATCATTGACTGTCTGTTATGCACAGCAACTACAGACGTGACACCCCTAGCGTAGTCTCTGAGATCACTGTGTTTTGATTGTGTGTTAGTGTAATGTCTGATGCAATATTGTATTATATGATATGTCTATAGGACTGTTGGATCACTTAGACGATACTTTAGAACCAGGACATTGGTATTACCAGCTAAGGACCACAGGCGAGTACATTCTCTGATAGTTTCCATTATGTTGATTATCTCTATAATTCTAGTTGTATAGCGTACATGACTCTGACACTGTTGTTACATGAGGTGGCATTATCGAGACCTGTCACGAGGAGTCGTGATTTGGAATCCATCGTGCTAGTTGGGGAAAACGGGGAAATATTAGTAGCTTATGTGATCATGCCCAACTCTACTTGAATCATAGCTCACCCACACCTCACGTCGTTGCAGCCTGACCATTACATTCCTTATAGCCTGTTATGTATTATTAGCCTGACTATTGCTTGCATCATAGCTATCCGGATGGTTAGCCTGACCTTCCATGAATCATAGCTAGTCATACATAGCAAGCCCGATCAGTCCCAAGCTGATCACATGATATGCTTATGTTTCACACACTTAATTAGATATTCTTGACATGTATCTTTAGTATATTAATCTAGCATCTCTACATGTTCTAGTTATTATTCTAGCGTTTACTTATATTCCAGTTCATTGTTCTAGCAAACACTGTATTTCTATTCATTACAAGATGTACATTGATGATGATATGTTCCAGTATTCTTTATTCTAGCATTTTTTGCAGTACTTCATTATGTCTAGTATCTCTTATTGCAAGTATTCATATTTGTCTTGTATTTTTTTACACTGTGTTATAGTTTTTGTCAATATATGTGGAACTGCTGTTAGTGCTTGTACTTCGTTTCAATCCTGACTAGATTTTTTTTTAGAGGATCTTGAGGATTTCTGTACCACACACTATAGACTGGGTATAGTTGCAGACTACACAGCAGAGATCATTGAGGAGACTATTCCTTTAGAAGAGACATTACCTGCAGTTATCTAGACAGTATTATCTTATGCACTGAGACTTGTTTAAGGTTTATTGAGTTTAGGTTTAGACTTATTATTAGATATGTTGAGACTTATGGAGACTTGATGTTGGACAACTAGACTGTGGTTATCGTTATTTTGAAACATGGTGTTTGACTATGTCATTCTTCTTATCTTTTATCGTGCCTTTATACTCTTATAGTTGTTGTGATTGAGTTTACATTATGAGCTATTGTGAGATGTATATTGTCCTCCTTATGGAGATTGATATCATTGACAGGTTGTGAGTTATATTATTTTTTGTGTGACCTAGACAGCGTTCTACCGCCGATGCTGCGGCGTAGGCTGGACGTACCCACGTACTCGTGCCCCTATTCCGGGTGCGGGTCGTGACACAATCCAGCACCTGCAAACAAGTAAACTATTGGTGGGTCAGTACTTTGGAGAAAGTACTAGTGAGTTTAAAATCAACGAACAGAAGCAACATTCACTAAAACCAACACTAAGTAAGCATGTGATAAAATATTACATTACTAGTGATCTTTCTAGTTTTACCTAGGTTCATTACATATAGCACAAGTACGGAGTCATATTACTCTTTTCGAAAATATCTTTTGAAGTCTGAGTTTATGTTCAATTCATTCAAGCACCCAAGGCAGGTCGATTATTCTACTATCAGGGTGTGCGCAGCGTGTCTCATGAGCTATACTCAAAGACTCTAGGGACAATGCACCATCTAGGAACTATCCTTCTATCAGCCAACATGATGAACTATCTATATACTTTCGGTCCCCGACTAACTCAGGATCAGTAGCGATCCAACTAACCAATGACTCTTTTATTTAATGCTATTAGCAGTTGTAACTCATGGTTGCTCTTCACTAACATTATAGCAGCCGTGACCAAGGTTCAGCTCTTCACTAATAGCCATTGTCCGACCGATTCGAATGCATAAAATACTATCAGATAAACTCTATGATGTAGACGATTGAACAAGCAGACCATCCATCTCTTTTTTTCTATCTCTGTGGCCTCCCTCTCTGAAAAAGTTCAACCACTATATGGTTCTATCAAAACACAAGCAATATGGAAACATATTCAAGCAATCTCTTACTCTTCTTATTAGCATGACAAGGTTCTCTAATGACAAGCATTCAATTTCTAGCTAAGCATGCAGTTCTATTATTCAGGCAACAAAAACAATAATCTTCTTAGCAACAGGCATTATAAAACTCATATTCATTATTAAGGCGTGCAAGAATCAGAGAACAAAGTTTCTGTCCACTCACCTGGATCAGTCATCTTTTGGTTCAACAAGGAGCTCTTAAGGAAGATATCCTTTTTGAGTCAGTAAATCGATATCTCTTGTACATAGTGCCAACGCGGAGCGGGATACTACACTCAGCACCTTCTCTCTCTGATCCAGAATCTCAACTAGCTGCTCTGGATAGCTAAGAGTAGGGCCCATCTCTATCTCCGAGTGATCCAATACATGACTAGGATTCACCATATACCATCTCAACTGTGATACGTGAAACACGTTGTGCACTCCCTCCAATGCAGGTGGCAATTCTAGTCTATAAGAAATGGCACCGACCCTCTCAAGAATAGTAAAAGGTCCGATGAATCGCAGACTAAGCTTCCCGCCTCCACCGAAATGAATCGTGCCTCGTGTCGGAGAAATCTTCAAAAATACCAAACCACCAACCTAGAACAAAACACAACCTTAAGAACTTAATCTATAACAACAACCAATATCAAACACAAACCAAAATCTAAAACTATATCTCAAACTCCAAAGGTCTCCGGGGGCTATGAGCCCAATACCGCTGTTTGTCCGGTGTCACGACCCAATTTCTTAGAATCGTTGGGGCATCCCCCGAATCGTGATGCCGTGCGGTCCTGGGGTTGCGTCCGCACAAGGCTAAAGTATTTTGCATAGCAAGCACATATTCAGAGTACGCAGATAAATTGAAACATGGAAAAGTTCTCTTTATTGATAATGAACATCTATTACAAACTCTTGAACGAGTCAGCTAATATGTCGAACAGCTTACAAAAGAGATGACTCAAAATGAGATAGCAGTCCTGTACATTATATCCCTTTACTAAACTTCAAAAGATATAGACCTCCTGGCTGGAGGATAGCTTTGCCACGGAGCTGCATTTGTGTATAAAGAGTTGCAGCTTCTGGCTTCAAAATACTTCAAGGGGCGCGGTGAAGATGCGCCAACAGCTGGACTGGATCGGGAAGACGACTTCGGCTCCTCGCTCGGTTCGCCTTAGTGCGGAGAACCTGTTTCAACGAGGGTCAGCATATCGAAACATGCTGGTGAAGGCGAGCTAGCCTGACTATACCAATCAACACATTGTTTTAATGAAGCATGCATATTTGTGGGTTTCTATCTTGCCTTAGTTCATTTACAAGTAAAGCAGCATATAGAATTTACTGAAATGAACGTGCCATCGTTCGGTGGATTTTACCTGACCGTCTGAATCACCTGCACAATACTTACCATGCCTTCCCTGCCACGAAGACACAAGTTAGTATGTAACAGGTTTAAATATACAGTGGATCACTGGCTAGGATGCCATAATGGACCGTTTAGTCTTGAACGAGGATGGAATGCAGCGAAGATTCAGTAGTGGCTACAAACCATCCCGTTCAGATGCAGTAGACTACAGTGAGTTCCGTCCGGATCGGATCGGTGCCAGTGCCCCAGTGACCGTCCGCAGGAACCAGTGACCTTGTGCACAAGTTGTCCGTGATCGAATCGGTATTATTTTATTAAGCTAACAGTTCGTGCAGTTGAGGCAATGCCAGTTCAGGACAAGCAGTATTATGATTCAGTTGCATAGCCTCTTGATTCAGTATATTTCATAGCATAATTTAAAGAAGAACAAATATTCTAACTTGTATTTATGCATATGATAAATGTCCCAAACGAACAAGCATGCAAGTAAGTAACCGTTCACGAGTTTGATTGACAAGCAATAATAACCAAGTCTATTCTCTTTTATCTTGGTTTCTTTTATTATTACTTGGTATCATTTGATCGGGGCGAAGGAGTGAAGCTTGGAAGCAGGGCTAGCTAATCGGGTTGGTAGCCACTCACTTAGATTTTGGAAAGGAGAAGGAAAGAGGCGCTTCACGACTCCGCTCGCAAGCCGCCTACTGCTCGTTCACCTGCATACGAACAGCTCGATTAATACTTCTTCCTCTCTTTCCAATCTCGGAATAGAAGTGCAGTTCAATGAACGAAAATAATGAAAACCATCGAAACCGTTCAAGAAAAATAAGCAAATCCCAAAACCAACTCAAAGCACGAAAGCGACAAGTGACATCGAAAACCGAGGCAATAAAAGATAACAGCGGAGAGGTCCCTCCTGACTCTGCCGCTAAGCCGATCCTTGGGGCGCGGTCCACTGAATGTGGGAATCGATTCCGAAGAAACAAATCCATAACGAGGACGAGTTCTTAATTCAATCTATCCCGATCGAACGATACCGTCTTGTGTTTCTTAGCCGCGCTCTCCGCATCGGGAGAACGGGGCGCTACATCCTACCCAACTAATTGGAAGTTTCGTCCCGAAACTTAAGAATGAAGCCTACGATCAGGGATTATTGAGGCGGCTCAGTGGGCAGGCAGGAACGGTATGATCTGGATCACCACAAATGAGGCATTGCCCAAGTTTCTTGTGGCACTTTTCAACTGTGTGCCCTGGTTTCTTACAATAAGCACAAGGTTGCCCTGGGTTTCCTCTCCGTGGACCGCCGTGGTTTGGGCGCTTTGCAACGGTGTTTCCTCTATCGTTGCCTTGGCGTTTGTGATTGTAGGTATGCACAGCGCCGGTGGGAACGTGAGGATACTGCGGTTCCAGTGATAGGGCGTGATTCATAACTTCACGCATTGTTCCATACTGATTATTGACTACGTGCGCATGGATGGCAGGGCGTAGTCCACCTTCAAACCTTCTAGCTCGACTCGCTGTATCAGGTAAATAGGCCCTAACGAATTTGGAGAGTCGGTTGAATTCGGCGGAGTACTGCTTAACTGTCATGCTACCCTGCCGCAGCTGCACGAAGTCATTTTCCATTTGACGTTGTACTGGAGGCGGTATAAACTCCTCTTCAAACGTGGCACAAAAGGTCGTCCATGAGATTGCCTCCTCTCCGTGATCAAATTGGAAAGATCGTCGATGCACGTTCCACCAATCGTGTGCGTTGAGGCGGAGCTGTAGTTGCGCGCAGGCGACGCGCTTATCTTCGGGGACCTCTAGCAGAGCGAAGTGATCTTCAAGCTCGGCTAGCCAATCTAGAGCTACCACTGGGTCCTCAGTCCCGTTGAATGGGGTGTTACAGACTTTCTTGAAATGGCCCAAGTTGAAGGCAGTCACGTCCTTCGGCCTTGGGATTTGAGGCATCTCCACTTCAAGCACGGGCTGTTCCACCGGAGTCGTTGCTGTTGCGGCAGAATGGTTGGCAGCCAAAGTCTGAACTATCTGTTGCAGGGCATCTACCTGCTTCTGTTGGACTGAGAATCGGGTCTCTAAATTGCTTTCGAACTTGGCTTGGCGAGCATCATCTCTTTGTCGTTGCGATTCTAACATTTGCATCACCCGCTCTAGCGGGTCGACTTGAGATATGCCACGCTGGCTCCGCAAGCTTCCCGAAGTGCCCGAACTACTCTCTTGCGTTTCGTTCGGTGGTTGCGCTGCAGATTGCGCTGGATCCATTCCTTCAAAGAAGGTAAATTATATTAGAATCATAATATATTATAGACTTATTGCATGAACGTATCTCATTTTGGCCTAGCGAGTTCAAGAGTTCGCACAGGAATTTGATCGTTAAAGGAACTTTTCCAGCACGAAGTCTAAGGAACTTGAATCTGTGCTCTGATACCATTATGTCACGACCCGATTCCTTAGAATCGTTAGGGCATCCCCCGAATCGTGATGCCGTGCGGGCCTGAGGTTGCGCCCGCACAAGGCTAAAGTATTTTGCATAGCAAGCACATATTCAGAGTACGCAGATAAATTGAAACACAGATTTGAAACATGGAAAAGTTCTCTTTATTGATAATGAACATCTATTACAAACTCTTGAACGAGTCAGCTAATATGTCGAACGGCTTACAAAAGAGATAACTCAAAATGAGATAGCAGTCCTGTACATTATATCCCTTTACTAAACTTCAAAAGATATAGACCTCCTGGCTGGAGGATAGCTTTGCCACGGAGCTGCATTTGTGTATGAAGAGTTGCAGCTTCTGGCTTCAAAATACTTCAAGGGGCGCGGTAAAGATGCGCCAACAACTGGACTGGATCGGGAAGACGACTTCAGCTCCTCGCTCGGTTCGCCTTAGTGCGGAGAACCTGTTTCAACGAGGGTCAGCATATCAAAACATGCTGGTGAAGGCGAGCTAGCCTGACTATACCAATCAATACGTTGTTTTAATGAAGCATGCATATTTGTGGGTTTCTATCTTGCCTTAGTTCATTTACAAGTAAAGCAGCATATAGAATTTACTGAAATGAACGTGCCACCGTTCGGTAGATTTTACCTGACCGTCTGAATCACCTGCACAATACTTACCATGCCTTCCCTGCCACGAAGACACAAGTTAGTATGTAACAGGTTTAAATATACAGTGGATCACTGGCTAGGATGCCATAATGGACCGTTTAGTCTTGAACGAGGATGGAATGCAGCGAAGATTCAGTAGTGGCTACAAACCATCCCGTTCAGATGCAGTAGACTACAGTGAGTTCCGTCCATATCGGATCGGTGCCAGTGCCCCAGCGACCGTCCGCAGGAACCAGTGACCTTGTGCACAAGTTGTCCGTGATCGAATCGGTATTATTTTATTAAGCTAACAGTTCGTGCAGTTGAGGCAATGCCAGTTCAGGACAAGCAGTATTATGATTCAGTTGCATAGCCTCTTGATTCAGTATATTTCATAGCACAATTTAAAGAAGAACAAACATTCTAACTTATATTTATGCATATGATAAATGTCCCAAACGAACAAGCATGCAAGTAAGTAACCGTTCACGAGTTTGATTGACAAGCAGTAATAACCAAGTCTATTCTCTTTTATCTTAGTTTCTTTTATTATTACTTGGTATCATTTGATCGGGGCGAAGGAGTGAAGCTTGGAAGCAGGGCTAGCTAATCGGGTTGGTAGCCACTCACTTAGATTTTGGAAAGGAGAAGGAAAGAGGCGCTTTACGACTCTGCTCGCAAGCCGCCTACTGCTCGTTCACCTGCACACGAACAGCTCGATTAATACTTCTTCCTCTCTTTCCAATCTCGAAATAGAAGTGCAGTTCAATGAACGAAAATAATGAAAACCATCGAAACCGTTCAAGGAAAATAAGTAAACCCCAAAACCAACTCAAAGCACGAAAGCGACAAGCGACATCGAAAACCGAGGCAATAAAAGATAACAGCGGAGAGGTCCCTCCTGACTCTGCCGCTAAGCCGATCCTTGGGGCGCGGTCCACTGAATGTGGGAATTAATTTCGAAGAAATAAATCCATAACGAGGATGAGTTCTTAATTCAATCTATCCCGATCGAACGATACCGTCTTGTGTTTCTTAGCCGCGCTCTCACCATCGGGAGAACGGGGCGCTACATCCGGTGCCACTCGAAGTCTGTCTCTGATTAGCTTAACCTTCTCTGCTGCATCCACAACTATCTCTGGCCCTAGCAAAATTCTCTCTCCAACATTATCCCATGACAAGAGAGTAGGACATCTCTGACCGTACAGAGCCTCTAATGGTGACATCTCTATACTAGCCTAGTAGCTGTTGTTGTAAGCAAAATCTACCAAATGGAGATGGTCCTCCCAAGATTCCCTAAAATCTAGTACAAAAGTGCGCAACATATCCTCGAGTGTCTGAATGGTCCTCTCTGACTGTCCATCCGTCTGGGGGTGATATGCAGTACTGAACTTAAGCTGGGTGCCCAAATTCGCTTGCAAACTCATCCAAAAATGAGAAGTAAAATGACTATCCCAATCTAAGACTATGCTGACGGGAACCCCATGTATCCTGACGATCTGCCTCACATATATCTCTGCCAGCTTCTCCGTAGACAAACCTACCTTGAAAGGCAAAAAGTGGACCAACTTGGTCAACTTGTCAACGATGACCCAAATTGCGTCTTTCTCTCCTGGAGATCGTGGAAGTCCGGACACAAAATCCATAGTAATGTGCTCCCACTTTCACTCTAGAATGGGTAATGGCTGGAGTAAACTGCCTGGCCTCTGCCTCTCGGCTTTCACCTGCTGGCACACTAAGCATCTGGATACAAACTGTGCCACCTCCCTCTTCATGTCATACCACCACACTCTCTCTCACATATCCCAACACATCTTGTTGGCACATGGATGTATAAAATACTGAGAGCGATGCACTTTCTGAAATACCTCCTCACGCAGCTCCCCACTAGGCACACATAATCTAACACCATGTCGCAAAGAACCATTCTCAGTAATGGTGAAATTATCCTCCAATCCTGCTCTCACCTGAGCTCTGATGCTCCTCAGAGATACATCCTCATACTGGTCTGCCTTGATCCTATCCATCAACTCTGAGTGTATCTACAACCCCTACATCTTCATAGCAAAACCAGGAACTATCACCTCAATGCCCAAACTCTTCAAGTCTTCCAATAAATATCGATCCTGCATCAAAAATATAGCTACCGGATACCTGCTCAAGGCATCGGCAACTACATTAGCTTTCCCAGGATGATACTACAAAGATATGTCAAAATCCTTCATCAGTTCCAACCACCGACGCTGCCTCATATTCAACTCCTTCTGAGTAAAAACATACTTCAAGCTCTTATGGTCTGTGAAGAACTCCACACGCTCTCCGTACGAACAATATTTCCACAACTTTAGGGCAAAGATGGCTGTTGCCAACTCTAAATCGTGGATAGGATAGTTCTTCTCATTAGGACGCAATTGCCTGTATGCATAGGCAATCACTTTTCTATTCTGCTGAAGAACACAACCCAGACCTTTTTCCGATGCATCACTATAAATAGTGAAACCTCCAGACCCTGATGGCAACGTCAAAATAGGAGCAGACGTCAACCTCGTCTTCAATTTCTCAAAAGCAACCTGGCACTCCTCTGTCCAAATAAACTCTACATCCTTCCTGGTGAGTCTGGTCATCGGCTCAGCAATCCTCGAAAAATCTTGCATAAACTTTCTGTAGTAGCCTACCAAACCCAAGAAACTCCTGATCTCTGCCACTGAACTTGGGGTCTTCTAAGACTCCACTGCTGCGATCTTCTTCGGATCCATTGAATTTCCATCACCAGTCACAACATATCCTAAGAACTCCACATTATCCAGGAAGAACTCACACTTGGACAGCTTTCGATACAGCTTCTCCTTTCTTAACACATCCAACATAATCCACAAATGCTCCTCATGCTCCTCCGGTGTCTTCGAGTATATGAGTATGTCATCGATGAACACCACCACAAACTTGTCAAGGTACTGGTGGAACACCTTGTTCATCAAATTCATAAATACCGCCAGGGCATTAGTCAACCCAAATAGCATCACCATAAACTCATACTGGCCATACTGAGTACTAAAAGCAGTCTTCAGAATGTCCTCCGGCTGCACTTTCATCTGGTGGTAGCCTGATCTCAAGTCTATCTTCGAAAATACCTTGGCGCCACTCAACTGATCAAACAAGTCATCAATTCGTGGCAACGGGTATTTATTCTTGATAGTGAGATTATTCAATGCCCTATAATCGATGCACATGCGCATCGACCCATCCTTCTTCGGTACAAACAATATCGAGGCTCCCCACGGTGAAGAACTGGATCTGATAAACTCCTTATCCTGTAACTCATCTACTTGCTTCTTCAGCTCGACCAGCTCGCTGTTGTTTACTCTATAGACATACTAGAAAATTGGTTCTATACTTGGAACCAAGTTTATAAAGAACTCAACATCTCGATCTGGCGATAATCCTGGCAATTTTTAGGAAACACATCCAAGAACTCTGTTATCAATGGATACGACAACTCCTTGTCTTCCACCATAGCTCCACAGATAATGCCTTCTCCCTGCTCTATAGCTCCTCTAGCAAACTCAAACTCTGGCTCTCCTGGCGGGCTAAACAAAACTCTACCTCTTCTGCAACCTATACTAACATGGTGCCTACTCAACCAATCCATCCCGAGTACAATGACGTAGCTCGAAAGTGGCATTACAAGTAGACACACACTCAGCTCATGGACTCCCAGAGTAACTCTTCAATCCTTGCAAATATCACTAACCAGGATAATGCCTCCCCGGTCATGATCTTGCAAGTCCTAATCAAAGACTCAGCTACCAAATGATGCTTTAGAGCAAAAGAAATAGATACAAAACTATGGAAAGCACCATATCAAATAAAGCTAAAGCTGGAATGAAATTAAGAAGAACAGAACTTGCGATGACATCTCTGGTGGGCTCGGCCTCCTCGACCGTCATAGCGAACGCTCGTCCCTGATGTGCACCTCCCTGATACTAGTTCTTAGCACAACGCTGCTGCTGGGTCGGCATCGGCGGTCCCCTCGGCTGTACTGCAGGTGGCCTCGCCTGTATCCTCTGAGCTGGAACTGCTCCTTGAACTGCACAACAAGGATTGGAAGGATACTCTCTCAGCTGATGCCCTTCGGTACCACAATACAGAGAAACACCCAACCTTCTCCTACAAACTTCTCAGATATGGCCGGGCTTCTTGCAGTAGTAGCAGAAAGTTTGCTGTGACTGTCTCTGCTGCTGCGGTGCCTGGTAAAATGGTGCCCTAGCTGGAGTCTGATGCTGTTGCAGCTGCTGAAAAGGCCTGGACTGGAAATGAGGACGCTTAATAGTTAATGTGCTTGTATTTTGTGATCTCTCTTGGGCTTCAAATCCAACTTTCGCTCAATCTTGCGTGCCTCTACAAGTATCTCCGAATAGGTCTCATAGAAAGACGAAATAAGGATCTTTACTGTCCAGTTTAGACCCTCGCAAAAACGAATAGCTCGAACCTCCGGCTCCCTCACCAAATACTCCACAAAATGGCTCAGCCTACCGAACTATGTGGCGTACTCCTCTACAGACATGCTCCCCTGAGTAAGGCTCTCAAAATGCCTCCCCAAATCCAACATGTCTGCTCAAGCAAAGAACTTTCTTTTGAAGAGGTCCTTGAACACCTCTCAAGACTGTCCTGCATCAACAAGAAGTAGCTCATTCCTGAACCAAGTGCGGGCGATGTCAAACAACTGAAGTCCTACTGCCTCAATCTTCAGATCCTCAACAAGACGGGATACCCTCATGAGACGCTCAATATCCTCAAGCCAATCATCAGCGTAGACGATGCTCTCCGTCCCTTTGAAGACCCGAGGTTTCAGCTTCTTGAAGTCCTGAATATGGAATATTACATCAATACAAGATTTTGGAATGAAAATAAGTTAAACTAGTCAACTTTTAGATCATAAAGCCATTTCTAAGTCAAAATAGTCAAACTAGGTTAACTCTAGGTCAAACTAGTCAAACTTGGTCAAATTAGCTATTTCTAGGTTGTATGATTTGGAATAAAAATAAGTTAAACTAGTCAATTTCTAGGTCATAAAGCCATTTCTAAGTCAAAATAGTCAAACTAGGTCAACTCTAGGTCAAACTAGTCAAACTAGCTATTTCTAGGTTGTATGAGTCTATCTCTAGGATATTGGGTCCATACACTATGTAACTAGGCCACACTAGCTATACTAGGTTACTAGAAAACCAATAAGACACCGTATTCTAAGATACAAAATTTATTAGATAGGAAAATATTATAATATGTATATACAATCAACAATATATAAATTTTCTAACTAAACTAATGCTAAGTGGATACCTAAGCTTTGAACCAATGCGGTATCATACCACTACACACCCATCTTGATGTTCAAATCCAATACCTTGGATAATACCCAATACCTTGACATTACCTTGATATCTTAAGGTAATTCAAATTCTAGTATGTAATTAACTACCCAATACACTAAACTATAAACTAACATGCATTAGCTACTTCTACTATATTATACTAACTACCTACTAACTTACCAATACATACATACATACATACATACATATATATATATATATATATATATATATATATATATATATATATATATATATATATATATATATATATATATATATATATATATATATATATATATACTAGTAAACAAGTATATATATAATTACTAGTCTAACAACATGTATACATAACTAACTAGCTAAACTATTTATAAAACTAACTAACTATCAATGAACTAACTAACTAAACTATACATCAAGCTAACTAGCCCTCCTTACCTTGCTACTATGCACATTGCTATTGCCTTTGCTGTTTCCTGGAGTTGCTGCTGCTCTAGCTGCTACAGAAGCTGCTGCTAATGCTGCTACTGGCTTTGCTACATGTTGTTGCTGGCTTTGCTGCATGTTGCTGCAGTTGTTGCTACTGCTTTGCTGTGTAGCTGCTAGCTGCTGGAGTTGCTGCTGCAGTTGCTGTGGTTGCTGCTGCTGCTCATGTTGTTGTTGCTGCAGCTCCATACTGCAGCAACCCGACCCCCCTCCTAGCACGCACGCACGCACGTACGCACACACACACACACACACACACACACACACACACACACACCTCTATGCACACACATATACATATATACATATATAAACATACTAACATATATATATGCAACTCTCTATGTATATATATAATCACATACAAACACATATATCTATGTATATATATAATCACTAAGTATTTACATATAACTACTATACTAGTAATGCATATCCATTCTCCTATCTCTCATGACCACCAACACCTCCAAATACAACATGGACATAAACATAAATATATATATACATATATATCATACAATTATAATAATTATATCAATATAATAGCTATTACTAAGGTATATTAAATCTAAATAAAATAAACCAAATACGTAGAGTGCATCGTACCCGTATCACACTAGATCTAAGATACGCTTGCGATACGAGTCCACCACACCACCAAACGTACCCCGAAGGACAGAAGCAAGTCTAAAATAATAATAATGAACAATACGAAGAGCTAATTACACATCTATGTGTCCGTGTCAAAATGTGACATGCACAAACCCCCGTATTGGAAGAAAATCATCAAATTAATCCGTATCTCCAAATTATCAGGATACGGCCTACACATATCCAATTGTGGGTACGACACTAGCCACACATAATCAAACATATATCAATTTGGTCTAATTGACCAATTGACAAACACAAGATGTGTCAATCTCGGAATTTCTTCAAAATTGACACAAAATACCACATTACTTCCTCCATAGGCCTCCTATGAACCTAATTCTAATTCCTATAGGTAGCCTTAGCATATGGGATGGTTCCTAATAATTAAAACACAGATCTAGAGTCTAATTAGAGAAAAAACTGAATTGTACCTATTGGGAGATGGATTTCCAATAAAATCTTCAAATTGAGTGAAAAGAGCCTTCAACTTGTAGATCCTTCCTCCTCCTTGTAGATCCTTGCTTCCTCCTTGTAGATCCTTAATCTAATAGCCTCCAATGATGATTTGGAAAGGAATTTGAAAGAAATTTGGATAGAATTTGATGTGGGAATAAAAAAATTCTATATCTAGATTTGAAATAAAAAAAATAAAGAGAGAGAAACTCCCCCCATTTTTATATGGCCGGCCCCTTTTCCTCCTCTCCAAGCTACTATACGATGTCTAAAATACCCCTTGGGGCCTCTCATGAATAAATAATTAAGGAAGGAAGGTTCTTGTCTAATTATTTTAACTTAATTAATCCTCCTCCTAATGAATGGACTTCTTATTGGGCTCAATTCTAACTAGAATTAAATGTTGGTCCATGGATCTAATCTAAACTAATTAGGTCCACTAACAGAAGTCCAAAATAATAATCTAACATCTAATAATAAATAAATAATTCAATAAATAAATATACAACATGCACAATGTTTAATTAATTATGAAATGACCAAAATATTCTTTCCTAGAAAATATGGTAGTGACACGTGGTACTTACACTTGTGTTTAGTTATTTTATTTAAAATATTTCTTTACTCTATGTGGTTGATCTTGACAATTGCTTGTGTTATGACTCTAAGGAAGAATGGACTTAGTAACCAGACCTTGTGCTAGACATGACCATGTGCTAGAATTTACTATATGCACGGCATAAATATGTTCTGGACTGAGATTCTGTGTGAACTAGACTATGTAATAAGTGAGTAACTAGCTATGTGCATAACATGAGCTATGTGTTCCAATATGATCAAGATTCATGTGACCCCCAGATTAGTTGGTAATTGGACTCGAATACTTGTATCTGTGTTGATACAATTCCTACGTTCTATGTGTTACATAATTAAATGTGCACTGAGGTGCGACATAACTTGCTATGTGCTATGAGATTATATGTTTCGGGTTGTGCATCGAGAATGTCTCATATACTATGCTACATATAATATTATAATATTATTTTTCCCAGCACGGGCATGGTATGTGGGTCAACTACCAAAGCGTAGCTAGGACTTGTTGTTTGTTGCATCATGCTCGGGTGAACTAGTATGACCTATTAAGTAATAAAGTGTATTCATATCTAGCATGGCCGTACTACAGTACGACATATAAGAGGATTGATCATGTGACCAAGCCATGTGATTTCTAAATAACCATAGGGTTAATCTAGGTAACTAAAATTGGTAGAGCATTGGGAGGGACAAAATTTTGAGATCGTGCACATTAGCCACCTTAAAAAATTGTCATGATGTACAAGGTTGACCCCCATGGATATTGGTCATGTCCGTACTAGTAGACGACAATATTCGAATACTTATATTGTACAATGCGTTCTATACGATTTTAGCACGGTGGCCTTGCGAGGGACCGGTGCATAGTTGACAATGTGCTATGTGAATACTATAGCTCGGTTAGCCCTGCTAAACGGCTCATGATATAAGGATTTCTTTTATGCATCTGTTCTAAGATAACTCAGACTCCATAATAGCAAGCCATACCAGTGATTGGCCATTATATAACTGAACTTGGTTATGATTGTATTATTCTGTTAGTAGTCTAGGGACATGGACTATCATAGTGTGATGATTTAACCCTTGTCCTTGTTTGGTTGTAGACTTATCACTCCCCGGTTTCGCAGAACCATTTTGTCCTCGCATTCGGTTTTGCAGAACCGTTCATCCTCGCTGGTGTGTGTAGAAGCATAAAAAAGATGCGGCCATGCGACTGACGTCCATACGCCCCCCAAATAATAAAAAATAAAATAGATGGATCGTACGAACACCATGCAACCCAGAAAAGGAACACCCATGCGGTCCAAACAAGCATCCTGACAACTGGCTGCTGGTCGACCTGACATGACATCTTGATAAAAAAGATAGCACATGACACAAAATCCTGATAAAAATATTTTTTTCTGATCACCTCGAAGGATGAGAACACACTAAGAGGCAGAAGTCCCAAGGATGGTGTAGAGCCACGTGGACAACATGACAAAAAGACCCGTGTGGCTCTGGCCTATTCATCCCAGACTCTATGCGTCCCATGCGACTCTGTCCCATGCGTTCTAGACTCTATGCGGTCCATGTGTCTCTGGCCCCGTGCGTTCCAAACTCCGTGCATCCCGTGAGTCTTTGGCCACATGTGTCCCAGATTCTATGACCACCAAGTCTTGCTGTTACAACTGAGTGGTCCTCTCCAACCAAATAGCGGCCAAGTGTCCATTTGACCAAGTCGTGCCTGCACAGTTGAGAACCATCCAGATACTCAGTAAATAATAAAATCCCAACAAATATTCACATAGCAGCGGAGCCCGGATTCCCGTGCATAGTTGTAGCACCCTTCCGTTGAGAGGGGACACGTGGCTAACCCCACCATCCATGCGGCCCAAAATCCATGCGGCCACAAATATGACTATATATAGTAGGGTACCAGACCCATGCAAATGGGGGGTTGGCTATCTGCGAATCAACACTCAAGTGAGAGAGAAAATTTTCTGTACCGGATCGTCTATAGAGTAAAGAGAGTTGCTAAACTCCTAATCCTCCATCGTCACCCCCAAAAAAATAAATTTATACTTAGATTGTCTCCTAGGACACTTCTTTGTACTTTCTTAGTTTGTTAAATCAAATCTAATTCTCCCAGTTCTTATTTTGATATAAAATGGCAAACTCGGTGGCGACTCTGCTAGGGATTTCTTTCTTCTCTGTTGAGAAGTCGATAATGCAGTCCGATGCGGCCAAGCTTGGCTCGACATAAAAGATGCTGGTGGTCTGCTTCGACCAGCAAGTGTTCGAGGACATGCTCTCCCAGGACTTCGCGAGTCCTTCTTCTAGGCAAGCAAAATCCAAGAAGACCTGCAGGATGTGGGTGGCCAAGGTCGCTGCGCCTCACCTAACTGTGGAGAATGCGCTCCCCGTCTCTCTCCCAATTGTAGGGATCACACATCATATAGCTACTGTCTGTGCATCAGTCTTTTCTAGCCAAAAGGGTGCTCCCTAATCGAGGACCCACAGAACATGGGTGGCCAAGGCCGCTGTGCCCCACCCCGCTGCATAGCAGATGCTTTCAGCCTCGTACTCTATTGCCAATGACGGTCGTCGAACGAACACCCATAACGTCCATATCTATGCGGCATCCAAGGATGATGCAAAAACTGTTTAGCACCCAAACTCTGGCAAAGGAAAATACTATGATGCCAGACGTCCTGGTGCTGAGGTAGCTTTTATGTGGCCAAGGATGAGGCCTCATAAGACTGCCCATGCGACATCAACTCACAACCGCAGACAACAGGTCGCATGTAGCCCCAATAACAATAGAACCTCTTTCGACCGTATCTTCTGCGGCACAGATCCTATGCGACCCACTGAGAATGGTGAAAACCTAAAGCTGGACACTTCATACTACGTGCCTGCGATAGCTAAGCTGAAGAAGTTCAGGGAAGTGCGAGCCCGTCAGGCTCAAGTAACTGCTCATATGACCGACAGCCAACAAGCATCACTAGTTATTATACGAGCCTCTGACGGACAGTTGTACAAGACTGACCCATGCGTCCAGCCCACAGGGACCAATTGACAAGGCCAGTCTCAAAAGTTTTCTACCAGTACCTCGGGGCAAGTTCGTATACGAACCCCAGGCCAGAAAGCAAAGACAATACCTGCGCATCCGTGTGCCCGGGATACCCGGACTCACAAAAAGGATACAAAGGTAAAATACCCTTCGCATGATTTGCGTTACATGAATACTCACAAGTGCAAAGCAAGGGAAACAACTACGACGTGCGACGTGCCCTCTCCGAGGCATAGCTATGCCAACATTATTATCAACTGCTGCTGCAATAAAATAGCAGTACTCACAGACAGGCAGTCAGCCTTCCAACGACTGCATCGGAAAGCACCTACCCGACAGCGAACCCGGAGATCAGGTGCAAGTACCATAGGAGGAGGAGTTATCCTTTGCCTCATGCTACTCGACTGGGAAGATTCCCGCCACCAAGAAAAAGAGGTCAAATACCTTCAGTCCGGCACTCTCTACCACGACATCGCAAAGACGATTACCTGGAAGGCTGACGATGACACTCGCGAAAGGCGTCTTCCAAGGCACCCGCTCAAGGAAGAAGCTGTCAGTCCATGGGGGTAGTTCATCCTCAGATCCCTTGTGGGTGGTCCAAACTGGGGGTAGTGTCCCCCTGGATGTACGGGACAACCTGACATTCCGATGAGACTACGATTCTCAAGGAACGGACTCCGAGATCCCGGAGGATAGCTACTCCCACCAGGATGACACAATCTTCTAAGCTGGGGGTAGTATCCCATCTGAATCGGAGGAAGACATGACGGCTCCCACCTTCCCTAAAGACCACTCACTACAAGGGTATAAAACAGGGAGCACAACATCCACTGTCCCCTCCATTTCTCCCCATATGAGGACGGTGTACATGGCCGGAGACGACCATGGAGGCCCCAAGGACTGACAGCGCCTCGAGATGCTAGAAATAATGATGTACATAATGAGTGCATCAATACAAGATTTGACCCAGATGATGATGGAAATTAAGGCAAATATGGCCTCCCAGCCAGCAAGGGCCTCTGGGCAAGCAAACCTGGACCCCGGAACCAACGGAGATTCAAATATGATCACACCACCCGAGATCGGTGATCCTCTCCTACCTGGCTCATCAGTGGCTTCCGCAGGAGATAAAGCTAAGAAAGCAAAGAGGGAGGTCTGGGAACTTTGGGCTCGTCTAGACTCCATGAGCAATCTAGACTTACTCCGTGATCTCAGGGAGCGACAATCGTACCCGAAAGAGTGAAGGGACGTACCATATCCACCCAAGTACAAGCCCTTCAACATTAACATGTTTGATGGGAAGTCCACCTCTCGTTGCTTCATGAGCTACTTCGAGATCACCATGGGACACTTACCCCACAACGACGCTATCCTTACCAGGCTCTTCGTCGAATCATTGGTGGGGGTAGCTTTCGATTGGTTCTGCAGTCTCGAGGATAACTGCATCTCTTCATTTGATAACCTCAAGCGTCTGTTCCTTAAAAAATTCTATGAGGCAGGAAATGATATGCCGATGTCTTCTCTGATGGACATCGTCTAAGAAGAGAAGGAACTGATGAGAAACTACATCGAGAAGTTTTGACAGGCCACGCTAAGGTTGCCTCCTGGAAATCCCGAGGCCATACTCATGGAGATGTGCCAGAAGAACATGCTCCCGGCAGTCAGCCTTTGGATGGGTGAGAGCTAGTTCAAGGACTGGACAACGTTCATTGTAAGTGCTATCAACGCTGAAAAAAAGCTCAAAGACGCTCGGCACTTGGGGATCCATATCCCTACTACTGAGGAGAAAAAGGGCAAGCGTCCCAACAACAACAACAACATTAATGGCGGCAATAACAGTCGCGACAAAAAAAAGAAACAAGCTATGGTTGCTACCTTGACCAAGAAGCCTAAGGAAAAGGCGGCGGAGCCTCCAAAACCAAAGAAGACTTACTCTTTCGAAGATGCTGATGTCAAATCCATCTTCGACATGCTGATGCAGGGAGGCAAAATCTGGCTCCTCGATGTTAGACGTCAGCCTGAGGCGGCGGAGATTGCCAACCCAAAGTACTGTCACTTCCACCGCTATGTCCATCACCCGACGCAGGAGTGCTATACCCTAAATTGGTATGTCCAACATCTGATAGACATCAAAGGTCTTTCTCGGGACTTCGATGAGTAACGATAGTCGCCAACATGGTGTCCCTCCACTTTGGCAACTTTCCACTGACGGAAGCCCAAGATAGAGTACTTCCAGTCCCTAAGGCGACCATGAAAGTGGTCAACCTTCCACCAGCTCGAGACCAGACGGCCGGGCTAACACCTCTTGCCACACCATATGGAGAGGTCATGTGGGTCCATCCTGACCTTATGTCAGACTTGACACCGCCCGCGGCATCCTCCACCGCCGAATCTAAAGGCAGGAAATCTAAGACCTGATACACAGTTTCCTCCTCGGCTGAAGAGCTGAAACTAGGTACAACAAGGTCAGGCATAATATACCAACCGATATATGGTGATATGCCCCCAGTTGTCATACCTACCGCCATGGGTCCCGGGCCATCTCAGCCCCCACTGGTGGATAAGTCCAAACAGAAGGAAACGCGCTTTGATAAACCGTTGCGCAAGAATGCACCACAAGGGATGGAGAGGCCCTATAATTTTGATATCTTAGTACAATTAGCCCACACTCTGGAAAAATTGTCACTATTTGAGCTTTTGCGGCTCTCTAAAGACACTCGGGCTACCCTGAGTGAGGCACTACAGAATGCTGATGTCTACCTGGCGCAAGTTAAGCCACCAACCGAAGATCCTGCTGCTTGTCCATATTGCAACAACGTCATGGAAGCGATACCCAATATCGTCTTCTCAAGACATGACATGTTTCTCAAGAACAATATGCACGATCGACTCCTGTACTATACATGATATATTGGTGATATCAAGGTAGACCGAATACATATTGACCTAGGATCGTCGATCAGCATCATCCCGAGAAGTTTGCTTCAGACCCTGGGATCCTGATGCATCATCTGGCGCCACCAATACCGCCATCAGTAGCTTCAACAAGGGAATGAGCTACCCTCTGGAAAAAATCTACCTAAAATGCCAGATCGGCGACTTAAAAATATAGGTCACCTGCTACATCATAGACGTAGATACGTCCTACAATGTCTTGTTAGGGCGTCCGTGCATACATGGACATAAGATCATACCATCCACCCTCCACTAGTGCCTAAAATATATAGACGAACACGGTTTTGTCAAAACAGAGTTCGCTGACGTTGATCCGTTTAAGGGTATCGAGATCTACTACTCTGACTCGATCCTCTACAAGAAGTCTGCCAAGATGAATGTGGTAATGAAGCCGATGATAAAGCCGAGGCCACAACAGCACCCGATGAGCCTATGAGAATCTGCCTCAAGGCTCGTACTCCCGATGCGGCCGCACTTCTCATCGACAAAATATGCGGGAAGGCACCTGAATCTCCGATACCTTTAACGTCGCCAGAACCAATGGTCGTCCATATTTGAAGGCCGAATCGACCACTAACAGGAGATTATGCCTTATCTACGCCTTCCAAACCAGTGATCGTTCGTCTTCACAGGCCGAGTCGACCACCAAAGGGAGACCCGACCGCGGCTGCAACCTCTGGACCTTTGGTGGTAAAATTACGCAAAAAACCACCAAACCCTTCATTTACGCTAAGGGTAGCCGAGGAGAAGGATGAGCTAGAGGAATATATATCTGCCAATGTCAACATACCTTCCCCTGACGATGTAATCCCGTCGGAAGAGATACCTTATTTTCTCAATAAAGGACTATCTTTGAACTACTTGGAGCATATGCATAAAAGTACACTCTACTCCCTAGAGCACGGTCTAAGCCTTCATCTGCACACACAAGTGACCACTACCTGCACCAAGCACCGGCTTCGCTCTAGCCAAGATTCTTATTTCTTAGTCCCACCTAAGAGGCAGGAAGATAAGATCATCATCTTCGGCAGAGTGGAATGTCGCCGATCCTTCATCCTAGAAGAAGAAGAACCAAAATTTAAGACATGCAGAATGCCACTTTACCAGTACAGCACACAAGCCCGACATCTTATCCAAAAGATGGATACAACCTGGAGGTCATTGAAGGATTAAACTACGACGAAGGCCGAAGGGCACCTTTACGACTCTCCTTCCCTGCGGGTAAGCCCATGGATTACTATCATAAGACTAAGCATGACTTAGGATATGTAACATCCCATAATCCCCGAGGGCTCAGATAAAGAAGATGAAGAGAGCTTGCACTCTTCAGATTCGTCAGGCTGTGACTCTGACGTCAGCATCGGGAACATGCTCTGACAAACACTGTCCTCTAATATGGTGTCTGCCAACCTTGAGGAAGACAACGAGAATCCACCCGAGCTCTTTGAGGTAGAACCTTGGGCCCAATACCTGGGTTCATAATGGGAGATACGATTTGAGCAGTGAGAACCTCCTACCGAGGACAAAGTCATTCAAGTCGATCTACGTGATGAGACCTCCCCAAAGCCTATCTTTCTCAACAAAAGTCTGCCCAACGAAGACCGAGAATCCCCATTATAACTCGTTAGAGAATACATTGATGTCTTTTCCTGGAGTTACGAAGATATGCCAGGAATGGACCCCCAAATCGCAGTCCACAAACTCAATATTTGGCCAGACACCAAACCACTCAAGCAACAGCAACAACGATTCTGGCCCGATGTGATAGATTCCATCGAAGCTGAAGTCAACAAGCTGATAGCTAGCGGCTTCATCCGCGAGGAATAATACCCTGACTGAGTAGCCAATGTCGTGCCCGTCGTTAAGAAGAATTGAAAGATCCAAGTCTACATCGACTTTCGTGATCAAAATATGGCATATCCGAAAGACAAATTTCCTCTTCCAATTACTGACATAATGATCGACAACACTTGTGACTTTGATCGCATGTCCTTCATGGATGGCTTCTCAGGCTACAACCAAATCAAGACATTTTTCGACGATGAGACACATACGTTATTCTGGACCCCGATAGGCGTATACTGCTATACGGTCATACCTTTTGACCTGAAGAATGCATGTGCTACATATCAGCGAGCCACGAGCATCATTTTTTGTGAGCATCTACACAAGACGGTAGAATGATTCATCAACGACATCGCTGTCAAGAGTCGTTCCAAAGATGATCACCTCCAAGATCTGAGGACTGTGTTCGACTTAATGTGCGTACACCACCTCAAGATGAACCCTACCAAGTCCTTCTTGGGAGTCTCCAGCGGGAAATTTTTGGGTTTTGTCATCACTTTCCGAGGTATTCACATAGACCCTGACAAAACCAAGGCCATCATGGAGATGCACCCGCCAAAGAACCTTCAAAAACTTCGCAGCCTCCAAGGGAGGTTGGCATATATCAGGAGATTCATATAAAACTTCTCTGGACGTTGTCGGCCTTTCACACAGCTCACAAAGAAAGGTGTCTCATTTGTTTGGAATGAAGAATGCCAACGAGCGTTCGACAATATCAAAGAATACCTATCAAACCCTCCTGTACTGGTAGTCCCAGTCATAGGAAAGCCATTTCTGCTCTATGTACGTGCAATGGATCACTCTCTCGGTGCCATGTTAGCCCAGAATAGTAATTTAGGTCACGAGCAGGCTATATACTAGCTCAGCCGAATGATGTTCGGCCTAGAGCATAGATATACCGCCATCGAGAAAGAATGCCTTGCGCTGATATTTTTCATCTAGAAAACTCGACACTACATGGCTGGACAGACCATTCATGTAATCTCGCTAGTCAACCTCCTCAGGGTCCCTATGACCAAACCTGGGGCACTCAGTTCCCGCTTAGCTACCTGGACAATACTATTATCTCCATATGATATGGTATTTTTCCCACAGAAGGCTGTCAAGGGTCAGGCATTGGCCGACTTTCTGACAGCCCATCCGGGGTCAAAAATCTCGAAGCTCTATGAAGATATTCCAAACGAAGTGGCAGACGCCAATTTCACTTCACACGAAGCGGTTTAGCAAATGTTCTTTTATGGTGCTTCAAGAACATGGGCCAAAGCCTACATTATCGCTGGGGTCGGGATAGTATTAGTCTCCCCATATGGCCTCATCATCAATCGTACATACTCTCTCATGGAGCCATGCTCCAATAATATGGCAGAGTACAATGCCCTAATCATCGGACTCCAGCTCACCAAAACAAGTCAGGGTAGAGTACTTGGAAGCCTACGACGATTCTCAGCTAATCGTCAATCAAGTTCGGGGAGTATATGATGTCCAAAATAAAGACTTGATCCCCTACCACCAAGCTGCACACAGCATCATCGCAACGTTCGAGATATTCTTTATTGAGCATGTCCCTCGGTTGAAAAATATTAAGGCAGACGTTTTAGCCGGCCTTGCTGCTTCCTTGGCAGTCCTAGACAATATCCATCAGTTAATCACGGTAATCGGTCAAGAGCTGGTCTGTTCCAAAAGCAACCTATGCTTATCCCTCAGCTATTATCACCCCCATATTTCAGATTAGGGATATTTTTATCTTTTCATAATTAATGTGTAAATAATTGCATGATAATTAATTATATTTAAATTACTGTGATTTTATTTGATTGTTGCACTTTATCATAGCTTCGATAATAAGAGCACTACACTAGCCATTGTCTTTCAACAGATTTTACACCCTTGTCCTAGACGTGCCAGACTATTATTTTGATCCTGGTGTGACTCATAACCATGTCTTGTTGTGCTTCGTTTTAGTCTCACAATATTCGTCACAAATGACTATATTTAATTCTATATAAATCTAACTTTGTATCCTTGTGTGTTCCAATCGAAATTGGAGACACAATTTCGACCCATTTTGAGCAACCCAAATTAGGATAATATTCTATTCTGAGTCTACTTCATTCATGACACTTGTGTCCCACTTAATTTTAGCCCCATATACTTCTAATAAATTTTAGAACACATATTGCATTTAGTTTAATTAAATTAAACCATAAACCTCACTTTGTGCAATGTTCCATTGTAGGGCACTTTTGTGCAAAAGTGCATTGAGGTGTCCATCCCGTTGGACACGACACGTGAATAAACCCATTTCTCCTTTATTTGTATTTTCCATAATTTTGGGAGTGTGCAATGCAACAACAATATCCTTGAACCATGGCCTTCAAGACCTTGAACCAATGCAATTCTAGAAATTTCATTCGAATTTATTGAATCCTAGCCCTTGAAATATCCATGGCAAGCCCAATCCCAAGAGGGCTTTGACCAAGCCTAATTCTAGGTCAACCCAAACTCTATACCTATATATATAAATAATATTACTTTACTTTTTCTTTTTTTTATTCCCAAACCCAAGTTTTGCCGACTTCTTCCCCCTATTCCCTGTTCAGCCATCACCCCACCCTTCGACCGCTGGATAACCCCTCGCCGAGCCACCTTATCGACCGGAGCATGACTGAACGTTTGCACCAAAACACCTGACCCGCCTCGCTGTACCGCTGCCATCTCCTTCCTCGTCACGGCCCGAGCGCTGCACCCATCGACCGTTCTCGATCGATCAATCCCGCCGGAGTTCACCAACCCTTCTTCCTCGTCGATTGGATCTCGACCTGCTGTACCGCCTGACGATCGTCCCCGACTCCTCAGCACCGCCGTGCACTTCCAACCTCTCGCCTGAACGCCAGAAGCCTCGGCCACGACCCGCCTGCTCTCGACTCGACTGCCTGAGCCATTTCTGACAACACCGAGCACGAATGCCTGAACGTCGGAGACCTGCAGCACCCTACGCCAGACCGAAGGACGACGACTGAACCGCCAGCAACCCGTCGATATCCCGCTACACTTTCCACCCTGCTGAACTCGCCTCGACGAACTGAACCGGACCTCGACCGGAGACACTTCAAACCCGCTCGACTGAACCGAACACCCTGCAATGACCTCGACGCACGACTCATCCCACGTACCCAGGTTCGAGTCCCCTCTCGCGTACATGTACACGTACACGTATACGTGCATTCCTCGTTTGTATGCATACGTATATTTTTAGCTATGTTAATATACGTGTATTGTGTAGTTAGTATATGTTGGTATATGGATATAATTGATATGTAAGTATTGGTATACGTATTAGTATATGTTTAAATGTATATATATATATATATATATATATATATATATATATATATATATATATATATATATATAGTATAATTCTCAATTAGTATATATACATACGTATATGTATTGTACATGTATCCCTAGTATATGTTTAGTATATATATATATATATACGTAGTATAAATTTTATTAAGTATATATGTCACGCCCCAATCCCAAAATACACGGGACCAGGCCACGTGGTAATAGCCAGTTGTCACGTCTCCGGGGATAACCCAATTTAATGGATCCTAACGAAGAGTGCTACGCTGTCCTAAATACTAACATGTCCCATATAAATCAACAACAGGTAATCTAATCTCATCCACAAAATAAATAGCAAGAATGTACTAATAATAACTGCTGGAAGATAAACGCCAGTCTCAAAATATCATAGTACAACCAAGAATGTCTGGTGGGAACAAACCCACTACTATGACAAAATAAAATACTGAAATGGTAGATAAAAGATAATGACTAGGGCATCGGCTAACTAGATAATGATGCTCCCAATCCTAGACAGAAGGCCTACCAACTAATCACGGAAACTCTGACGGTAATACCTCTAGCTCCTCCTCGGTAACGTACCTCGTCTCCTATCCGGGTCCGTACACTGTGGGGTAATATGCCTCGTCCAAATCTGAAAAGGTATCAGGTCCTCAGAGGGACGTAACAAGATACATAAAAATATGCCATATATAGATACTGAATAAAATAAATACAATAAAGGGTGTGCTAACCATCTAAGTGAATGCAATATGAGGACAACTTTGGTACGTATGGGTAGGCATAGGCATAACGTCTAATACCCTGAAGAGCGTGGCAGCAGTACAGTATATCGCCCATATCGCTCTGAAGAACGTGGCAGCAGTACAGTATATCGTCCATATCGCTCCGAAGAATGTGGCAGCAGTGTAAAGGGGAGTCATTAGATCCGTGGCTCCTCTGGAAACAACGGACTCCAATGGGTGTATCCCATACGCCCACTAATGTCCTCCCCGCCAATGTAGATACACAAGTCGAATACTCGACGTGCGTACCACGTATCTATAAGCCAAGTCTCTACTAATATAAATAATCCTAAATTTTGTACTAACTGTGATGTAGGTCACACGTACCGATAGCTAATCGAGTACGCGATCCCGTATCCTAATATGAATTTGTTATTGTGAAACGTGTAAGAGTGTCAGGTCACGGAAGATATCAGAATATCCTCCAATGGGTGAGTCTGCTAATGACTAGGTCAAGTACACTAAATCATCGACGTATCCGTCGATTGTACCCAAGTAAGTCTCGGACGCGCACAATTGTATAAAAGAAAGCAACAATATAACAATACAACATATGCATAATTCAAATTAGACAGTAAATATGGCAAGGTATCTTACCTGAGTCCTCAAGCTGTGAATGCCAGAAGCCGGTTCCTGCAGTATCTCCTGGCTGGTCCAGTGACCCTAACACACAATACAATATAGAATCTAGCATCAGATACTAGTGTAGCATATACACAACTACGTCGCTGCTCTTAGGTATTTGATGCAAGTTCACGGTGGATCGACTACAGGGTCGCGTGTACACGTAGCTAAGATGCATACCGGCCTTGTCTTCTGTCACCGTGTACCTCACGTCAATAAATTACTAAATTATGGTTTACGAAACTATACTACGTCTTGTTAAATTATACTTCATTACTCCCCATGCATAAATGTACTAAGTCTATGTCTACGTTTTTTGGTGGAATACAAGTTCCCTGTACGGGTCATATGGTCAGAATAATTATTAACTATAAATTCCATTTAATCTAATTAAATATTATATACTTATATATATATGGTTTACTCTGACTTAGTTGTGTCGTCACCCGACACGACGGCATGATTGATACGATTAACCAATCATACAACGAAGGAGGGGGTATTTTCCAATTCGTGGTCGAGAGGGGTGCTGTCCAGTCGACGTCAGTACTCCGGCGCGGCGGGCTCCGGCGTCGTGTGGCAACTCTGGCAGCAGCGGCAGCGGCAGCAACAACAACTGCAGTGGTTGCAGCAGCGGCTACAGTGGCTTGGTCGACGGGGAACGGCGCCTGGATGGCGGTCAGGCCGTGGGGGAGGTCGGGGTCGGCCTGACAATGGTGATTGGCGGTGCTGTAGGCGGTTGGGGGCAGTCGGGATTAGTCGGGTTCTGGTTAGGCGGAGTGGATGCCGGCAATGGGGACGGTGATGGTACGCTGATGATGGTGGTGCTGGGGTGGTGGAGTGCAGGTGAAGGTCCTGGTAGTGGGAGTGGCGACTTGGGGTGGTGGTGAGGGTGTTTATGAAGTCGGAGGCGGTGGGTGTCCAGTCGGGAAAGAGAGGGCTCGAGTTAGATGTTCGGCTAGGGTGCGTGGGGGTGATGGTGATGGTGCAGGTGTCTGATGGTTGCAGGCGGACGGGGTGCTGCTGGCGGTTGGGTGGTAGTCCAGCAGTGAAGGGGGGTCCGGTGGCTGAGGTGGTCCGGTGATGGTCGTGGTGTCGGGCAGGGAGAGCTCGGTTGTAAGGGGAAAGGCTAGGGTTTGAGGGAAGGGTAATGAATAGTTAGTTTTAGGGTTTAATGTAGGGAGCATGTATATTTATATGGGGGTTGATGGGCTGGCCTAGGGACTTGGGCCTGTCCACCCTTGTTGGGGTGGGGCTAGTCCATGAGAAAGAGTGTATGTGGGCTTGGTTAAGTTCTGCTTGAGGTAAAATTGGCCTTAGATTAATTTAATTAAAACCAATGCCCGCGACGTCCTTTAATGAATTAAAGACGCATGTAACTAGATTTGGGTGGGACACAAGGGTCATGAGTGTGTAGCAGGCTTGGTGTAGGCTAATACCCTAATTTGGGTTCTAAGAAATTGGGTTGTGGTTGAGCCTCAAATTCACGTAGGAATGGACAATTAAGGAGAAATGGATTTATTGAAATAATACATGAACGTATGTAACGAATATTGTGCAGCTCAAAAGAAGCACAACATTGAGGATCTAAAAGTTACACAAGGGTCCGATGGGTAGTCTTCCATGCCTAGGAGATGTGTATTTGATTAGTTTGAGGGTACCTACTAGTGTAGCACTCCAAACATCGAAGCAACGGTAAGGTGTATTAAGTCACATAATTGTTGCACATTAATTCTAATTGTATCCAAATTAATCATAATCTCTCAATTTAAATTATATTAATCCTAAATTGGTCGAGAGGGTTTACAATCTACCCTCCTTAGAGCATTTCGTCCTCGAAATTAAAATATACGCATGGTAAGAACTATAGACTGAATTTAAAATGCTAGTACGTACCTAGTCCTTCGAAGAGATGGGGATAGCGCTGTCTAATATCCTCCTCGCGTTCCCAGGTCAACTCTCCTAGTGCATGATGCCTCCATGCGACACGAACTAGGGGTATCGTCTTACCTCGCAGTACCTTCTTGCTCCTGTCCAGAATCTCCACAGGCTCCTCTTCGTATGATAAGCTCGGCCCGACTGTGATTTCTGAATGGTCAAGCACATGACTCAGATCTGGTATGTACCTTCTCAGCTGAGATACATGGAAGACGTCATAGACTCCTTCCAAGGTCTGTGGCAAGGCTAACCTGTAAGCCATTTCTCCGACGCGTTCTAACACATCGAATGGTCCGATATACCTCAGAGTCAGCTTTCCTCTGCCTCCGAATCTGATAGTCCCTTGAGTAGGTGAGATCTTTAGAAATACTTGATCTCCAACTTGGAACTCTAGGGGTCGTCGATGCACATTCGCCCAATACTTCTGTCTATCCTATGTTGCTCGTAGGTGTCCTTGGATCTTTTTCACCTTCTGCACTGTATGAACAACCAACTCTGGCCCGAGAATCTATCGCTCGCCTATATCGCTCCAGCATACTGGGGAACGACACTTCCTTCCATACAATGCTTCATAGGGAGCTATCTGGATGCTCGTCTGATAGCTGTTGTTGTAGAAAACTCGACCAAGTGCAAGTGGTCCTCCCATGATCCTCCGAAATCTAGCATGCACGCTCTTAACATGTCTTCCAAAGTCTGAATGGTACGCTCTGACTGGCCATCCGTCTGTGGGTGATACGATGTGCTAAACTTCAGGCGGGTACCGAGACTCTCTTGTATACTCTGCCAAAAGTAAGATATAAACCTCGTATCCCTGTCAAACACGATACTAACTGGCACTCCATGCAGTCGTACAATCTTCCTCATGTACATCTCTGCTAAGACCTCTGTAGATTGCCCAACTCTGAAGGGTAAAAAGTGGGCGGACTTGGTGAGTCTATCTACGATTACCCATGCTGCATTTCGACCATTAGGACTCTTTGGAAAGCTTGTAACAAAGTCTATAGTGATATGATCCCATTTGCATTCCGGTATTGGAAGCGGTTGAAGTAATCCTGCAGATATCTGATGCTCAGCCTTGACTTGCTGACACACCTGGCACTTCGCCACAAAGCGTGCTATCTCTCTCTTCATTCCATGCCACCAGTAGTACTACCTCAAGTCTTTGTACATCTTCGTGCCTCCTAGATGAATATAATAGGTGGAACTGTGTGCCTCTGACATCAACTCCTGATGAAGTTCTCTATTTGGAACATAGAGACGATCTCCACATATCAAAGTTCTGTCTTCATGTATACGCAGTCCTGTCTGTATTCCAGCCTCTGTCCTCTGTCTAAGCCTCTGAAATCTGGCATCTGGCGGTAAAGCAGCCTTGATCCTCTCCACTAATATCGATTGTAACTGGAAACTCGACAACTGTCCGTCCACTCCGGGCATAACGACCTCTATACCCATCTGCTCTAGATCTCTCAACAGATGTTGTTGGGTTGTCAAGAAGAATGCCATGGGTCTTTTGCTCAATGCGTCAACTACTACATTTGCCTTTCCCTGGTGGTACTGTAGCTCAATCTCAAAGTCTGTCATCACCTCGAGCCAACGTCTCTGTCTCTGGTTCAGATCCTTCTGAGTGTAGATGTACTTTAGGCTTTTGTGATCAGTGAATATCTCTACTCTTTCTCCATATAGGTAATGTCTCCAAAGCTTTAAGGCAAATATCACTGCTGCAAGCTCCAAGTCTTGAGTGGGATAGTTCTTCTCATGGGTCCTCAATTGTCTAGAGGCATAGGCTACAACCTTCCCATGCTGCATCAAGACATATCCTAATCCTTTCCTGGATGCATCGCTGTAGATCACGAATCCTTCGGGTCCAGAAGGTATGGTCAAGATATGTGCTATAGTCAAATGCTTCTTCAGCTCATTGAATGCCTTCTAACACTCCTCTGTCCAGGTGAACTCCTGCTCCTTACGGGTCAAGCGGGTCATCGGTTCTGCAATCCTCGCAAATTTCTCCACGAAGCTCCGGTAATATCCGGCAAGTCCTAGAAAACTCCTTACTTCCGAGACATTAGTAGGGGTTGGCCATGTCTCTACTGATGAAATCTTCGTCGGATCTACTGAAATACCATCTCCTGAGATGACATGTCCAAGGAAAGCTACACGATCTAGGAGAAACTCGCACTTGCTCAGCTTGGCATAAAGCCTCTCTCTTCTCAGCGTCTCTAATACTAGTCTCAAGTACTCTTCGTGCTCCTCGTGGTTCTTCGAATACACCAAGATGTCGTCGATGAAGACTACCATGAACCGGTCTAAGTATTGGTGGAAGACTCTGTTCATCAAGTTCATAAATACAGCAGGTGCATTCGTCAGTCCAAAAGGCATCACTAAGAACTCATAGTGACCATAATGAGTCCTAAATGCTGTCTTTTGAATGTCTTCTCTTTGCACCTTTACTTGATAATAACCCGATCTCAAGTCGATCTTTGTGAACACCACTGCTCCTGTCAGCTGGTCGAACAAATCATTAATTTGCGGCAGGGGGTACTTGTTCTTGATGGTCAAAGCATTAAGGGCTCTATAATCAATGCACATGCGTACTGTTCCATCCTTCTTAGGCACAAACAATACTGGTGCTCCCCATGGTGATGCACTAGAACGGATAAATCTCTTGCTCTGAAACTCCTCTAACTGTAGCTTTAATTCATCTAGTTCCTTCTTCGCCAATCGGTATGCATAAGAAGATACCGGTACTGCTCCGGGTACTAGTTCAATAGTGAACTCTATGTCCCTATCTGGAGGTAAGCCTGGCAATTCTTCAGGAAATACATCCTCGAAATCTGCAACTATTGGTGGAGGTGCAATCTCCATAGCCATGTAGGTTCCTGTTATCTGTCCTACTCCTTGCTCGACGGTCCCTCGCATGTACTCGAACTCCAGTTGATCTGGCGGTCTAAAAGTGACGCTACCTTTCCGATAATTCAGTACAACGTTATACTGGCATAACCAGTCCATGCATAGCACAACATCAAAGTATGGCATAGGCAATACCAAGAATCGCGCTCTTATCTCTCTACCACATACGACTACCGAGCACTTTTTGATAGTGCTGGTAACCGGCACAATACCTCATCCGGTAAGAATCTTCCAACTCTTAGGTAAGGGGAAAGTTGCTACTCTATGCATTGCTATAAATCTACTAGATATAAACGATAACGTAGCACTAGAATCAAACAATGCAGTCGCAGGTAATGATGCAACTAAAATGGTACCTGTGATTGCTTCCCCTTCTGTTTTCTCCTCAGTAGCTGCTAGTGCAAATGCATGTCCGTGCCTCTATCCTCTGGTCTGCTGTCGGAATCGATCAAACTACGCCTCCTGCGGGGCCAAAGGTGGTCCCCTCTGAAATCCTCTAGGTGCTGGTGGACGTTGACCTCCTAGCGGGGGTAGTATCCTCGGAACTAGTGCTGCTGGCCTCTGTCCTGCTGGCGGTGCTGCCTCTTTGCGCTGTGGGCAGTCTCGGACTTTGTGCTGGTTCGATCCATAAATCAGGCATGTCCTCAGTCTCTTTCTACAGTCCTTCTCATAATGTCCTCTCTTACCATACTGGTAGCAAGTCGGAAGCTCCTTTTGTTGGTATGGCATTGTCCTCTGCTGTGTCTATGCTCTAGGACGATGGATCGGTCCTCCTACTCCGGGCTGGGTTCTGGCTGGTGTGTTCATATTGGAACGTCTTGCTCCTCTGCCGATGGCCTCCTAGACTCTCGCTTCCGAAAGAACCACTTCATAAGAAATCCTCGCCTATGTGGTGGTATACCTCTGTAGCTCGAAGGTGAGGCCGTGATAGAATCTCTGGGCCTTATCTAGATCATTGGGTATCAGGACGGCACCAAATCTGCTGAGATGGCTAAACTCTACGTCATATGCGTCAACAGTCATATTCCCTTATTCTAGATGTAGAAACTGGGAGTACAGGACATTCCTAACTGTGGATGGAAATACTTCGCATTAAAGTATTCTAAGAACTGTTCCCAAGTCTGGTTCTTTCCTACACTGCGCTCAATAGAATCCCACCAGTGATGGCGTTGCCTTTTAGTTGGGCCCTCACTGCAGTCATCCAAATGTCTGGATGCAGTTATGAAGCCTCTAGTAGCATCTCCGTGTTGGCGACCCAATCGAAGATCTGCTCTACATTCTCGTTGCCTGAGAAAGTATCTGGTCCTATCTGTCGGAACCATCTAACAGTGCTACCTGTCTGGGCTGGTGGAGGTGCTGGTACTGGTGTTGTGACACGTATCCTCTCTAGTACTGCCATTAAACTCTGTCTCAACGTCTCTGTCTGATGCTACTGTGCTTGCATCATAGTCTAAAAGAACTGAACCATCTGTGGCTGTCCATCTAGCTGTGGCATCTGGGGTGGATAAGGTGGAGGTGGTGGTAATAGAACCTCTGGCTGTGCGGTAGGTGTCTTCTCAAATATCGACCTCTCGGTCTGCGGCATCGACGTAGCTCCTGAAGTCTGGCCCTCAAAATGCTATGTGGGGATTGTCTGTGAAGTTTGTCCCTCGGGCTGCTGGATAGGATCGCCCTGAGAAGTCTCGTGCCAATGTATCAGAGGGGCCTGTAATGGTGGTTGCCCTCCAGGTAGCCCCTGGGGTACCTCCTCTCTTTGGGTAGTGTCGGTTGGCACCACGGCACTGGGTGCTCCTCGTCCACTACGCAAGTTCATCTTGCTGCAAGAGATAGGACTTTTATTAAAAAGAGTACGGAATCAAGCAAACAAGATGCAGATATTTAGAAGTAATGCGAAGGAAGTTCAAAGATGCAATCAAAGTGGATGAGACCTAAATATTTCTATCCTATTGCAGGCTCGCTGGGCATGTTACCATACCACAAGCGAAAATAAGACCTGAATGGGCCACCACTAAAACCATGTCACGCCCAGACCACGTGGCAATCGCCAGCTGTCACGTATCCGAGGATAACCCAATTTAATGGATCCTAACAAAGAGTGCTACGCTGTCCTAAATACTAACATGTCCCATATAAATCAACAACTGGTAATCTAATCTCATCCATAAAATAAACAGCAAGAATGTACTAATAATAACTGCTGGAAGATAAACGCCAGTCTCAAAATATCATAGTACAACCAAGAATGTCTAGTGGGAACAAACCCACTACTATGACGAAATAAAATACTGAAATGGTAGATAAATGATAATGACTAGGGCATCGGCTGACTAGATAATGATGCTCCCAACCTAGGCAGAAGGCCTACCAACTAATCACGAAAACTCTGATGGTAGTACCTCATCTCCTGTCCGGGTCCGTACACTGTGGGGTAATATGCCTCGTCCAAATCTGGAAAGGTACCAGGTCCTCAGAGGGACGTAACAAGATACATAGAAACATGCCATATATAGATATTGAATAAAATAAATACAATAAAGGTTGTGCTAACCATCTAAGTGAATGCAATGTGAGAACAACTTTGGTACGTATGGGTAGGCATAGGCATAACGTCCAACACCCCGAAGAGCATGGCAGCGGTGCAGTATATCGTCCATATTGCTCCGAAGAACATGGCAGCAGAACAGTATATAGTCCATATCGCTCCGAAGAACGTGGCAGCAGTGTAAATGGGAGTCATTGGATCCGTGGCTCCTCTGGAAACTACGGACTCCAATGGGTGTATCCCATATGCCCACTAATGTCCTCCCTGCCCAATGTAGATACACAAGTCGAATACTCAACGTGCGTACCACGTATCTATATGCCAAGTCTCTACCAATATAAATAATCCTAAATTTTGTACTAACCGTAATGTAGGTTACACGCACCAATAGCTAGTCGAGTACGCAAACCCGTATCCCAATATAAATTTGTCACTGTGAAACGTGTAAGAGTGTCAGGTCACGGAAGATATCAGAATATCCTCCAAAAGGTGAGTCTGCTTATGACTAGGTCAAGTATACTAAATCATCGACGTATCCGTCGATTGTACCCAAGTAAGTCTCAGACGTGCACAGTTGTATAAAAGAAAGCAACAATATAACAATACAACATATGCATAATTCAAATTAGACAGTAAATATGGCAAGATATCTTGCCTGAGTCCTCAAGCTGTGAATGCCAGAAGCCGGTTCCTGCAGTGTCTCCTAGCTGGTCTAGTGACCCTAACACACAATACATTATAGAATCTAGCATCAGATACTAGTATAGCATATACACAACTACGTCGCTGCTCTTAGGTATTTGACGCAAGTTCACGGTGGATCGACTACAGGGTCGCGTGTGCACGTAGCTAAGATGCATGCAGGCTATGTCCTCTATCACCGTGTACCTCACATCAATAAATTACTAAATTATGGTTTACGAAACTACACTATGTCTTGTTAAATTATACTTCATTACTCCCCATGCATAAATGTACTAAGTCTATGTCTACGTTTTTAGGTGGAATACAAGTTCCCTGTACGGGTCATATGGTCGAAATAATTATTAACTATAAATTCCATTTAATCTAATTAAATATTATATACTTATATACATATGGTTTACTGTGACTTAGTTGTGTCGTCGCCCGATACGATAATACAATTGATACGATTAACCAATCATACAACGAAGGAGGGGATGTTTACCAATTCATGGTCGAGAGGGGTGCTGTCCAGTCGACGTCAGTCCTCCGGCGTGACGGGCTCCGGCGTCATGCGAAAACTCTAGCAGCAGCAGTAGCGGCAGCAACAGCAACTGCAGTGGTTGCAGCAGCGGCTACAGCGGCTTGGTCGGCGGGGAACGGCACCTGGGTGGCGGTCAGGCCGTGGGGGAGGTCAGGGTCGGCCTGACAATGGTGATTGGTGGTGCTGGAGGAGGTTGGGGGCAGTCGGGATCAGTCGGGTTCGGGTTAGGCGGAGTGGATGCCGGCAATGGGACGGTGATGATATGCTGATGATGGTGGTGCTGGGGTAGTGGAGTGCAGACGGCGGTCGTGGTAGTGGGAGTGGCAACTTGGGGTGGTGGTGAGGGTGTTTGTGAAGTCGGAGGTGGTGGGTGTCCAGTCGGGAAAGAGAGGGCTCGGGTTAGATGTTCGGCTAGGGTGCGTGGGGGTGATGGTGATGGTGTGGGTGTCATGTGGTTGCAGGCAGACGAGGTGCTGCTGGCAGTTGGGTGGTGGTCCAGCAGTGGGGGGGGTCCGGTGGCTAAGGTGGTCCGGTGATGGTCGTGGTGTCGGGCAGGGAGAGCTCGGTTGCAAGGGGAAAGGCTAGGGTTTGAGGGAAGGGTAATGAATAGTTAGTTTTAGGGTTTAATGTAGGGAACATGTATATTTATATGGGGGTTGATGGGCTGGCCTAGGGACTTGGGCATGTCCGCCCTTGTTGGGGTGGGGCTAGTCCATGAGAAAGAGTGTATGTGGGCTTGGTTAAGTTCTGCTTGAGGTAAAATTGGCCTTAGATTAATTTAATTAAAACTAATGCGCGCGGCGTCCTTTAATGTATTGAAGACACATGTAACTAGATTTGGGTGGGACACAAGGGTCATGAGCGTAGCAGGCTTGGTGTAGGCTAATACCCTAATTTGGGTTCTAGGGAATTGGGTTGTGGTTGAGCCTCAAATTCACGTAGGAATGGACAATTAAGGAGAAATTGATTTATTGAAATAATACATGAACGTTTGTAACGAATATTGCGCAGCTCAAAAGAAGCACAACATTGAGTATCTAAAAGTTACACAAGGGTCAGATGGGTAGTCTGCCATGCCTATGAGATGTGTATTTGATTATTTTGAGGGTACCTACTAGTGTAGCGCTCCAAACATCGAAGCAACGACAAGGTATATTAAGTCACATAATTGTTGCACATTAATTCTAATTGTATCCAAATTAATCCTAATCTCTCAATTTAAATTAAATAAATTCTAAATTGGTCGAGGGGGTTTACAATATATACATATATCTATTATATTTGTAACCAATGAGTATTAATGTATATGATAGATAATAATATGTATTATATGTCTATGTACTAGATGACATGAGTGTAACCGTGGATACCCCGTAGCTACCTTGACCTGTGACCATAACATGTTAGCAGACTGCCATATGCACACTGACGTACTGGCAAGACCGTATCATTGACTGTCTGTTATGCACAGCAACTACAGACGTGACACCCTAGCGTAGTCTCTGAGGTCATTGTGTTTTGATTGTGTGTGTTAGTGTAATGTCTGATGCAATATTATATTATATGATATGTCTATAGGACTGTTGGATCATTCAGACGATACTTTGGAACCAGGACATTGGTATTGCCAGCTAAGGGCCACACGCTAGTACATTATCTAACAGTTTCTATTATGTTTATTATCTCTATAATTCTAGTTGTATAGCGTACATGACTTTGACACTGTTGTTTACACGAGTTGGCATTATCGAGACCTGTCACGAGGAGTCATGATTTAGAATCTATCGTGTTAGCTGGGGAAAACGGGGAAATATTAGTAGCTTATGTGATCATACCCAACTCTACATGCATCATAGCTCACCCACACCTCACGTCGGTGCAGCATGACCATTACATGCCTCATAGCCTGTTATGTATAATTAGCCTGACTATTGCTCGCATCATAGCTATTCGGATGGTTAGCCTGACCTTACATGAATCATAGCTAGTCATACATAGCAAGCCTGATCAGTCCCAAGCCGATCGCATGATATGCTGATGTTTCACACACATAGCCAGATAGTCTATACATGTATCTCTAGTATATTGATCTAGCATCTCTACATGTTCTAGTTATGGTTCTAGAACTCATTTATAGTCTAGTTCATGGTTCTAGCATGCACTGTATTTTTATTTATTGCTAGATGTACATTGATGGTGATATTCCAGTATTCCTTTATTCCGGTATTTCCTTATTTCCAGTATTTTATATCTGTCTTGTATTTTTTTACACTGTGTTATAGATTTTGTCGATATATGTGGAACTGCTGTTAGTGCTTGTACTTCGTTCCAATCCTGACTGGATATTTTTTCTAGAGGATCTAGAGGATTTCTGTCCTACACACTATGGACCGGGTATAGATGCAGACTAGACACTGGAGATTTTAGAGGAGACTATTACTTTAGAGGAGACATTACCTGCAGTTATCTAGGAGTATTTATCTTACGCACTGAGACTTATTGGAGGTTTATTTCAGTTTATGTTTAGACTTACTCTTAGTTAATGTTGAGACTTGTGGAGACTTATGTTGGACAACTAGACTATGGTTTATCTATATTTTGAGACATGGTATTTGACCATGTCATTCTTCTTATCTTTTATCGTGCCTTATACTCTTATAGTTGTTGTGATTGAGTTTACATTATGAGATATTGTGAGATGTATATTGTCCTCCTTATGGAGATTGACATCATTGACAGGTTATGAGTTATATTAGTATTATTGTGACCTAGAAAGCGTTCTACCGTCGATGCTGCGGCGTAGGCTAGATGTACCCACGTTCTCGTGCCCCTATACCGGGTGCGGGTCATGACAGCTATGCAGTGGAGGTCGACACCAATACTCAAGATTGGAGGCTTCCATTCAACGACTACACAGTCTATGGAATTCTTCCTAAAAACCTAAAGGAAGCTACTTCAATCAGAAGACTCTCCCTCTGTTTCTATTATGATACGAAGACCAAAATATTGTACCGTCGGTCCTATGACGGTCTTATGCTCCGATGCTTGTCGAACGTATAGGCAAAATAAGCCCTCCGCGAAGCTCACGATGGCGTCTACGAGGCACATCAACCCTGTCCAAAGCTACAGGGCCGTCTTCGAAGAATGGGCTACTATTGACAGACAATGATAGCAAATACGGTTGATTATGCAAGGAAGTGCCAAGCATGTCAAATCCATCCGGACTTTATCCACCAGCCATATGAGTTCCTACACCCAACGGTACCATTTTTGCCGTTTGAGGTATGGGGAATAGACATCATTAGGCCAATCAGCCCATCTTCATCAAAGGGACATCGGTTCATCCTGGCAATCACCGACTACTTCTCCAAATGGGCGAAAGCTGTTCCGCTCGTTGAAGTCAAGATAGCCAACGTGATTAACTTCGTCAAGCATCACGTCGTATATAGCTTTGGCTTGCCACGTAGGATCGTCCACGATAATGGTCCACAGTTTGCAAGTCATACTTTCTATCGGTTTTGTGATAATAATCGAATCCAAAACGTACCCTCCATGGCATACAATCCCACCGCAAATGGTCTGGCGGAAGCATTCAACAAAACTATCATCAAGCTCCTCAAGAAATTCGTGTCTTCTAACAAACGCGACTGGAACTAGAAGCGGGGTGAATGTCTCTGGGCCTACCGAACAACAGTCTGGATAGCTACTGGGAACACGCCATTCTCTTTGGTGTACGGAAGTGAGGCGGTACTCCCACTTGAGATCCAAATCCTTCACTAAGGTTAGCTCTCTCCAACCAACTAACTACGGACGACAACTACCGTCGACAGTTACAGGAGTTAGAAGCACTCGATAAAAAATATCTCTTATTCGATTAACGTATAGAGCTATATGAAGCACATCTCTCTGGAGCCTTCAACAAGCGGGTAAAACATAGAATGTTTCAAGTGGTGACCTGGTCCTAACAGTAAGAAGACTGATATTTATGACTCATAAGACGTTCGACAAATTCTAACCTAAATGGGAAGGCCCATTCGTTGTGGAAATCGTATTTTCCAACGGCGCGTACCGGCTAGCAAAATCCAATGATGACTTGCTCCTGATGCCAATCAACGACAAGTTCCTCAAAAAGTACTATGTATAAATTGTACTGGTATGCCTCTATTACAAACTACATCGTATCTTCCTGGGCGTTGGTTCATGTCCACAGGGCCTCTGGACTGTCGCTCTAATACAATACCCCGACGGAGTCTGCCATGTCCATATTACCACTGAGCAAACTTTTTAGCCTTAACCATCAATCATCACGTCCATATTACCTCTGATATCGATTTTTTTCTAACTTATCATCCGTACCCAACCCCGAGTATGCCCATGGTTTTAAGTCCATAAAAACTGGCACGTCCGTATTACCTCTGGCAGAGCTTGTCTCAAACCTATTACTTGCACTAACGTACACAAAAAGTAATAGGTCCACAAAACCTATCATGTCCATATTACCTATGATAGGGTTTGTTTCAAATCTATTACTCGCACCACAAGTACGCAAAAGGGTAATAGATCCACCAAAACCCCCCAGCGGGATGTCCTTAAAATCCATAAAAATTGTCACGTCCATATTATCTCTGGCAGAGCTTGTCTCTAACCTATTACTTATACTAACGTGCGCAAAAAATAATGGGGCCACAAAACCTATCACGTCCATATTACCTCTGATAGAGTTTGTTTTGAATCTATTACTCGCACCACAAGTGCACAAAAGGGTAATAGATCCACTAAAATCTCCTAGCGGAATATTCTTAAAATCTATACAAACTGCCACATCCATATTACCTCTGGCAGAGCTTGTCTCAAACCTATTACTTGCACTAACGCGCACAAAAAGTAATGGGTCCACAAAATCTATCACGTCCATATTATCTCTGATAGGGTTTATTTCGAATCTATTACTCTCACCACAAGTGTGCAAAAGGGTAATAGGTCCACAAAAAAATCCTCCAGCGGGATGTCCTTAAAATCCATAAAATCTATCACCTTTGATAGGGTCTGTTTCAAACCTTTTACTCGCACCCTAAAGTGCGTAAAAGAGTAATAGGTCCACTAAAATCCTCCAGTGGGATTTTCTTAAAAAGTTATGGTATGGTACTACATAATCCAATATAATACCCAAAAGTCTACAACATATAAATGTTCTGAAAAATGAGAGACTTCATTAATCAATATTCAAGATCATGAGTATATATGATGGAAATCTATTTCATTCAAGGGTTCTCATTAATATTCAAGGTCATGAGTATATATGATGGAAATCTGTTTTGAAGGATTTTCCATGAAGTCTCGCTGATACAAAACTTTTTCATTAGAAGCGTCCTTTCGTGCTGTCATTGCTACTGACACAAGTTGAGCCCACAATAAAAATCAATGCTTTCTGGCTCAGTACTCCACAGTGAAAACCTCAGTATATAAAAAATCCACAATGATGGATAGTAAGGTAAGAGCAGGAACAGATACTCTACAACCATGCGGGAAGACCAACGACAGGAATGACAATTAATCTAAATCATGTGATCGACCCCGCGGTCTCCTGGCCGATAGTGAACCACATAAAAGGGAGAAAAGAAGCTGACGCCCTACATGAACAAGGGCAACTCAGCATATGAAGTGGGATGTTCATCCTCGTCTCCTGGATTAGTTCTTGCCAAACTGACCGCGTCTCTTGGAGAAATGCCGCATAAGGTTGGTTTTTATCCCAAATAATGGGTGTTATGATATCCTTCTATGTCACATCATAGGCAATACGAGAAAAGATAAAACCTGCATAAAAAAGATGCATCAGTCTCAACAAAGAATATAAAAAGGTATAACCATTGTATACCGCTGTCAGGCCACAGCCACAGACAGTTAAGTCTGTACGGACGAGCAAGATGAGACCTCACCCATACGGCTAAGCTACATACAAGCTCTACACGTATATAATTGATGATTCCTCATCCGTGCGGCCTCGCCAAAGCTCGGAGCACATGTTAGACAGGTTCTGCGTGCGTGCCATGAAGAAGTGCTCACCTATATGGTAGAGCTCTGTGAGGAGGTATGCACATGTCCGAGGGGAGCCATCACCCATGTGGCAAAATTTTGCTAAGGCTCGGATCACGAGAGACATAGTACCCCATTACCTTGGAGTAGAATTCCTGTATCAGGGGGCCACGGATCAATCTTGCTCTCGACCGTCTCCTTGATGAAAGAGACAACAACATCCAACATCGTCACGAAGGAGGAGGAACGAAAGACAAAAGTTCTCTCACTCCCCCTGACTGCCTATTTTTGGGATCCAAAACCGTGTGAAGGGATTAAGGCAGTGAACTAAGCGGTTAATGAGATTAACCTGACACCTCGATCGACGTGATCCTCTTTAATCTCCTCAAAAATTGATGGCTCAAACCCCGTGTAAGAAGATGATGCAGAATCCCAATAGATCTGCGCAAAGACCAAACCAAATCTTCTTACTCACAATTGACATCCTGGCACCGTTCACCCATACAGCTCAATGACCATGTGGCTTCGAACATACCACATCCATGCTTCTTATTAAAAGTAATTTAAACTTATTAGTTTGTAAACTTTGAAGGGGGTCTTGTAGAAGTATGGAAAAGATGCAGCCATGCGACCGACATCCATGCGCCTCCCCCTAAATAATAAAAAAGCAAAACAGATGGATCGTACGGACACCATGCGACCGAGAAAAGAAACATCCATGCTGTCCAAACAAGCATCTTGACAACTGGCCACTAGTCGACCTGATGTGACGTCCTGACAACCAATATGGCGCCTGACACAGAATCCTGATAAAAATGATTTTTCCTGATCACCTCGAAGGATGAGAGCGCACTAAGAGGCAGAAGTCCCAAGGATGGAGCAGAGCCACGTGGACAACATGACAAACAGAACCCGTGGGCTCTGGCCCATGCATCCCAGACTCCATGCATCCCATGCGACTCTGGCCCATGCGTTCCAGACTCTATGCGGTTCATGCATCTCTGGCACCATACATTCAAGACCCTGTGCGTCCCGTACGTCTTTGGCCACATGTGTTCCAGATTCTACGATGACCAAGTCTTGCTGTTACAACTGAGTGGTCATCTCCACCAAATAGCGGCCACGTGTCCATTTGACCAAGTCGCGTCTACACAGTTGAGAACCACCCAGATACTCATCAAATAACAAAATCTTAACAAATGTTCACGTGGAAGCAGAGCCCGAATTACCATGCATAGCTGTAGCACCCTTCCGTTGAGAGGGGACACGTAGCTAACTCCACCATCCATGCGGCCCAAAATTTATGCGGCCATAAATATGACTATAAATAGTAGGGTACCAGACCCATGCAAATACGGGGCTGGCTATCTGCGAATCATCACTCAAGGGAGAGAGAAAAGCTTCCGCACTGGATCGTACATGGAGTAAAGAGAGTTGCTACACTCCTAACCCTCTATCGTCACCCCTAGAAAACAAATTTATATTTAGATTGTCTCCTAGAAAACTTCTTTGTTCTTTCTTAGTTTGTTAAATCAAATCCAGTTCTCCCAGTTCTTGTTTTGATATAAAATGGCAAACAGTGTGATGCCGTACAAGTCTGGGGTTGCACTAGTATAAGACAAGAAAGTGCACATGTGTCAAAAATTTTTATAAACAGTTCCACAACACAATAACAGATTATAAAGCACACATTTGTATAGGAAGATAAACTAATTCTTTTATTGATTCATTACAATAAAGTACAATTTTCCCAGCTTCGAATGAAAATGCCTGAACGGCTTACATAGATTTTGCATAAAAGAAAAGACTGATAGGCTGACATAAAATAATGTTCTTATCCCTTACATTATGCCTCTTTATTACATTCTTCTTGAAAGTAGCAACTATAAATCTTTAAAATATTTTGAAATAAAAAGAAGCTTGAAAAGACTACAATGAAAGATTTATCTTCCTTGATCACCCATCGTTCGCCTGGTTTTCCCGCAGAGACGTGGGTCAGTACTCAACTTGTACTGGTGAGCAGAACTGACCCACTCACCTAAACCAACACTTTTTAATTAAAGCAGTAGTTTATATAAGCAACAATTATACAGTAAAATATATAATCTTTGCATATATGAGATTCTTACCCCGGTCAATGGACGTTCCTGTATAATCTACAAGATTTTTCTTACCGCCCCTACATAAGACATCATTAATATGCAACTCATTTCACTGGGTCATTTGTGGTATAGTACCACGATGGATATGCCGTATAGGACTTCGATGTGCGTGCGATGAGCTATTCAAAGTAGGTAGCAAGTCTCGATGAATATCCCGCTTATATCCGGCGCTATTAAAGCACTACTATTTCTCCCAGACCGAACGCTCCCAATTGGTAATTTTTGAATTTTTTTTTCATTCTAGCTCCCAAATCATGCATTTGACCATTAGGAATGACCCCATGGTATAGAGCTACCTATAGGAACAAGTTCTAGGCTAATTGGTTATGAATTATAAATTCTATGTGGTAATTTGTGTGCATGTTGGAAGAATTACGAGATTGACACATCAGTTATGTGTCATGAGATTAATTAGATCTAATTAGACTTAGATCAGGGTTATGGGACTAGCTACGTGTCCATAAATGGATACGTGTAGGCCATATCATAGTATTTTGAAATACGATGGGATACGTAGCTCTAATTTGAGTGTTTTACACAATTACTCTTCAATTCTTATTGTAGCATGTTGCATTAGTTATATTATAGGGTATTTGATGTGTAGGAATAATTATTTATGGAGAGTTGGGTTATGGCACTCTATTGGAATAGGTATCATAGTGTATATATGCATAGCCTATCACGTGTTTGATCAAATGATATATGGGGGGTGTGTGTGTATATATATTGTTTAGACTTGTATTAGACTTTTATTGAGACTTTTGGCATGTATATATTATTGTGGACTAGAGATTGTATTGATATTCCTATTTCATCTTGTTATTCCACATCGTGTTTTATCTTCCTTAGTTTGACATTGTGATTGAGTATCATTTCCATATACCAAATTGTTTCTCCGTCTGGAGTTGAGATGACATTGTGTAAACTCCCTCACCCAAAATAGGTATTTTGTGTTCATTTTATTATTATTATATTTATTATAGATGTTGAATTTATTTAGAGTATTCTCTTAGTTAATTAGAAAATAATTTTTAGTATATTTACTTATATAAATATTTATTTAGAATTATTTTTAGGCTATTTTAGATTATTGGGATTTTTTCATAATTTTTAGTTAATTAAAAACTAGTAACACTAATTTTCTAGGACTTTGAAGAATTTATTTTATGTTCAAACTTAATTAAAAATATCCCAAAATTTTATTTTAGGTTCTAAATAGTCAAATATATTTTCTAGAATTTTCTGGGAATTTTCTGAATATTTTAGTATTTATTGGAAGTTATTTAGGCTAATAACTAATTTTTAGGACTTGTAGAATTTATTGTGCAATCCCAGGAATATAGAATGGACCCATGTTATTTTCTAGGGTTTATAATATTATTATATATTTTCTGGAATTATTTCAGAATTTTTGGAATAATTTTATTATTTATTTTTAGTTATATGGGTAAAACTAATGTTTAGAGCTTCTCCTAATTATAGTAGGAAATCTATGAATATAAAATTATACCAAATATTTTTTTAGAGTTTTTAAATTCAAAATATTTTTTTTTTAATTTTTTCAGATTTTTATGATTATTTTTAATATTTATTTTGAGTTATTTAAATTAAAAATAAATTAAATAATGTTTTGATAAAGGTAAATCAAAAATAAATAATATAACCAAAACCATCCAATCAAATCATGACATGTGTCACCCTCCTATCAACTTTCATTCAGCCGCTCAATCCCTATATATATATAATATAATAACCCTAATTATCCCATTATTTTTAGAGAAAGATTTTGTAGAATTGCCATCTAGGGTTCCTTCATCTTCCCAAAGCCATTGCGCATAGCTCCGGACTCCAAACAAGGCCTAGTTTTTTGTGTTAGAACGATATTAAGGTTAGATTTCTGATTATATAATTTTTTTTATGAAATTATGAGTATTAAATTCTGGAAAATTCGTAGAGCACAGCATGTCCAAAAATAGACGTGTTTTGATGTTTTTACGATTTTGGGAGAACCAGGAATCAGAATCATAAACCGTTTAAAGTTTCGGATATCTAATATCGAGATCATTGACATATATTTTTACCAGAATTTAATTCGAAGTATTTATATACTGTTAATTCTGTAGAACTTCTAGGTTAGAATTTAACCATCGTTGCACGATACGGAATTTGTATGTGCCATAATTTCCAAACGAATTTGAATTCGGATGAGCCGTAAATTCCAGCATATTTTTGATGCTGAAATCTACAGGAAATCATGCATGAAAGTTGAGTTTGTGTTGGTTGACTTTTTGGTCAACAGATCGCCTCGATTTGCGTGCTATGAGTCTCGAGTTGATAAAAATTCAGTTTCTTTGGACAAAATTTAGGAATTAACATAAAAATCAGAATAATAAGATTAAAATAGGATTTTAGAGTAATTATTCCAGAATTAAATAAATTAAAATAAATTATCTTTTGACGTGATAAATTTGTAATACATAGGCTATTTGGACTGTGACTTGGACTCTGATTCATACCAGCAGCAGGACCCCAGGCGAGTACATTCTCTGACAGTGTTCCAATAGGATGTAGTATGTAGCCACCATGGTTAGTTTACATCAGACCCTGAGTCGGAGAACCCAACGCGCGTTCGTACATTTACATGTACGCAAATATTATTCAGTTTGGTATATATATTTATGTACGTAATTACTATATATATTCCAATAATTATATAAATAAATTGATGGTTATATTATTATATAGTTATATAAATATATATGTAAGTAAATGCTAATTGATAATTATGACTAAATATTCGGACTGTACGACCCTAGGACACCGTGGACTATCCCCCATACTTACCTTGACCATGTTGACCCTAAGAACTTGTGAATTTGTCCGCCTTGCGTACATTAACGTACTGGCATAGACACCTGTCAGTTGACTGACTGATTTCGTACAATACTTGAAGACGTGACACCCGCGTATTTCAACGCATAATTGACCGTGTTAGATAACTAGTGTTACCCCTAGTATACCCTCTGAATCCAGTGTAAATGTGGTTGTATATGTGCTAGTGTAAAGACTAATGATTCTATTGTATTATATTTATGTGTACATAGGATATTGGATTTGTTCTGCGCGATTTCTGGAGCAGATTATTGGTACATTGCAGCTTCCTTGCCAGGCAAGTATACCTTGCCATTATACTGTTATCTATATTCCATATATTGCATACATCTTTATTTTTTGCCTTTAGTTCATCTATTTTAACTGTTATATAAAATGCGCGCGACGGTGTCATCGCGATATATTTTTATTTATGTATTGTATTGACCTTGTTCATGAGACTACCCCATTATCATGTAGCATCATTAGGTTCATTGGCCGTAACACAGTTGGTACACGAGAGTGAGTCTCATGTAGATCACGGACTGCGTGACAGGTCTGGCCTCCTGTACGTATGGGCCGTGCGTTAGGAATAACTGCTGTTAGAAACTTTGCATGCTAGTAGACTTGGCAGTTATTAGAGATATTATTGTGTCATGGATGTGACATGCTTAGAGCATGGGGTGGAGAGAACAACAAGTACCGTATTTGAGCTCCTTTGCACTTTTTTTCTATTGTGCGGCCGGATTCTTCGCTGGAGATACGGGCGGTGATGACCACTATATATTATATTATTATCAGGCGGGCCTCCGGCGTTCGAAAGTCGTCGTGCCTTTGTAGGCCCCTGGATCTCCAATAGAGAACCGTGCCAAATCCCAGTTTTCAGCCAGATAGCTCACTTGTGGGGAAAGGTGTTCTTAACTGCATTCACTTTAGACGGTTAGACGACCAATTGGATATTTATTTTAGTACTTTATTGGCATGTGTTTAAGTATCTTGTTATGTCCCTCTGAGGACCTGGTCCCCTGCCAGGTGTATCTGTTCTTGAGTATTCGCAGGAGCGCAGATTCGGATGGTTACGTATGTTTCGAGGATGTCTTCTCTTCGAGCCATGATTGCTAGCTGGTATACTTATATTGTGTTTGTTGTATTGTACTTATATTGTATTTACTTTTATATTCTAGTTGGTAGTGGATTTGTTTCCATCCAACTATCATCCTTAAATACTTCTTATTGAGATCTAGTTTCATAGATACTGGTTATTTATTTCTATATGATTTTGGTGGATGAGATTTAGATTTTACCTTGTGACTTGTATTATATTTTATACCCCTTATGGATTTGATATTCATATTACAGCGTACGTATTAATTTGGTTTTCATATATTGGAGTTGCCATATCCATGCGGCTGGCATGCTTACGTGTCCTGGTCCTACATATTTTTGGGACTGGGACGTGACATGTTTTTATGGTGGCCCATGCAGGTCGAGAGCATATTGTCTCGGTTACGTTACTGTACCGAACAAGCCTGCACCTAGGACTAGAGTATAACATCTCATCCATAATTGACTATGATTCATCTTTCTCCTCTCTGTTCTATTCGAACAATTGTATCCTGCTTGATTCATGTACTTCCCTAATAAGTTCCTTGAGTATATATAGCCTTCTGCTAGAATATAGTAACCCATGTTATTAGGATAATAATTAGAGTAGCACACCTATTAAGAATACAACGAGAATATAGACACACCACTAAGTTTAGAATATCTAGTGAACCCTAGAATTCCTTATCTTTAGATTGGTATACCATTACCCCTTGATGTATTAAGAAGACTTGAGAGTAGTATAGACACTACTAGAGATAGTTAGAAGTTTTACCATAATGTTTGACCCTAGTATTGAGGAACCAATGTAGAACCAATATTGAACATTAGGACTGAACCTAACCTTTATAATTGGATAGTATTGGAGAACTATAAAACTTAGATCATTGTCTTATTATTAGTAGACAGCACCTTAGGAAGCCTAGAGGAATGTAATTAACACTTTCTTCTTGATCATACCTCGAACATAGCAACTAGCATACCACTCCCCCTTAGAAAACCATGATGCTAAATAGAGCCCCTATTTTAATTTCATATGTTGTTCCTCTGCGACCTTAATGTTCACTAGTTGTGCGACGACTAAAAATTATGTTCTTCTTTTTTTCCTCTTTCAACTCGTGCCATCTGACACTTCTGATTATAGACCAAGTGATTTTATTCTATTTTAGGATATATATATAGCTTGCTAGGATTTTGGTTGTTACTCTTAAATTTTTGAATTATGTGATTGGTAATTAGAACTTGACAGTTTAAGTTATTATTATAGATTATGACCTAATAATTATCCCTTAGTTTTAAGTCGCGTAACTTGTACCCCACCTCAATATAAGTTATATCCCCTTTTCCCCTGAGGCTAGTAACTCTTCTATCCCTACGATTGACACCTGTTCTATGAGCACTATGATTAAGACTTAAGGTGACCCTTACCTATATAATGCAATATGAGACCCTAATAAGAGTTATGTTCTATGTACATGTGTAAGGTTATTTTTGTAGGTTCCTATTAGGACTGTCACAGTACTAGTTTAATTATTTTAAGTTGGGTAGTATATCTCACAACCTAGTATCACATAGTCCACTTGACCCATCGAGGTAGTGCAACTGAATGACATTAATTGTATGCTAGCATTAGACGACAACGTTTATTCAGATGGTAGAATTTAGAGGTCCATGTCCTATTTGGACGACTAGCGACTTAGACAAGGAGGTTGTATGATAACTGTAGAGATTGTAGAGTCTTTTGTTATTATTGCTTATGTTGTTTTATTTTTACAAATTTGAATTATTTTGTAACTTCTCTCATCATAATCCAGCGTTATATTTTCTGTGCTACCTCGACTTATGCTGCTGTTACAGCCTAGTTTTGCAAGCTCATTCTTTTATCAAGCTTGTTCATGACATATGTATTAGTGGACGCGTACGCTAATACAATTCAGAATCAGTGTATTAAGGTCTAGCTAACCTTAGTGTGCTTGATTCGCCCCCCCGTAATACTACTTTACATGGATTGAGATACGTAGTGATTAGTAGACGAATATACTTACCCTAGACATGTCTGACATATCGTATCGGTTACATGACTGTACTAATACGAGCATGCGAACAAAGAATCACCAAAATAGGATTTCAATCCACAACTGCTTTGACAATTCTCATTTGAATTCTTTAAACGCCTTGATCCTGATACTTCTATCCTATTACCTCTCCCTTGAACTTTTTATTATTGATCTCCGTCTTCCCTTATTTCGGAAAGACGAAACCTCGTGCTGGGTATAAGTTTGATACACAGAGCGTACTAGATATACCCCATAGGCCGATCACATACTTGAGGATTATTCTTTCGTAATTAAGGACATATCATATATGATATAATCGGCGTCGAAGTTTTGAGGATTGAATGACATGAGTAAATAAATTAAGAAATATTTTTCTTAAAGTATATAGCTTTCTGTGATAGATGGGTAAATTCTAAGTTGGGTAGCAGTGCATTGACAACTCGAGAGGAATTTTTTTTAGATTGTGATCAAGTAAGATTAGATTGGGAGATTCAAGTCATTTTAATTTTGAGAAATTTTAAAAGAAGGATTAAGATAATGAGGATTTAACGAATTTTAAAATCTTGATATTGCGGACCAAATATTTATACTTTGAGCACATGATTTAAATTTTGAATATTGAAGAATGAATTATCGATTTAAATTTTGAGGATAAATATAGAATTTTAGACTTGAACAATTGGTGAATTAGATTTAAATTTTATAATTTGATGATTTGAATTAAAAGTTTAATTTTGATTGTTGGGTCACCTATTTAAAATATTGAGGATGTAAATTGAGTTTAAATATTTGAAGAGTACAAAATTCTTAAGTTGAGAATAGGAATAAGATTTGATTAGAATTGTTTATTGTTCAAAGTCTAGAGGAGATTATGATAGTTGAAAATTATGATATAAATTTTGATGTGGGATGTCATATAGATTTGAGTTAGATTTGGATGTTGATTATTTAAAAATCGAGAAAAGATTACGACAAGTTGAATTTTGATTTAAACAGTGGTTATTTTAATTTTGAAGTGATCGCGATAGATTTGAATAGATTTTGTTATTTAAATTTTTGGAAGAGATCGCGATTGACGTACCTTATGTACGAATGTGAAGGATTTAACAAATTATGCCTTATTTTAATTTCGAGGATAAAATTATTTTAAGTTGGGTAGATTGTAAACTCTCTCACCCAAAATAGGTATTTTGTGTATATTTTATTATTATTATATTTATTATAGATGTTGAATTTATTTAGAGTATTCTCTTAGTTAATTAGAAAATAATTTTTAGTATATTTAGTTATATAAATATTTATTTAGAATTATTTTTAGGCTATTTTAGATTATTGGAATTTTTCCATAATTTTTAGTTAATTAAAAACTAGTAACACTAATTTTCTAGGACTTTGAAGAATTTTATTTATGTTCAAACTTAATTAAAAATATCCCAAAATTTTATTTTAGGTTCTAAATAGTCAAATATATTTTCTAGAATTTTTTGGGAATTTTCTGAATATTTTAGTATTTATTGAGAGTTATTTAGGCTAATAACTAATTTTTAGGACTTGTAGAATTTATTGTGCAATCCCAGGAATATAGAATGGACCCACGTTATTTTCTAGAATTTATAATATTATTATATATTTTCTGAAATTATTTCAGAATTTTTGGAATAATTTTATTATTTATTTTTAGTTATATGGGTAAAACTAATGTTTAGAGCTTCTCCTAATTATAGTAGGAAATATATGAATATAAAATTATCCCAAATATTTTTCTAGAGTTTTTAAATTCAAAATATATTTTTTGTAATTTTTCCAGATTTTTATGATTATTTTTAATATTTATTTTGAGTTATTTAGATTTAAAATGACTTAAATAATGTTTTGATAAAGACAAATCAAAAACAAATAATATAACCAAAACCATCCAATCAAATCATGACATGTGTCACCCTCCTATCAACTTTCATTCAGCCGCTCAATCCCTATATATATATATAATATAATAACCCTAATTATTCTATTATTTTTAGAGAAAGATTTTGTAGAATTGCCATCTAGGGTTCCTTCATCTTCCAGAAGTCATTGCGCATAGCTCCGTACTCCAAACGAGGCCTAGTTTTTTGTGTTAGAATGATATTGAGGTTAGATTTCTGATTATATAATTTGTTTTTATGAAATTATGAGTATTAAATTCTGGAAAATTCGTAGAGCACAGTATGTCCGAAAATAGACGTGTTTTGATATTTTTGCGATTCCGGGAGAACCAGGAATCAGAATCATAAACCGTTTAAAGTTTCGGAAATCTAATGTCGAGATCATTGACATATATTTTTACCAGAATTTAATTCGAAGTATTTATATACTATTAATTCTGTAGAACTTCTAGGTTAGAATTTAACCATCGTTGTACGATAGGAATTTGTATGTGCCATAATTCCCAAACGAATTTAAATTCGGACGAGCCATAAATTCCAGCATGTTTTTGACGCTGAAATATACAGGAAATCATGCATGAAAGTTGAGCTTGTGTCGGTTGACTTTTTGGTCAACAGATTGCCTCGATTTGCGTGCCATGAGTCTCGAGTTGATAAAAATTTAGTTTCTTTGGACAAAATTTAGGAATTAACATAAAAATCAGAATAATAAGATTAAAATAGAATTTTAGAGTAATTATTCCAGAATTAAATAAATTAAAATAAATTATCTTTTGACGTGATAAATTTGTAATACATAGGCTATTTGGACTGTAACTTGGACTCTGATTCATACCAGCAGCAGGACCCCAGGCAAGTACATTCTCTGACAGTGTTCTAATAGGACGTAGTATGTAGCCACCAAGGTTAGTTTACATCAGACCCTGAGTCGGAGAACCCAACGCGCGTTCGTACATTTACATGTACGCAAATATTATTCAGTTTGGTATATATATTTATGTACGTAATTACTATATGTATTCCAATAATTATGTAAATAAATTGATGGTTATATTATTATATAGTTATATGAATATATATGTAAGTAAATGCTAATTGATAATTATGACTAAATATTCGGATTGTACGACCCTAGGACACCGTGGACTATCCCATACTTACCTTGACCATGTTGACCCTAAGAACTTGTGAATTTGTCCGCCTTGCGTACATTAACGTACTGGCATAGACACCTGTCAGTTGACTGACTGATTTCGTACAGTACTTGAAGACGCGACACCCGCGTAATTCAACGCATAATTGACCGTGTTAGATGACTAGTGTTACCCCTAGTATACCCCCTGAGTCCAGTATAAATATGGTTGTGTATGTACTAGTGTAAAGACTAATGATATATTTATGTGTACATAGGATATTGGATTTGTTCTGCGCGATTTCTGGAGCAGATTATTGGTACATTACAGCTTCCTTGCCAGGTAAGTATACCTTGCCATTGTACTGTTATCTATATTCCATATGTTGCATGCATCTTTATTTTCTGTTTTTAGTTCATCTATTTTAACTGTTATATAAAATGTGCGCGACGGTGTCGTCGCGATATATTTTTATTTATTTATTATATTGTCCTTGTTCATGAGACTACCCCATTATCATATAGCATCATTAGGTTCATTGGCCGTGACACAGTTGGTACACGAGAGTGAGTCTCATGTAGATCACTGACTGCGTGACAGGTCTGGCCTTCTGTACGTATGGACCGTGCGTTAGGAATAACTGCTGTTAGAAACTTTGCATGCTAGTAGACTTGGCAGTTATTAGAGGTATTATTGTGTCATGGATGTGACATGCTTAGAGCATGGGGTGGGGAGAACAACAAGTACCGCATTTGAGCTCCTTTGCACTTTTTTTTCTATTGTGCGGCCGGATTCTCCGCTGGAGATACGGGCAGTGATGACCGCTATATATTATATTATTATCAGGCGGGCCTCCGACATTCGAAAGTCGTCGTGCCTTTGTAGGCCCCTGGATCTCCAATAGAGAACCATGCCAAATTCCAGTTTTCAGCCAGATAGCTCACTTGTGGGGAAAGGTGTTCTTAACTGCATTCACTTTAGACGGTTAGGCGACCAATTGGATATTTATTTTAGTACTTTATTGGCATGTGTTTAAGTATCTTGTTATGTCCCTCTGAGGACCTGGTCCCCTGCCTGGTGTATCTGTTCTTGAGTATTCGAAGGAGCGCAGATTCGGATGGTTACGTATGTTTCGAGGATGTCTTCTCTTCGAGCTGTGATTGCTAGCTGGTATACTTATATTGTGTTTGTTGTTTTGTACTTATATTCTATCTACTTTTATATTCTAGTTGGTAGTGGATTTGTTTCCATCCAACTATCATCCTTAAATACTTCTTATTGAGATCTAGTTTCATAGATACTGGTTATTTATTTCTATATGATTTTGGTGGATGAGATTTAGATTTTACCTTGTGACTTGTATTACATTTTATACCACTTGTGGATTTGATATTCATATTACAGCGTACGTATGGATTTTGTTTCCATATATTGGAGTTGCCATATCCATGCGGCTGGCATGCTTACGTGTCCTGGTCCTACGTATTTTTGGGACTGGGGCGTGACACATTGAAAGCACCCACGAGACCACCAGTGGAACAACAGAGAGAACCTCCTTTACCTCCCCAACAATAGCAGTTTGCTCAGCACCAGCTGTAACAGAGAGGTGCCTAGCAACTGGGGCGAGCTTTCGTCTTGACCGTCGAGGAGGAGAAGCCTGTTGGAGAGGTTATTTCAAGTTCAGTCTGTTTTGATTCTTTTTTAGCTCAGTTTTTATTTGATTTTGGTGCTTTACATAGTTTCGTATCTGTATCTTTTAATTTGAAGCATCATCTTGTGACTGAACCATTGGCGAGGACTTACAAGATCATGAACGGGGGTGGCATTATCCTAGTTAGTGATGTTTACAAGGATCATAGAGTTTCTTTGGGAGGCCGAGAGTTGAGCTTGTGTCTACTCGTAATGCTACTTTCGAGCTACGATATAGTACTCAGGATGGATTGCTTGAGTAGGCATCATTCTAGTATCAATTATCGTGGAGGCAGAGTTTTATTTCAGGTATCAAGAGAGCCAGAGTTTGAGTTTGTCAGAGGAGCAGTAGAGCAGAGCGAGGGTGATTTCTGTGGAGCTATGGTGGAAGAGCAGGAGCCGCCATCTCCATTGATTATAGAGTATATGGACGTCTTTCCCGAGGAGTTGCAGGTATGCCACCAGACAGAGATATAGAGTTCTTTATAGAAATAGTGCTAGGCGTAGAGCTGATATCACAGCATGTCTATAGGGTAAACAATAACGAACTGGCGGAGTTGAAGAAGAAGGTGGAAGAGTTGCAGGACAAGGGCTTCATCCGCTCTAGTTTATCACTACGGGGTGCTCCGGTATTATTCGTATCGAAGAAGGATGGATCGGTACGTATGTGTATCGACTACAGGGCACTCAACAACCTCACTATCAAGAACAAATACCCGTTACCACGAATTGATGATTTATTTGATCAGTTGAGCGGAACGAAGGTATTTTCAAAGATAGACTTGAGGTCGGGGTACCACCAGTTGAAATTGAAGAAGGAAGATATTCCAAAGACAGCTTTCAGGACTCAGTATGGGCAGTTTGAGTTCTTAGTAATGCCGTTTGGGTTGACCAATGCCCCGGCGGTATTCATGAACCTGATAAATAAGGTGTTTCATCAATACCTGAATCAGTTTGTTGTGATCTTTATTGATGATATTTTGATATATTCACAGACCCCGGAGGAGCATGAGAAGCACCTGAGGATAGTTTTGGAGACCCTAGGGATAGAGAATCTTTGTGACAAGCTTTCAAAGTATGAGTTCTTCCTTGATAAGGTTGAATTCCTTGGATATGTGATTACAAAAGATGGGATCTCAATAGATCTGAAGAAGATATCAGCAGTTGAGTCATGGTCTACCCCGAGTTCAGTGGCGGAGATCAGAAGATTTCTTGGATTGACAGGCTATTATCGAAGATTTGTTCAGGATTTTTCCAGGATTGCAGAGCCGATGATTAGACTAACCAAGAAGGACGTAAAGCTCGTCTGGACTGGGCAGAGTCAGTCTGCTTTTGAGAAGATGAAAATGAGGTTGACAACAGCTCCAGTGTTGACGTTGCCATCAGGGACATAAGGATTTTTTATATATAGTGATACTTCGGGTAAGGTTTGGGTTGTGTGCCACATCAGAACGGGAAGGTGATTGCCTATGCTTCCAGGCAATTACATCCGTATGAGAAGAATTATCCTACCCATGACCTGGAGTTGGCAGCAGTTATTTTTGCTGTTAAGCTATTGAAGCACTACTTGTATGGAGAGCGAGTGGAGATCTTTACAGAACACAAGAGCTTAAAATATGTGTTTATCCAAAAAGAGCTCAACTTGAGACAACGGTGATGGTTGAAGTTGATAAAGGACTTTGACATTTCTTTACAGTACCATCTAGGAAAGGCTAACGTAGTCGCTGATGCCTTTAGCAGGTATCCAGTGGCTATGTACTTGATGAGGGACATACATTTATTGGATGATCTTGATAGCTTGGGTATTAAGGTGTTAGTTCCTGGAGTTACGACATAGATGTGGGGACTTCAGGTACAGTCAGAGTTGATGGACCGAATCAGAGCTGCATAGTTCGAGGATGAGTCTATGAGGAGCATCAGAGTGCAGGTCCAGATGGGATTGATAGAGGACTTCAGTATTGCAGATGATGGATCATTACGATACGGTACCAGATTGTGTGTGTCGAGTGGAGTGTTACACAAGGAGGTTCTTCAGGAGGCACATCGATCTCAGTACTCTATGCATCCAGTGCCAACAAGATGTATAGATACATGAGAGAGCATGTTTGGTGGTATGATATAAAGCGGGAGGTGGCGAGCTTCGTATCCAGATGCTTGGTATGCTAGCAGGTAAAGGCAGAGAGACAACGGCCAGGTGGATGCTTCAGCCTTTACCCATTCCAGAGTGGAAGTGGGAGCATGTGACGATGGACTTTGTTTCGGGGCTTCCACAATCTTCAGGAGGGAAAAACGCAATTTGGGTCATCATCGTAGATAGGTTGACCAAATTGGCCCACTTCTTGCCATTCAAGGTGGGTACGTCTACGGAGAAGCTCGCAGAGATATATATATGTCAGATAGTCAGATTGCATGGAGTTCCTATAAGCATTATCTCGAATCGGGATAGTCATTTCACGTCCCACTTCTGGAGGAGTTTACAGGCTAGCTTGGATAATCAGCTCAAGTTTAGTATCGTATATCACCCCCAGACAGACGGGCAGTCGGAGAGGACTATTCAGACTCTCGAAGATATGCTATGTACCTATATTTTGGATTTCAGAGCCTCTTGGGAGGATCATCTTCACCTGGTAGAGTTTGCTTATAACAATAGCTACTAGGCCAGTATCGAGATATCACCATTTGAGGTATTGTATGGATGGAGATGCCACACTCAATTATCTTGGGATGATGTTGGTGAGAGAGCCATATTAGGATCAGAGATGGTTATGGATATAGCTGAGAAGGTAAAGCTCATCAAGGATAGTCTTCGGGTGGTGCAGGACATACATCGATATTAGGCCGATAGCTACCGGAGACCATTAGAGTTTGAGGTATAGAATTTGTTTTATATTTCTTGTGATTGCTTGTTATAGTTAGAGTGCTAAGGCTGTATTTTGTGCTAGGTTGGTGATCTGGTGTTCTTGAGGATTTCTTCGATACAGGGCATGATTCGCTTTAGTGGAGGCAGAAAGCTTAGTCTACGGTACATCGAACCCTTCGATGTTCTTGAGAGGTTCGGTGTAGTGGCTTACTAGCTAGACTTGCTGCCTGCACTAGAGGGAGTAGACAACGTGTTCCATGTGTCGCAGCTGAGATGGTATGTGGCAGATCCTAGCCATGTACGAGATCACTCGGAGATTGAGGTTGGTCCGACTCTCAGCTACCCAGAGCAGCACGTGGAGATTCTGGATCGCAGGGAGAAGGTGCTACGGAACCAGACGATTCCTTTGGTACGTATCGCGTGGAGGCATCACTCGCCAGGAGAGAGTACCTGGGAGCGAGAGGCTGAGATGCGCGAGCGATATCCTTATTTGTTTGAGCCGTGAGGTGTAATTTTTTTTGCTTGTATTGATTGCTATGGTAGTTAGTTTCTTCCTTAAATTTCGAGGACAAATTTTTTCTAAGGTGGGTAGTATTTTCACCCTCAATTTTTCAACTAGGGGTAGTTTGATAATTTGGGCATGGGTAAATAATTTTAGGAATAAATATTAATATTAGTCCATTATAGTAATTTTTTGATAATTGTATTAATTATTTAATTATTAGTGAGTTATAGATTAATTATGACTTATGTTAATTATTTTGTTAGGAGGCTAGTCCAATAGTTATAATTGTCACTTGTAAGCCCAATTACACTTGTCATAACAACTAGTGAGCCCAACTTGGACCCAAGCCCATTAGACCATTTTTGCTAATTAATTAATTAAGAATTAGCTTAATTAGAATTAGTTAGAAACTACCCAAATAGCCCTCCCTAATTAATTCTCCATAATAGATCATGGAAGGGTACATGGGACATTTACAAGTAACTTGGGAAAGGGGGAAGGGGGCCGACCACTACTAGAGGGGGATCTTCTTTCTCTCTTCTCTTATTTGCATTCATTCTAGATCTAAAAATTAGATCCCCAATTTCTCATCATTCCCTCTATTGAATTCTCACTCAATTCACATTCATTTTCCCTTTTATCCTTATTCCACAAGGAGCTTGGAACTTGGAGAAGCAAGGAGCATAAGAAGAAGGAGCTTGGGTGGAGAGATCATGTCCGGATCGTGTCCGTGGGAATAATTTATTGGGAAATTATCTCCCAATTGATAATTTCTGAATTTTTTTTATTCTAGCTCCCAAATCATGCATTTGACCATTAGGAATGGCCCCATGGCATAAGGCTAACTATAGGAACAAGTTTTATGCTAATTGATTATGAATTATGAATTCTATATGGTAATTTATGTGTATTTTGGGAGAATTACGAGATTGACACATCAATTATGTGTCATAAGACCAATTAGATCTAATTAGACTTAGATTGGGGTTATGGGACTAGCTACGTATCCATAAATGGATACGTGTAGGTCGTATCATAGTATTTTAAGATACAGTATGATATGGAGCTTTATTTTGGGTGTTTTGTATAATTACTCTTCAATTCTCATTGTAGCATGTTGCATTAGTTATATTATAAGGTATTTAATGTGTAGGAATAATTATTTGTGGAGAGTTGGGTTATGACACTCCATTGGAATAGGTATCATAGTGTATATATGCATAGCCTATTAGGTGTTTGATCAAATAATATATGGGGTGTGTGTGTGTGTGTGTGTGTGTGTGTGTGTATATATATATATATATATATATATATATATATATATATATATATATATATATAACCATATTTATATAGATAACTGTATTTTTGTGTGTGTGTGTGTGTGTGTGTGTGTGTGTGTATATATATATATATATATATATATATATATATATATATATGACCATATTTATATAGATAACTGTATTTTTGTGTCTGTGTCTATATATATATAACCATATATATCTATATATATATATATATGGTTATATATATATACCTTGATGGCTGTGTGCATCGGTGTGATAAAAGGCATGCTTGTGTGCATGTGAGGTTGTAGTATAGAGGTAATGAAGCTTGTGCCTATGCACATGGATGAGCAGCTAATTATTGCTGTAATGGAGCTTTTTGCATACTCAGAACTGTGAACAATAGGCAGTAGCAGCAGTGGTTAGTACTATCAGGCTTGTAGAGGGTTGGACAAGGGGTGCAGCACACCACAGGGCAAGTGCACACTGCTGTACACTTGAGGCAGTGTGGAACTCAAGTTTTAGGCAGTGACTTGGAGTAGTGAACAGGACTCAAGGAATTGTGTATGTGTGTTGCTGCAGTGACTGTATGAATTCCAATTGAGAAGAGGAACTGCATGTTTGGGCATCACACTGTGTTCAGTGTGTTGGTATTTGTGTTGAGCCTTCACAGCAAGGCAGGAAGTATCATGTTGTTACAGGTTGTAGGTAGTTCCTATGTAGGAAGTGCAATGCACTAATCTAAGTGCAGTAATGCACTAGCCAGTGCATTAGTGTTCAGTTTTCCTTCAGGAAAATTTGGCAAAGGGTGTAAGGGAGAGCAGTTATTGCTAGTAGGAGTTAGTAAGGAAGTAATGGATGCTCATATCAAGGGGAGACATAATGACTGATACTTGGTGCATCATATGAGTTTTGGTGAGAAGTAAAATTCAGGAGGAGAGATAGGGGGCTCAGGTATAAAGTGAGACATGGGTATCAGTCATTATAATATACACTAATGTGAATCGGTGGATACACACTATTATGTGTATCAGTTCAGATTCTATTACAGCAGTGCATAACTAAGGGAGCTCGAGTTGGTGAATGTTGGGTAGACTGTGGCTAGTAGTTGTGGTGTGTGTATAGGTTTTTGGGGGAAGATAAACCTGAGTTGGAGTGGGTGTGTGCAGCCTCACTGCACAGTATCGTGTGAGGTTAGGCAATTATTATATTGGAAACTGATTTCAGTTATCCAAGCATAAGGTGCAGTATGCACAAGTGTGTAGAGGGAAACTTGAGTGCAGGCTTGGTCTTTGATTGCAAGCATATTGCAAGTTGCCAGTCACAACAGTAATGATGAGATACAATATTAGGTTAGTAGTTTGGGAGTGTGAGGGTAGTCTTGGTCATCCCTAGTTTAGTGTATGATACTAGTATTAGAAGAAGATGACTGATATTAGTATCAGTATTGACTGTTGGTGTTGGTGTCCTTCAACTTGTAGTATCAGATACTCAACTGTCACGCCCCATTCCCAAAATACGTAGGACTAGGACTAGGACACGTAAGCATGCCAGCCGCATGTATGGCACTCCAATATATAGAAACCATAACATACGTACGTTGTAATATGAATAACAATTCACAAGTGGTAAACATATATGTCACAGGGCATAACTAAATCTCATCCACAGAAATCATATATAAATGAATAACCAATATCTATAACTAGATCTCAATATAAAGCATCTAATGATGGTAGTCGGATGGAAACAAATCCACTACCGAACCGGAATATAAGATAAACACAATAAATGCAATATAAGAATACCAACTAACACTCACGGGCTCGAAGAGAAGACCTCATCATAATATACGTAGCAAGTCCGGATCTGCGCTCCTGCGAATACTCATGAACAATACACCTGGAAAGGGCCAGGTCCTCAGAGGGATATAACAAGATACATAAAAGCATGCCATAAAGTAAATACTGTAAAAACTCAAGGGTGTCCTAACCAGCTAAATGAAATACACTTTGAAGACAACCTTGGTACGTATGGGTAGGTGAAAAGTATAAAGTGTACCATCAAGCCAGAGGCTATGTATCTGACATTAGCTGTAAACTGGATGCCAGATGTATATGCTGACTACATCACCGATCATGATAGAGCGCAGCTAGTAACCTCTGCCGGATGTATCGACAAGCATATACTCCCATAACCGGTCAACACTTATCCTATACCCGGGCAACACTGAGGCTCACGGCCCTGTAGTTTACTCTGAAACTACGACAACAAAAATTGTCTGTCCCATATGCCTACTAATTGTCTTCTCCACCCAATGATCTATGCATGTTGTATCCATAACACGCAGTAGCTACTTCACCAAAACGGAGTGCAAGTATCAGTGTCGTAACTCTGGCTTATAGTCTATCGTTAGAACGATAGTCAAGTCTCACAACCAAACAAGGACAAGGATTGGACCTTCGTATTACAATAGTCTATGCTCCGACTACTATTAACTGCTAAGTCTCTAACATGCATCACTATTAGCAGTTATACCCTATCCGTTGCACAACCTATACGTACGGGTGGTCAACCGCATACACAAGTCTGTGCCCTACATGAGACTCACAATACGTGTAAGAAATATGTCAAGGCCTAGGGAGTCATACCAATAACTCCACGACTTTAGGTGGGTCTACTAGACACTAGGTCAGACACAAGTCCTAACGTCAATGCCTCCGTTGACTGCACCCGAGTCTCTCTCGGATGCGCACAATTAAATAATTAAATATGCAGCTAATAATATAGAATTTAAATAGTACAACAAGGCAAGGTATACTTGCCTGGCGAGAAGGCTGCGTAGCACCAATAATCTGCTCTTGAAGTCGCGTAGATAAATCCAACAAATCTTTAGGGTCAGCGCACAGAAATGACGGTGACGACGATGAGGTTGACGATGACGACGACGATGATGATATCAACAATGTGGATGACAATGACGAAGTTAACGACGATGATAACGACGATGGTGATGGTGATGATGATGACGATGTCAATAATGACGATGGCGGTAATAATGATGATAATAATGGTGATGATTGTGAAGATGATGGGAGGTGACGATGATTACATGATGGTGATGACGAGGAAGATGATGTGGGTGATGGAGATGACGAGGACGATGATGATGATGACTAGGATAATGATGACGACGTTATTGGCGACGATAATAACGAGGATGATGATGACTAGGATGATGATGACGATGTTATTGGCGACGATGATGACGAGGATGATGATGATGTGGATGATGAACAAGGGATTAAGGTTGGTGTTGGTAATAATTTTGATATATTCATGGTGAAGATGATGATGAGTATGATGATGATGATGTTGGTGGTGGCTGCTGACCGGAGTCCGACCAGTGGGGTGGAGTCCGGCCAGCAGAAGAAGGAGGACAGGGAGCATGAGGAGGACAGGGTGGAGATTGGTGGCTCGACGGGGTGGCAGGGAACGTGGGTAGACGGCAATGGTGGTGAAGGTGGTTGATGGCAGTGGTGAGCAGCAGGGGGCCCGGGGAGGGATTCAGTCGAGGGAGGAACGGGGATGTCCGGCGTGGCAGCTGCACTGGTCGAAGGAGAGGAGAGAAAGATAGGGAAAAAGAGGAGTTGTTCGTGCTGGTGGTGGTGACTGGCCGAGGGAGGTGGCCGGGGAGGAGAAGGAGAATGGTGGTCAGGCTCGGGCAGTTTGGCCGGGATCAATGGGGAGGAGGCTGCTGCGCTGTTGGTGGATGGCAGGGAGCGGGGGAGGTCCGGCGAGGCAGTGCTATTGCAGAGGGGAGACGAGGAAGAGGGTGGTGGTGGTGGTACAGTGGTGGTGTTAGCCGGGATGTGCAGAGGCGGGGCATCGGGGTGGAGTCACTCGGCACTGCAGGGAAGAAGATGGAGGTCGGGTTGTCGGAGACGAGGATGGTAGAAGATAAAGAGGGAGACGGCAGATCCGACGGGGCTAGAGAAGATGGAGGAGAGGAGAGGGGCGAGGTTCATGGCAGAGGGGTTCAGTCCGGCGGGGCTGGCTCCGGCAAGAAAGAATCGGGATGAGGAAGAATGATGAATAGTAAGGGGAGAGGTGGTCGATTGAGTTAGAGTTAGGTTTAGGTGTTTTGGAAAATAAAGAAAATAAGGTATTTATACATGTCAGGGGATGGGTTTGACCTAGGAAAAATTGACCTTGGTCAACATCCTCTTGGGTTGGGCCTTGGGCTCACATGGGAGTGTTGGAGGGCTATAATTTACATTGTTTAAATACAATGCTAGAATTTAAATGGGGGACGATTTGCGCGTTGCACATTCCAAAAACTTATGGAAAAATTCCTATGAAGGGGAAAGTTGGATTTCTTCATGTATTGTCCAATGGTGTGGACACCTCAATGCATATTTGTATAAAAATACCCAACAATTGGGAAAATTGTACAAAGACAGAAATTTGATTAAATTAATTAAAGTTAGTGCGCATGATGTTCTGGAATTAATTAGAAGTACATGAGAATAAAATTAGGTGGGACACAAGTGTCATGGAAATAGAGGATACAGGGTAGAATATTAATAAAATTTGGATTGCACAAAACGGCCAAGATTGTGTTCCCAATTTTGATTAGAACGCACAAGGGTACAAAGTCGTATTTTATTTAGAATTAAATGATAACGTTTGCGACGAATGTCGTGCGACTAAAATATAACACAAGAAATCATAATTGTAAGTTACACCGAGGTCAGAATGGTAGGAGGACATGTCTAGGACAAGGTTGTAAAATTTGTAGACAGGCAATGACTAGTGTAGTGCTCCAATTATCGAAGCAACGGTAAGGTGCGCTAAGCGATATAAAATATTGTATAGTTAAATCAAATGCCGTGTTCTATTTCTAATTGGGTTTCAACTAGCCCTAGTTTCACTATCTAAGCCAAGTAGGCCTAATTTTGGGTGAGGGGGTTTACATCAACCATCAAGAGTATTAGGCTTCACCCAAGGTATAGCTAATAGATAGTTGAAGTTTGATATCAACCTAGAAGCTAGGAATTGACCTAGTATTAGCCTAGAAAGCATATATTGATGCATTATACTCATTATCACCTTTATTACACCTATTGACATGATATTTTTCTAAATAGTTTTATGTGACACCAGCTTGGGCATCGAGAGATACCTTTGCTCAGGACCAGAGGTGAGTATATCTCTCTGTTAGTTTTTATTTTGTGATAGGGTATATATTACATGTTCTAGAACTGTATACTTGATTCCGACATAGTGGTTGCACGGACTGGTACTATATGGATCATGTCATGGGATATTATCCCCTACCATGTTTAGCGAATACTCTTTCATATGTATTTTATCGTGTGTATCGGGTATTGATTATCATGTACTTCGTGTTCACACACTGCTCGTGTTCAGTGTGCCCATATTCGTATTTGTTATATGTCGTGATTAGATCTATTAGTATTAGTTGGGGATAGGGGAGTAAGAGTTGGTTATGTGATCAAGCCCAAGTGTATTCGTGTACATGTTGATTACATATCATACATGTAATCGAGTTACCATATTATATTCGTGTTCAACCAAAATCGATCACATAATGAACTTGTAATCTATGACACATTAGTTAGTTTTATCTATTTCCATTTAAATTACAGTTATTCATATTATCTGTTCTTTATTCCAGTATATTACCTGTTCACTCCATTTCTTATGGCTAGTTATCATGTATTCTTTTCTATTATCTATTATATATGCTCGATTATATATTTGGAACTGCTTTCAGAGGTATGTACTTCACTCCAATCCTGACTGGATATATTTTTCAGATGATTGGCTCGTGGACTAGTGTCGCATCTACTACGGGTCGCAGGATGGCGTACCGTTAGAGGATACTCCCTTAGAGCAGGAGGACCTAGTGCTAGATACTGAGGAGGTTTAGATTTATTGTTTAGACTTGTATTAGACTTTTATTGGGACTTTTGGCACGTATATATTATTGTGGACTTGAGATTGTATAGAGATTCCTATTTTATCTTCTTGTTCCATATCGTACTTTATCTTCCTTAGTTTGACATTGTGATTGTGTATCATTACCATATACCATATTATTTCTCCATTTAGAGTTGAGATAACATTGACAAGTACCATATATATATATTGTATGAGATGTTTAGATAGTATGGTTGACCCAGACAACGTTTTACTGTCGATGTTGTGGCGTAGGATAGGCTTTGTTCACTTCTCGTGCCCTTATTCTGGTGCGGGTCGTGGCATCGTCAAAACCAAGTAGAAAAAATCGAAGAAAGCCAACCAAAAATTGAACAAAAACTATTGGACTCATTCCACCAGAAGCCGATCCATCAATTGGAAAGGTTCATTGCATTGTCCGTAATCGATTCTGCCATAAAGTTTTCCCATACTCAATTCTTACTAAGTCAATAGATCCACAAGCCTAATATAGTGCACCGCTAGGAGCGAGGCACTACATAATTTACCACTAAGAAAAACTTTTGTCCTTGAAACTTAAAACAAATATTCTACCTCTAGGTTATCGAATAAGGAAGGGTACTGCTTCCTCATCTCTTCCTCAAGCTCCCATATCGATTCCTCGACTACACAATTCTGCCACAATACACGGACCAAAGCAACTAATCAATTTCGTAGGGTCTTCTCTTTCCTGTCTAGGATCTGAACAGGTTCTTCCGAGTAAGATAGGTCGACACTCAGTTCATGCTGATCGAAGTTCATAACGTGGCTCGGGTCATGCACTTATCCACTTAGTTGGGAAACCTAAAAGATATCGCATAATTTCGCAAAAATAGGAGGCAGTGCAAGTCGATAAGCCACTGGTGCCACCCTATCTAAAATCTCGAAAGGTCCGACAAACCATGGAATCAGGTTCCCCATGACGCCGAATCGCATCATACCTCGCATAGGTGTCACCTTTAGGAACACATGATCATCCTCCATGAATTCCAAAGGTCGCCTATGTACACCCGCGTAGCTTTTCTGACGACTTTGAGTGACTCAAAGATTTTCTCGAACCATGCAAACTTTTTTGATGGCCTGTTCAATAAGTTCGGGTTCGAGTACTTGTCGTTCATCGACTTTCTCCCAATATATCGGTGATCGACACTTGCATCCATACAGTGCTTCATACGGGGCCATCTAAATACTCGCTTGATAACTGTTGTTATAAGCAAACTCTGCCAACGATAGATAGGTATCCCGACTTGCCCTTAAATCTAGCACGCATAGTCGTAACATGCCTTCTAAGATTTGGTTTACTCTCTCAGTTTTTTCATTATTCTGTGGATGGTAGGCCGAGCTGAAATGCAACTTGGAGCCCATTACCACCTGAAGGCTTTTCCAGAATCGAGACAAGAACCGTCCATCCCTATCCGACACAATTAAGACTGACACTTCTTGTAATAGACAATCTGATCTAAGTAAATTTGAGCCAAATGGTCAGCGCTCCATGTATTCTTGATTGCTATGAAATGAGCCGACTTGGTCAATCTATTTATGATGACCCAAATTGCATCATTTCTCTTTTTCGTCTTTGGTAAGCCCACTATGAAATCCATTGAGATATCCTCCCACTTCCATTCTGGAATGGTGAGATTCTGCAACTCTCCGTCGGGTCGCTGGTGTTCGGCTTTCATACGTTGATAATCCAAACATCGTGATACGAATAATGTCACATCTTTCTTTATGCCATGCCACCAAAATATTGTGCTCAGATACTTGTACATTTTGGTGCTTCCTGGATTCAAAGTATACTTAGCATAATGAGCCTCAGTCAGTATCTCCTTCATGAGTTCATCATTCTTAGGTCCACATAATCTGCCCTTAAGCCACAATGTTCCATTCTCGCATTCTATAAAATTGCTTGCCTTTCCTGCTAAAATTAACTCGCGTATCTTCTGCAGGAATTGGTCATCCTTTTGCTTGAATTTGATCTTTTCGAGCAAGTTTGGCTCTAGCTGCAATTGAGCCAGCTACGCTCCCTATGTAAGGACTTTGTATTCGATGCCCATTTCTTCCAACTCTCAGAGTAGCCTGCTTGACACCGATAACGATTCGACGAATTTTTGACTCGATGCATCTGCCATAATGTTTGCTTTTTCGGGCATATAAGCAATCGTCAAGTCAAAATCCTTTATTAATTTCATCCATCGTCGTTGCCTCAAGTTTAATTCCTTATGCGTGAATATGTACTTAAGTCTTTTGTGATCCAAGAAGATCTCGTAGGATACTCTATAGAGATAGTGTCGCCACACTTTTAACGCGAACATAATTGCCGCAAGTTCTAAATTATGCGTCAGGTAATTCTTTTCATGTTGTTCCAACTGTCTTGAGGCATATGTAATTACTTTCCCACACTGTATAAGAATACATCCTAAGCCGAGATGCATCGCTATATATCTGAAATCCCTCAGGTCCATCTGAAAGAGTAAGAATTGGAGGCGAGACGAGCGTCTGCTTCAGTTACTAGAAACTACAATTACAGTCGTCTGTCTATTTGAATACTACTCCCTTTTGGGCGAGGCAAGTCAGAGGTGTCATGCCCCAGTCCCAAAATATTGAGGGACTAGCCACGTGGCAATGGCCAGCAGCATAACTCCAATGGGCAAACCCAATTTAATGGACCCTTTAGAGTGCACTTAAGCTATAATAAATATAAATACAGTCTACACTATCTACCACAGAATAATTCTAATCTCATCCATAAAAAGAAAAAATACTAAATATGATAGACTAATCAAGATAATAGATAAAGAAAATAGTCCATCATTAAGTCAATATATGTAGTGTCTCGGGGAACAACCCGATAAAATAAGCAAAGAGGACAAGTCAATACATAAGTCAATGAGTTAAGATATGAAATAACTAGAAGCATAACTAACTGAGTATGTAACAGAATACTCAAAAGAAATCCTCTAGCACAACCTCATCCTCTGGTGTCAGTACTGCTCCATCGTTAGCTTCTGTCCCGTATATCCCGGAGTAATCCTCCTCTGATGTACCTGGGGACATAATCCGAATCCAGGTCCTCAGGGGACATAGCAAGGTACAATAAACACTCAGGCTAAATGAATTACAGTATATAAAATAATAGATCCTCATGGCAAGCTATGTAACCAGCTATGTGAAAAGTAATTTGAGAGCATCACTAGTACTCAGGCTGAAACCACTACAAGCTCTGTGTCTGGGAGCCGGTAGTAGTAATATCAGGAAGGGCCAAATACATGTACCAAAGCTCTGGTACAGAGACTAAGGCACTCTCCAGTAACATAAGTGTATATATATATATATATATATATATATATATATATATATATATATATATATATATATATATATATATATATAATCATCCTGTAGCCTATGTGTCTCTTCCCACCCAATGTAACATCACGTCTCATGTCCATAACACTCAAGATCATGACCTCTAGCTAGTACAACGAGTCATAATGATATATATGTATGCACGTCTTATGCCACGAATCCTGTAAACCTATACAGAATCACCATGAATAACTCAGGAAAGATTCTGTCATATGAATAGTGTCAAGTGTCCTATGGTATGACGTACTTGGTAAAGCAAGCATGTAAAAATATATAGGATCGTGGTATCAACTCTCTTAGTGGCGTTACACGACTCCGCGTACGGCATCGACACCCGAATCTTATTCGGACGCTAAGCAACATCTCACGGTCCTAGGTTGAACAAGTACAACACAGAAGTATATGGAAAGAATACAAACAAATAATAGTACATGATCCTCTGCAAGTTGGCAAGGTACACTTACCTGTGTTCTGAGCTCCGTTAGTTGCTCCAATAATAGTGGAATCTTCAGATACGCCTCCGGAGGCTGAAAAAAATATTACTATTGCTCTCAAAAAACTTGAAATAGCTAGGATTGACTATCCATAAGTCCAATTTGGACACAAGGACAGAATTGAAAGTTTTTGGTCAAAGCGGGGTCCACAAGTGGCCCACTTCGCACCAAAAAATGTGCCAGAGACAAAGTTCTCCAAATTCATCAAAGTTAGTGTCTACGAGTCCAGAACGATGATATAAACTCAATAAAACATCCAAAACTGTATTCTGATGAGCCGGTCACGAAATTGCCCGTCAAATGGAACCTTGGGGCCCACGAAATGGTATTTCATCAACGTTCTCATAATTGAACCAAACTTGGGTCATAGGACTAGCGTAATACTACAAATCCGATGGCACAAGTTTTGTTGCAAAATGACAAGCACACACGAAATTATGACGAGTGTCAGAACAGGATAATACAGGGCATTTCGACGGATACGCGTTGATTCCGGTGTGCACGCACATCCAAATCAACTTCCATAAAATCCCACACGTCCGTATTGACGATACGCACCTTTCGGTATAATTTGCACACGATGAAGTTACCTTGTTTAGTGGGACAAACCCCATTTTAGAAAATTTTGTGTTTAGAAAATCAAGTTTTTAGTCAACTTTAACCGCGAATAAATCACATCATACAACAAATTAAAATAAACTAATTAAAGGGATAAAATCTCGGTTATGTTTTCTAAATTACTGTTCAAGTAGAATCTAAAAATATTAACTAGGTTGGAAGAAAATCAGACATGAATATGGGTGATTGGAACAGTTTTCTGAACTACAAACAGGGTCATTTTTTTCCTGTTTTGCGTCACGATTTGCGACCGACACAAGACACGATACACCGAACTAATTATACAGGATTCAAGAGGATCATATGGTCTTCACATAGGATTCAACAGCGATATTTGGATTACTGTGCAGGTAGATACAAGGGTGTAAAGTAGGGTACCTTGCTACTGCTGTTGCTCGAGAATTCTGGCGGGCTGTGCGGCGGCTACTTTGCGGCGGCGTACGACGGCGGTCCGGCGGCTGACGGCGGTGACGATGGTCGAAAATAAGAGAGGAAATAATGGTGGTGAGGGTGGTCTAGGCTAGGGTTTATATAAGGGTGAGGGTGGACGGTTATTGGAAGACGAAGAAGAGGGGTCGGGGCCGTTTGGAATAGGAAGGGAGGTGGTCTGCGGGGGTTTCGAGGCTGCTATAGTATATATGGGGGTTCTGGTTATGGATTAACGGGTTGTCTGTTCGGATATGGGTTTAGGTTTGTTTAGTTTGGTTTTGGATGGTTCGATTTGGTTTGGATTGGTTCGGTTTGGGTTGGGTTGGTTTAATTATAACAATGCATAAATGGCCATTAAAAATAGTTTTGGACCTCAATAAATTCCAAAAAAATTACACAATAATCTATTATTAGTTGTACACCAAAAAATATATTTTTTGTACTATTTTAATAGTTAATTTAATACACAAAAATATAAATCTATGAACGAACATTTATTATAATTAACTAAAATAATAAAAATTTCTACAACAATAATTAATAAATTTTTTTAAATTAAAATCTAAAAATCAGGATATTTTACCCACCTTAAAAGAATTGCGTTCTCGCAATTAAGAAAACAAAATGTAACCGGTCAGAAGAGATAACGCAGTTGCAAGACATGTTTGTTGAAGCACGACACAAAGGATAAGGGATCGTGAACAAGAAAAAATCGAGAGAAAGGGTGAGGATTTTGTTCAAGCAGAACACGTAGGGAAGAATAAAAACTTTTTCCTAGGCAATGAGAGATAAGTTACTCAAGAGTAAAGGAGCCTAGTTAGAGCAAGGATCAACTATAGCTTCTGAAAACTTTGGTACCATTTACATACTACTACTCTAGACTAACCAGTTCATGCTAACATAATACTAGGTATAGGCTAAGGAATAAAACTAACATACACGTGCTAAAGTATTACTAGGATTATTCGTTATTATAGCTAGTTATGATAAAACTAAATCTTACTTATATTCGCTACACCTCGAGTCTGTGCCTCCTCTGCTGTCATCACAAAAGCCTGTCCATGTCCCTGTGGTGGTGCCCTCTGCTGTTGTTGGGCCTGCTGGAAGAGTGCTACCTGTGGTGCCAAGGGTGGCCTCGGCTAATATCCTCCCTGTGGTGGTAAAGCTTGTAGACGCTCAGGGCAATCCCTTACTGAATGCTGACTAGATCCGCAAGCTAAACATAATCCCAATTTAAGTCTACACTCCCTCTCAATTTGGCCTACCTTGACATAGTAGTAACAAGTAGGAAGGACTAGTGCTAATGGTGTAAATGCTCTTTGTGATGGATTTATCTTTGGTCGCTTTGCAGCTCCTCCCTGTTGTGCTCGGTCTGGTGCTAGTGCATGCGGCCGCTTCTGGCTGGACTCTCTCCTGATAAAGTGCTTCATGCATCGGGCTGCAGTAAGGACGTCCGTATAAGAAGTAGTTGCAACAAAGACGATTAATCTCTGTAGCTCAAAGCTAAGTCCGTCAAATAACTTCTCCGCCCGACATTACTGGGCCTCTTGATGAACCTGCTGTTGGGCTTGCATTATTGTATAAAATATTTGAAATATTTGTTGTCCGTCCATAGGCTGTCCTGGTGGAAAAATGGACATCGGTGGAGTAAATTACGATAGTGGTGGAATATCGTTTCGCCGAAACCTCGAGACGTGTTGATCTGCTTGATTGCTTTGTTGAGCTGAGGAATATCCACTTAATGGCGTTACCCCATCGTAGTAAGTGACCACAACACCTTGTGGTGTACCCGTGGGAGTCTCGTCGCTGGCTCGTGGATCTATTACTCTTCATCCAAAGTAAAATATGAAAGGCGCACAAAGGAATCAAGGCAGGATGCAAGTCAAGAAATTATTTTGAAGTCGATATAGAGGTCAAGAACGAATAAACAAGTGGATGAGATCCTATAATTTATCCTATCCTAATTGCAGGCTTGCTTAGTTCCTTAGTTGAAACCGAAGCAATATAGTCTTAGACCTGCATGGACCACCACAAAAACTATGTCACGCCTCAGTCCAAAAATATTGAGGGACTAGCCACGTGGCAATGGCCAGCAACACAACTCCAATGGGCAAACCCAATTTAATGGACCCTTTAGAGTACACTTAAGCTGTAATAAATATAAATGCAGTCTACACCATCTATCACAGAATAATTTAATCTCATCCACAGAAAGAAACATAACTAAATATGATAGACTAATAAAGATAATATATAAAGAAAATAGTCTATTATTAAGTCAATATATGTAGTGTCTTGGGGAACAATCCGATAAAATAAGCAAAAAGAATAAGTAAATAAATAAGTCTATGAGTCAAGATATGAAATAACTGGAAGCATAGCTAACTGAGTATGTAACAGAATACCCAGGAGAAATCCTCTAGCACAACATCGTCCTCTGGTGTCAGTACTGCTCCAGCGTTAGCTTCTATCCCATATATCCCAGGATAATCCTCCTCTGCTGTACCTGGAGACATAATCCGGATCCAGGTTCTCATGGGATTTAGCAAGGTACACTAAACACTCAAGCCAAATGAATTATAGTATATAAAAAAATAGATCCTCAGGGCAAGCTATGTAACCAGCCATGTGAAATATAATTTGTGAGCATCACTAGTACTCAGGCTGAAACCACTACAAGCTCTGTGTCGGAGAGCTGGAAGCAGTAATATCATGAAGGGCCAAATACATATGCCAAAGCTCTGGTACAGAGACTAAGGCACACTCCAGAAACATAAGTATATATATATATATAATCAGCCTGTAGCCTATGTGTCTCTCCCCACCCAATGTAACCTCACGTCTCATGTCCATAACACGCAAGATTATGACCTCTAGGTAGTACGGTGAGTCATAATGATATATATGTATGCAAGTCTTATGTCACGAATCTTGTAAACCTATAAAGAATCACCATGAATAACTCAGAAAAGATTCTGTCACATAAATACTGTCAAGTGTCCTATGGTATGACGTACTTGGTAAAGCAAGCACGTAAAAATATATAGGATCGTGGTATCAACTCTTCAAGTGACGTTATATGACTTCGCGTACGACGTCGACACCCAAATTTTGTTCGGACGCTAAGCAACTTCTCACAGTCCTAGGTTAAATAGGTACAATACAGAAGTATATGGAAAGAATACAAACAAATAATAATACATGATCTTTTGCAAGTTGGCAAGGTACACTTGCCTGTGTTCTGAGCTCCGTTAGTTGCTTCGATAATAGTGGAATCTCCAAGTACGCCTCCGGATGCTAAAGCAAATCATTGCTTTCAGAAAACATGAAATAGCTAGAATTGACTACCCATAAGTCCAATTTGGACATCGAGATAGAATTGACATTTTTTGGTCAAAGCGGGGTCCACATATGGTCCACTTTGCACCGAAAAATATGCTAGAGAAAAAGTTTTCCAAACTCATCAAACTTAGAGTTTACGAGGCCAGAATGATGATACGAACCCAACGGAATATCCAGAACTGGATTCAGATGAGCCGGTCATAAAATTGCCCGTCAAGTGGAACTATGGGACCTACGAAATGGTATTTCGTCAACGTTCTGAAAATTGAACCAAACTTGGGTCACAGTACCAGCGTAATGCTGCGAATTCGATGGCACAACTTTCGTTACGAAACGACAGGCACACACAAAATTATGACGAGTGTTAGAACAGGCTGATACGAGACTTTTCGACGGATGCGCGTTGATTCCGGTATGCACGCACATCTAAATTAACTTCTGCAAAATCCCACACGTCCGTGTTGACGGTAAATGCCTTTCGGTACAATTCACACATGATGAAGTTGCCTGGTTTAGTGGGATGCATCCTATTTTAAAAAAAATTGGGTTTAAAAAACTAAATTTTTGGTCAACTTTAACCGCGAATAAATTACAGCATACAACAAATTAAAATAAACTAATTAAAGGGATTAAATCTCGGTTATGTTGTCTAAATTACTGTTCAAGTAGAATTTAAAAATATTAACTAGGTTAGAAGAAAATCAGACATGAACATGGGTGATTGGAACAGTTTTCTGAATTACAAGCTGGGTCACTTTTTTTTTCTGTTTTCTGTCACGATTTATGAACTACACCGGACATGATACAGCAAACTAATTACACAGGGTTCAAGAGGGTCATGTGGTCTTTGTAGAGGATTCGACAGATCGACATTTGGATTACTGTGCAGGTAGATAAATGGTGGGAAGTAGGGTACCTTGCTACTGCTGTTGCTCCAGAATTCTGGCGGGCTGTACGGCGGATACTTTGCTACGGCGTACGCCGGCGGTCCGACGGCTGACGGCGACGACGATGGTCGTAAATGAGAGAGGAGATAATGGTGGTGAGGGTGGTCTAGGTTAGGGTTTATATAGGGGTGAGGGTGGGCGGTTACAAGAAGATGAAGAAGAGGGGTCGGGGCCATTTGGAATAGGGAGGGGGTCTGCGGGGGTTTCGGGGCTGCTACAGTAGATGGCGGGGGGGAGGGGGGGTTGGGTTGTGGGTTAAAGGGTTGAGGGTTCGGGTATGGGTTTGGGTTTCTTTAGTTTGATTTAGGATGGTTCAGTTTGGTTTGGATTGGTTCGGTTTAATTATAACAATGCATAAATGGCCATTAAAAATAGTTTTGGACCCCAATTAATTCCAAAAAAATTACACAATAATCTATTATTAGTTATACACCCAAAAATATATTTTTTGCACTATTTTAATAATTAATTTAATATACAAAAATATAAATCCATGAACGAACATTTATTATAATTAACTAAAAATAATAAAAATTTCTACAACAATAATTAATAATTTTTTAAATTAAAATCTAAAAATTAGGGTGTTTACAAGAGGTATTCTTTACGAATCTACGATAGTAGCCAGCCAAGCCAAGGAAACTTCTGATCTCACTAGCCGATGTGGGTTGTTTCCAGTCCACCAATGCCTCTATTTTCTTTGGGTCAACTGATACACTATCTGCTGAAATAACATGCCCAAGAAAAGATACATTGCTCATCTAGAACTCGTACTTGCTTAACTTCGCATATAACTGATGTTCACAAAATGTCTGTAATACGATCCTTAAATGTTCAACGTGAGTTTCTCTATCTGTCGAGTAGATTAAGATATCATCGATGAACACAACGACAAACTTGTCTAAGAAGGGTCAGAATACTCGATTCATCATATACATAAAAGTCGCTAGAGCATTGGTCAAACCAAAAGGCAAAACTAAAAACTCGTAGTGTCCATATCTTGTACGAAAAGCCGACTTCAAAATATCTTCTGGTTTGATCTTCAACTGGTGATACCCTGAACGAAGATCAATCTTTGAAAATACTATCACGCCATGAAGGTGGTCAAACAGATCATCAATTCTTGGCAATAGATACTTGTTTCGGACAGTCACTTTGTTTAGTTCTTGATAATCTATACAAAGACGCATTGTGCCATCTTTCTTCTTCACAAACAGTATTGGAGCTCCCCAAGGTAAAATACTAGGGCGAATGTAGCCACGATCTAGTAACTTTTGTAGTTGTGACTTTAGTTATTTTAATTCGGTGAGAGCCATCCGATACAGAGATTTTGATATCGGGCGAGTATCCAGAAAGGTGTTAATAATGAACTCAATTTCTCGGTCGGGAGGCATTCCAGGTATCTCCTTTGGATCGGGGAATTCTGCTACGACTTCTATTTCACCCGAGTCTGCGCCCTTCATCCGAGTGTCCCACACAGATGTAGCGTACCCTTCACACCCTGAATATAGCATACGCCTTGCTGTCATTGCCGATAACACCATCACTGTTTTAGCCATCGGACTACACGAATAAGAGAACTCTGTCACGCCAGGAATATGAAACATGACTCGCTTCTCCGTACAGTCAATTTTTGCAGTGCACACCCTGAGCCAATCCATGCCCAAGATGATGTCATAATCAGCGATGTCCAGGACTATTGTATCCAAGGACACGTACTTCCCCCAATGCAAATGTAACCATCCCTATAAATCGAACTAGCAAGCAAATATATTCCGGATGAAGTATTGACACTAAGATTCATATCTAACAGTGTCTTACAAAATTTATGTTCATTAGCAAATGTAGATGATATGAAGCTATGTGCAACACCATAATCAAATACTAAACAAGCAGGTATTTCTCTGTAAAGCAATATACTTGTTATGACAGTGTTTAAGGCCAGCACTTCTTCTTGAGTCAGTGCAAACACTCTACCCTGTCCTCCTGGTCGCGGGTTTTGAGCATTCATAATTGCTGCATGCGAAGCTCGTGGCACTTATCCACGATTTTGATTGGACTGTTGATTACGATTCTGATTGTGATGTTGATCGTAATTTTAATTTCTTCCCCCACTATTGTACCACACAACTTTGTGATCCAAACTACCACACTTAAAATATCTAGTCTAACACTCATCTTGACGGTGTCCAACCTGCTTGCACCTGTTACAGTACATTCACTGATAGGGTCTTTTGCTATTTGTGTTCTGACGCTTGGAAGCATAAGACCTACTTGCTGTCATGGGTCGTTTGTAGCTGTTCCTACGGTTGTTCTGTGTTGCCCCTCGAGGATAAAATTTTTCCATCTCGAGAGATGCTTCATAGGCTTCCTGGTACGTCGTATACTTCCGGTTGAGAACATCACGCTGTAACCTTTTATTCAGACCCTCAATGAATCACAGTTGTTTTGTCTCATCGTTCGATTTTATGTAGCCGCCGAACTTGGATCGCTTTAAGAACTCTGCTTTGAATTTGCTGACAAACATATTGTCCTGCTCGAGCATTATGAACTCTTTTTCCTTCTTGTGACGGACAACAGGTAGGATAAAGAGTGTGATTAATGCCTGCTTAAATATCTCTCAAGAGGCTTTGGCTTCTTAGTTGGCATCGCACAGTACTTGTTTCTTTGACTCCCACCAATATTCTACTCTGAGACGCATCTGCATAGCCACACAATCCCCTCTTTTGGTGCCTTGCACATCCAACATACGAAAGATTTCTTCCAAAGTCTTTAGGAAGCCCATTACTTCCTCTAGTTCCGCCCTGCCATTGAACTCGGACAGATTGCAGATTTTGAATTCAGAAAACTTGAATATTGATCGCCTTCTTTTAGGCTGTTCAGTTTCCTCTGCTTCTACTACCACTATCTATTTAGAGGCAGCCAATGCGGTCTCGTTGTTATTCTCAGTTAACGTAGCAACTAGTTAAGACAAGTTATCAACTTGTTGCTGTTGTGCGTTAAATTGTGCTTGAAACTAGTTTGTTAGCTGCGCTTGAAGATCACGATGCTGTGCCTCAATTATCTTGTGATGTGCATCACTCTGCTTCCTTTGCATCTCTAATATTTTTATTACTTTCTCTATTGGGTTAGACGATGATGTCGCCTTGGAGCTATAACCCTTAGTCATCTGAAAAATAAATAAATTTTATTAGCACTCATAAAATATTTATGGGTTGATTGTATGGAACATTATTTCATGCAGCACTATCGAGAAGCAAATTATCTAAAAAAATCGTTATTGCTTGAAAACTTTTACTTGAAAACCAATTTTTGAAATCCAAGGAACTTTAAACCGTGCTCTGATACCAACTTGTCACACCCCGGTTCCACAGAACTGATTCGTCCTCGCATTCAATTTTGAAAAAAAAATTGTCCTCGTTGGCGTGATGCCGTACAAGTCTGAGTTTGCACTTGTACAAGGCAAGAAAGTGCAAATGTGTCAAAAATCTTTTGTAAATAGTTCCACAACACAACAACATATTATAAAGCACATATTTGTATAGGAAAAAAAATTAAGCTTTTGCATAAAAGAAAAGACTGATAGGATGATATAAAATAATGTTATTATCCTATAAATTATGCCCCTTTATTACATTTTTGGAAACTTAAAAGCAGCAACTAGAAATCTTTGAAATACTTTAAAATAGAAAGAAGCTTGAAAAGACTGCAATGAGAGCTTTATCTCCTTTGAGTGCCTACGGTTTCTCGGTCACCTGCTTTATCCACATAGACGTGGGTGAGTACTTAACTTGTACCAGTGAGCAGAACTGGTCCACTCACCTAAACAAATACTTCTTAATTAAAGCAGCAGTTTATATAAGCAATAATTATGTAGTAAAATATATAATCTTTGAAAATATGGAATTCTTACCCTGGCCAATGGCCGTTCCTGTATAATCTACATGATTTTTCTTACCACTCCTGCATAAGACATTATCAGTATGCAACTCATTTCTACTAGGTCATTTGTGGTGTAGCACCACTATGGACATACCGTATATGACTTCGATGGGCGTGCGATACGCCATTCAAATAGGTAGCAAGCCTCGAAGAATTTCCCGCTTATAACCAGCCTACCAAAGCGCTACTATTTTCCCTGGGTCGAACGATCCCCAGTGCCCCAGGTTCCGTTCAAGAAAATTTACTACCTTGTGCACAAGTTGTCCATGACCATGCAATGCATCTACGACTATATGATAAGCACAAATAGCAGTATAAGGTGTTGAAGCATTTAGAGCAACAATGCACATTTAACCATTCTTATTTCAGCATACTTATTTATTGCTTCGATTGGTAGTCCGTAGACTCCAAATTACCTTTAAGGCATGAAACCAAACCATGTTAACCATGTTATAATGATCATATACTTCCCTGTGTTATGAAATTGAACTTCCCTCTTATCAATGCAACTCATTGATTTACATTAGTGATATTAAACTTGTGGCATTAATAGCTTTATCGATCATTGGACTTAGCAAAGAGAATATTATTGATTATTGGTATGAAGGAGTAGATAAGAAGGAATATAACCGCTCACCAAATAGAAAATACCGAGAGAAAAGAATGCTTGCTCGCTCAGGCTCCGGTCACGCATCTATCTGTATTGGCACAAATTTTTGGTTTGACTACCATCTTCATTTCTCTCAGAGTTATCTAGAATGAATACATTCGATCGATGAAAATGGGCTAAATAATCAATCATCAAAATTTAATCATGAAAACGCATTCACCAAACCAAGCAACAAAAATCCAAGAAAGCCAACCAAAAATCCAATAAAAATTATTGGACTCATTCCAATAGAAGTCGATCCATCAATTGGAAAGGTTCATTGTATTGTCTATGATCGATTCCGCCGTAAAATTTTCCCATACTCAATTTTGACTGGGTCAATCGAGCCACAAGACTTATATACTGCACCGCTAGGAGCGGTGTACTACATAATTTGATAATCGCAAAAGCGACTTTGAATACTCGTAGAAGACAACTTTGAATACGCACTGAGGCGACTGTAACTAATCGCGGAAGAGACTTGTCACCCTCACTTTTTTAGCAAGGGAAAGTTTGGTAATTTGGTATGGGTATTTATTTTTAGAATTATAATATTGAACATTGTGTGATGATTGTATATTTTATTTAATTTAAGATAAGTTATAATTATTATGACTAGTATTAGTTAGTATTAGAGACTTGTGTAAATCAATTAGTTAGAGAGACTAGACAATAATTAGACTTGTCACATATGGACATACTTAAATTTGTTATGACAAATAGTGAGCCCAACTTAGACCCAAGCCCATTTAGTCATTCTACTAATTAAATAAAAAATGATTAGTGTAATTATAATTAGTTAGAGACTTCCAAATATACCCATCCTTAATTATTTCTCATAATGCAACATGTGTGGGGCAACTTGGACTATTGACATTTCTTGGAGTAGGGGAAGAGGCCGACCACTTAAGAGGGGGGTTCTCCTCTCTCTTTCCTCATTTGTATTTTATTTTGGGTCCAAATTCTAGATCCCCAATTTTCTAAATTTTCTCTATTGAATTTCTATACAATTCACCACCAATTTTTTCTTAAATTTATCACTCTTGGAGCCTTGGAGCTTGGAGAAGCAAGGAGCACAAGGAGGAAAAGCTTTGGAGCTAGAGACTGTGTCCGAATCGTGTCCAATTGCAATTTCATTGAGAATACATCTCCTAATTGGTAATTCCTGAATTTTTCTCTTATTGTAGCTTCTTAATGATGTATTTAACTATTAGGAATGACCCCATGGCATAGGACTACCTATAGAAACAAGTTTTAGGCTATTTGGCTATGTAATATGAGATCTATGAGGTAATTTATGTGTATGTTGGGGGTTGTTACGAATTTGACATATCAATTATGTGTCATGAGGCCAATTAGATCTAATTAGACTTAGATTGGAGTTATGAGACTCGGTATGTGTCCACAAATGGATACGTATTGGCCGTATCATGGTATCTTGCGATACGGTATGATACAAAGTCAATTTTGGGTGATTTGCATGAATTCTCTTCATGATGTGTTGCAATAACTTCTAATAGTGGTAATTATATATATATATATATATATATATATATATATATATATATATATATATATGAACTGAGGGGATGATTAATTATGAATTATGGAGAGTTTGGCACCTCATTGGGATGAGTCTCATAGATGTCCTAGTATGCACTACATGTATTTGTCTTAATCTCTCTCTCTCTCTCTCTCTCTCTCTCTCTCTCTCTCTCTCTCTCTCTATCTATCTATCTATCTATCTATCTATCTATCTATCTATCTATCTATCTATCTATCTATATCTATATATATATATATGTGTGTGTGTGTGTGTGTGTGCGTGTGTGTGTGAAGGTAGGATTTTAAGTGATTAGTATTGATAATATTGGGTCTGTGATTCATTGTCCCTACTAGTGTGTGAGCATGTATCATTAGCACTATATTTTGTATTGGTAATGATACTTGCAGCATCCTTGCATATGAGGGAGTTAGTGTCAGTGTGCATCAGTAGGGGAAGGATTGGGTTCAGTAGTGCAGCAGGTGCAAGCATTAGCAGCTAGCAGTGTTGCAGCAGCAAGCAAGTGCAGCTAGGCAGCAACAATAATGTATCAGCAGCAGTGCAATAATGTTCAGCATTTGCATCAGCACATCAATAATTGCAAATGCTTGAGTGCAGTGTTTGGCAGCCACTGCAGCAGCAATTGCAACTGCTCGAGTGCAGTGTTTAGCAGCAACTGCAGCAGCAATTACAACTGCTCGAGTGCAGTATTTAACAGCCACTGCAGCAGCAATTGCAACTGTTCGAGTGTAGCATAGCAGCAAGCATTGCAGCTGTAGTAGTGCAGCAAGCTAGTAGCAGCATAGCAGCAAGCATTGCAGCTACAGCAGTACAACATGCTAGTAGCAGCAAGCAAGAGCAGCAACTTGGAGCATACAGTAAGAGTAACTAGAGCATGAATACAATAGTAGGATGAGTTTTCTTAGTATCATGAATTGGTGTACCAAAGTGAATGTGTATGTACAATATTGGATGATCGAGATATTGTGTGTGGGTAAGAAGTGTACACTTGTATGAAGATGAGTATCAAATTAGGTAGTATCAGTGTAGAGATGAGGGATTAAAGGGGAAATATCAGCAGAAGCAGTAACCTGGTGTTGGGAAGGCTTAACATGGGAGTAGGTATCTGTTGTAGCATGTTAGGAAACTAAGTTATTGGGTGTCAGTAGTAAGTTAGCTAGTATATACCTAGCTAGTATGGTAACTATTAGTATTAGAAATAATTATTACTAGTCTAAGTTATATATATAGTACCTGACAATATTTACCAGCATAGATAATACTCATGACTTAGAAAACCAAGGGAGACCTATTATTATGTTGGTAACCACTAACATAGCCTTGTTTTAGACTTAAAAGCAAGATATGACCCTAGAATTAGGGTATTAGTCTTGTGTGACCTAGTGTGGACTTAGAAACTTATATTAGTGCATTTTAACTCATTTATCATCCATTGCACATAAATGACTTTGATACTTAATATATATATAGGTTGTATGACACTAGCTTGAGCATCGAGAGACACACCTTGCTCAGGACCTCAGGCGAGTATATTTTTCTGTTAGTTTTTATTTCATAATAGTGTATATATCTCATGTTCAAGAACTGTATACTTGATTCCGACACAGTGGTGTCATGGACTGGTACTACATGGATCATATCAGGAGATTTTATCCCTTATCGTGTTCAGCAGGTACTCCTTCACATGTATTTTATCGTGTATATCGGGTATTGATTTATTGTACTTCATGTTCATACACTGCTCGTGTTTAGTTTGCTTATATTCGTGTACACACACTGCTCGGGTTTAGTGTGCCCATATTCATGTTTGTAACGTGTCATGATTGGATCCATTGGTATTAGTTGGGGATGGGTGAGTAGGAGTTGATTATGTGATCTAGCCCCAGTGTATTCGTATACATGTCGATTACATACCATACTTGTAATTGAGTTACCTTATTGTATTCGTGTTCAACCTAAACTGATCACATAATGAACTTGTATTCCCTAGCACATTAGTTAGATTTTAATTATTTTCTTTATATTGCTGATATTCTATTGCATATTTTTCTTTCCAATATATTACCTGTTCACTCTAGTTTATTTTATTCTGTTGTTTAGTTATATTGTATTCTTTTTTATTATCTATTTTATATGCTCGATTATGTATTTAAAACTGCTTTCAGAGGTATGTACTTTGCTTCAATCCTGACTGAATATATTTTCAGATGATTGGCTCATAGACCAGTGTCCCACATACTACGGATCGCAGGATAACATATCATTAGAGGATACTCCTTTAGAGCAGGAGGACTTAGTACCAGAGCCTGATGAGATTTAGATTATTTTGTTTAGACTTTTATTGAGACTTATGGCATGTATATTATTTTAGATTTGTGATTGTATTATGATTTTTTTCCTTCGTTATTCCATTCGAGCTCTATCTTCCTTAGTTTGCATTATGATTGAGTATAATTACATTTATAAGATATCATATTGTTCCTCCATTCAGAGTTAAGATGATTGACAGGTACCATATATATTATGTAAGATGTTTAGATAGTAGAGTTGACCCAGACAGCGTTCTACCGTCGATGCTGCGGCGTAGGCTGGACGTACCCACGTACTCATGCCCGAATATCCGGGTGCAGGTTATGACATATTTTTAGTGGTGGCCTATACAGGTCGGGAGTCGCAATTAGAGCAATATCGTAGTAGTACTCACCTAGTGTACTACTATGAGCCTGCTTTAGGAAATATGATTTAGCCTGAGAGTATACTAAATCACAACTAGAAAATACTTCCAATATTAGTTTTGCTATCTTTATCTATTAAATATTTGCTTTGAAGAAAATCTGTCCTTCTTTGATGATATCATATCATACTCAATATTGATTCCTTTGTTTCCATTTATCTTCAAGATGCTGCCGAAGACGCGTTTCCAGCACTCAGGCGCAATGTCAGCAAGGTCGGTCACTTCGTTGCCTCTGAGGGCAGCACCATCAGATATTATTCCAGCAGCCATATTCCAGAGGTCAGCTTCACCGATAGAGGTGGTATTTTTGTAGCAGCTTTCGGAGGTGCTCCACCTCCGGTACAGAGGGCACCGCCGACAGTTTCAGGAGATCTTCTACCCCCACCATCCACAGTCGATCAGACGCAGATATATGCACTTTTTTAGCAGATGATGGAGGCGCAGCAGCGTCAGTCAAAGGTTATGAGGCAGGGCATTGAGAATGCTTACCAGATTATGCTCGCAGCAATCGAGAGAGTCACCTTAGCCCAGCCATAGATGGCACCACCTTCGTTTACCCTGTAGCAGCCGAGGCCGGGGACCATCATAGACTTCAAGAGGATAGTGCTGAAGGACTTTAAAGGCACTGAAGGGATCATTTATGCTGATAAGTGGATAAAAGACATTGAGCGGAACCTGCGGCTGGCGCATGTTCCAGAGAGGTTGCAGATAGAGGCCGTAGGGAGCATGATATTCAATATTGCATTGACTTGGTTCAGGATGGACCACATGATCTCAGCACCAGGACTTACTTGAGAAGCTTTCAAAGAGCTTTTCAAGAAAAAGTTCTTTCCAAATGTGGCTCTGACATCTCTAGAGAGCCAGTTCCAGTACCTTATTCAGGGAGGTATGACGGTGGATGAGTATACGGCAGAGTATTACAGATTAGGCCACTTTGTGGAGGGGTAGAACCCTAGAGGAAAAGCCAAAAAGTATAGGAAGGGTCTGAACAGGGAGATTAAATCACATACGAATGGAGATCCTATCGTTACTTTCGAGGAGATTCTGAGATAGGCACAGCGGGTAGAGGATAATCTAGATCTTGGCTCTAAGAGGCTGAGAGACACAGGAGGATCTAGTACCAACACAGGTCCAATGAAGCTGCCTCATATTCAGCAGCAGCACCAGAGGAACTTCCAGTAGCTGAGGCAGCAGTATCATGGACCATCTAGAGCGCCAATACAGCAGATGCACCAAATCCAGAGGACAGCTATTTCTTGCATATTTTGTAAGAAGCAAGGACATGGATATGATGCATGCAGGATCAGATTGGGCCAGTACTTATTCTGCGGATCAGGAGACCATCAGTTCTATCTCATCCAGTTCAGGGCGGAGCTCAGGCACAGAGAGCACCCGTAAGATCACCAGCGGGACAAAAGAGAGAAACTCCTTTACCACCACAACAACAGCAGTTTGCTCAGCAGTAGCAGCAGTAGGGAGGTGCCCAACGACAGCGGCGAGCTTTTGCCTTGACCGTCGAGGAGGTAGAACCTGTCGATGATATTATCTCAGGTTCAGTCTATCTTGATTATTTTTCAGCTCATACTTTATTTAATTTTGGTTCTACACATAGTTTTGTATCTATATCTTTTGCTCTAAAACATCATCTTGAGTCTGAACCATTGGCGAGGAGTTGGATGATCATGACCGGAGGTGGCATTATCCTGGTCAGTGATGTTTGCAAGGACCAGAGAGTTTTTTTGGGAGGCCGAGAGTTGAGAGTATGTCTACTCGTATTGCCACTTCCGAGCTACGATATAGTCCTTGGAATAGATTGGTTGAGTAGGCACCATGCTAGTATTAATTATCGTGGAGGTAGAGTTTTATTCCAAACAACAGAAGAGCCAGAGTTTGAGTTCGTCAGAGGAGCAACAGAGCAGAGCGAAGGAGACTTTTGTAGAGTTTTGGTGGAAGAGCAGGAGCCGCCACATCCAACGATTGCTGATTATATGGACGTATTTTTGGAGGAGTTGCCAGGGTTGCCACCAGAAAGATATGGAGTTCTTTATAGACATGGTGCCAGGTGCAGAGCCAATATCATAACACGTCTGTTGGGTGAACAACAACGAACTTGCGGAGTTGAAGAAGTAGGTGGATGAGTTGCAGGACAAGGGCTTTATCCGCTCCAGTTCATTACCGTGGGGTGCTCCGGTATTATTTCTATCGAAGAAAAATGAGTCGGTAAGCATGTGTATCAACTACAGGGCACTCAACAATCTTACTATCAAGAACAAATATCGTTGCCATGGATTGATGATTTATTTGATCAGTTGAGCGGAGTAAAGCTATTCTCAAAGATAGACTTGAGGTTGTGGTACCACCAAGTAAAATTAAAGAAGAAAGATATTCCAAAGACGGCTTTCAGGACTCGGTATGGGCAGTTTGAGTTCTTGGTGATGCTGTTTGGGTTGACTAATGCCCCAATGGTAATCATGAACCTGATAAATAAGGTGTTTCATCAGTACTTGGATCAGTTTATGGTAGTATTCATTGATGATATACTGATTTATTCGAAGACCCCGGAGGAGCATGAGAAGCACCTGAGGATAGTTCTAGAGACCCTCTAGAAGGAGAAGCTATATGGCAAGCTTTCGAAGTATGAGTTCTTCCTTGATAAGGTTGAATTCCTCGGACATATGATTACAGGAGACGGGATCTCAGAAGACCCGGAGAAGATTTCAGTAGTTGAGTCGTGGTCTACCCCGAGTTTAATGGCAGAGATCAAGAGTTTTCTTGGACTGGCAGGCTGTTATCGGAGGTTTATTCAGAATTTTTCTAGGATTGCAGAGCCAATGACTAGACTAACTAGGAAGGAGGTAGAGTTCGTCTCGATTGAGGATTGTTAGTCTGCTTTTGAGGAGCTAAAGAAGAGGTTGACTACAACTCCAATATTGATATTGCTATCAGGGACAGGAGAAGTTTTTATATACTGTGATGCATCAGGTAAGGATTTGGGTTGTGTGTTATAGCAGAATGGGAAGGTGATTGCCTATGCTTCCAGGCAATTACGCTCGCATGAGAAGAATTATCCTACCCATAACTTGGAGTTGGCAGTAGTTATTTTTGCTCTTAAACTGTGGAAGCACTATTTATATGGAGAGTGGGTAGAGATTTTTACATACCACAAGAGCTTGAAGTATGTATGTACACAAAAATAGCTCAACATGCGGCATCGACGGTGGTTGGAGTTGATGAAGGACTTTGATGTTGCTTTGCAGTATCATCCAGGGAAGGCCAACGTAGTTGCAAATGCCTTGGGCAGGTATCCAGTGGCTATGTACTTGATGAGGGACAGACATTTATTAGCCGATCTTGATAGCTTGGGTACTGAGGTATTAGTTCCTGGAGTTGCAGCACAGATGTGGGGACTTCAGGTACAGTCAGAGTTGATGGACCAGATATGAGCCTAACAGTTTTAGGATGAGTCTCCGAGGAGCATCTGAGCACAAGTCTGGATGGGATTGGCAGAGGACTTCAGTATTGCAGATGATAGATCATTGTGGCACGTTATCAGATTGCGTATGTCGAGTGGAGCATTATGCAAGAAGATTCTTCAGGAGGCACATCGATCTCAGTACTCTATGCATCCAAGTGCCAACAAGATGTATAGGGACATGAGAGATCATGTTTGGTGGTATGGTATGAAGTGGGAGGTAGCTAGCAGGTAAAGGCAGAGACACAAAGGTCAGGTGGATAGCTTCAGCCTTTACCCATTCCAGAGTTAAAATGGAAGCATGTAATGATGGACTTTGTTTCAGGGCTTTCGCGTTCTCCAGGTGGTAAAGACACGATTTGGGTCATCATAGACAGGTTGACCAAATCAGCCCACTTTCTGCCATTCAAATTGGGTACGTCTATGGAGAAGCTCGTGGAAATGTATGTGCTTCAGAAAGTTATATTTCATAGAGTTCCTATGAGCATAGTCTCGGATCGGGATAGTCGCTTTACGTTCCACTTCTGAAGGAGTTTGCAGGCTAGCTTGGGCACTCAGCTCAAGTTTAGTATCGCATATCACCCTCAAACAGACGAACAGTCAGAGAGGACTATTCAGACTCTCGAGGATATGATACCCACCTGTGTTTTAGATTTTAGAGGTTCTTGGGAGGATCATCTTCACTTGGTAGAGTTTTCTTACAACAATAACTACCAGGCCAGTATAGAGATGTGACCATTTGAGGCATTGTATGGACGAAGATGTCGTACTCCATTATCAAGGGATAATGTTGGTGAAAGAGCCTTATTGGGACCAGAGATGGTCGTGGATGTAGCTGAGAAGGTGAAGTTCATCAAGGATAGACTTTGGGTGGCGCAGGACAGACATCGGCATTGAGCCGATAGCCACCGGAGACCATTGGAGTTCGAGGTATAGATTTTGTTTTGTATTACTTATGATTATTTATTTTAGTTAGAGTGCTAAGGCTGTGTTTTATGCTAGGTTGGCGATCTGGTTTTCTTGAGGATTTCTCCGACACGAGGCACGATTCATTTTGGTGGAGGCAAAAAGTTTAGTCCACGATACATCGGGCCCTTCGGTGTTCTTGAGATGGTCGGTGTAGTGGCCTACAAACTAGACTTGCCGCCTGCATTAGAGGGAGTACACAACGTGTTCCACGTGTCACAGCTAAGATGGTATATGGCAGATCCTAGCCATGTACTAAATCACTCGTAGATCGAGGTTGGTCTGACACTCAGCTATCCAGAGCAGCCCATGGATATCTTGGACTGCAGAGATAGGGTGCCAGATGATTCCTTTGGTACGAGTCATGTGGCGGTATCACTTGCCAGGAGAGAGTACCTGGGAGCGAGAGGCCGAGATGCATGAGCGATATCCTTATCTGTTTGAGCCATAAGGTATAATTCTTTCTTGCTTCCATTGATGCTTTTGGTAGTTAGTTTCTTCCTTAATTTTGAGGACAAAATTTTTCTAAGGTAGGTAGGTTTGTCACCCTCACTTTTCCATCTATGGGTAGTTTGGTAATTTATCATGGGTATTTAATTTTAGAATTATAATATTAAATATTGTGTGATGATTGTATATTTTATTTAATTTAAGATAAGCTATGATATTATGACTAGTATTAGTTAGTAATTAGAGACTTGTGTTAATCATTTAGTTAGAAAGACTAGACAATAATTAGACTTGTCATATATGGACCTATTTAAATTTGTCATGACAAATAGTGAGCCCAACTTAGACCCAAGCCTATTTAGTCATTCCACTAATTAAATTAAAAAGGATCAGTGTAATTACAATTAGTTAGAGACTTCCAAATATATCAGTCCTTAATTATTCCTCATAATGCAACATGTGGGGGGCACCTTGGACAATTGACATTTCTTGGAGTAGAGGAAAGAGGCCGGCCACTTAAGAGGGGGTTCTCTCTCTCTCTCTTTCCTCATTTGTATTTTATTTTGTGTCCAAATTCTAGATTCCCAATTTTCTAAATTTCCTCCATTAAATTTCTACACAATTCACCACTAATTTCTTCTTAAATTCATCACTCTTGGAGCCTTGGAGCTTGGAGAAGCAAGAAGCACAAGGAGGAGAAGCTTTCGAGCTAGAGACCGTGTCAGGATCGTATCCAATTATAATTTCATTAGGAATATTGCCCCGCAACAACGATAACTGTTCTGATGGTTCGTCTCGTCTACATACTAGAGATTATTTGATAGTATTCCATGCATTCGCATGCGGTTGGACAATGGCTATTGGTGGAGAGCTGAACTGCATATGCAATGGCTGCTACAGAGATAGTGGAAAGCAACCATGAGTCACAGCTGCCTCTAGCATCAGATAAAGAGTCAATGGTATGATGTACAACCAGCTGCCGATCCTGAGATACTCGGGGACCGTCCTGCATATAGCTAAGTCATTGTGTTGGCTTGGATAGATGGACTGCCTCTAAGATCATACATGTGTGTCTAGATATGCATTTGACCCTGGAGTCTCACGAGACACGCTACGCACACCCTGAACATAAACGAACGGCTTGCTTGCTTATATATCGCATATGAAACTCTGTTTCCAAACATGTTTCCAAATAATATAATATGACTATGCTAGAACTACATGAAATAAACCTAGGTAAAACTAGAAAGATCACTAATAATGTAATATTTTATAACATGATTACTTAGTGCTTGGTTTTAGTGAATGCTTGTTTCTGTTCAGTTGCTTTATCTCACCAGTACTTGTATAAAGTGCTGACCCACCAACAGTTTACTTGCTTGCAGGTACTGGATCGTCCGAGGGAGCGATAGGCGTGCCACAGTCCCTAAGACCCGGAATCCTGGTTTCGATTGTTGCCCCGAGATGCTATCGTATAAGGGGGCATAATGTATGGAACAAACGAATGCCTTGCTAAAGGAACCCAAGTTGCCTCGATTGTCCCGTATACTCAGTTGGCTAAATGCATTACATTGCAACAAGTCCCTTTTCGCTGCTTACTCGATTGATGCGATGATAGCCAACTATTAACTTAAACGATTGGCTTTGTGCGGGCGCAACCTCGAGCCCGCACGGCGTCACATCTCCGATACACTCGCGTGGGACACACATCACCCCTTTCTTCCTCGCACCTGCAGGACGGGCGCGGTGATTCGCGTCCGGTGCCCCGAGGCACGGTGATTCGTGCCCGGTTCGGTAAATCTGGCTACACGGGGCAAGGCAAGGCGGAGCGGCAGCCCGGGCGGGTCTGGGGCGTGACATAATGGTATCAGAGCGGAATCGATCTTCTGGCCCAAAACCGTTGCTATGACTCTGAGTTATATCGATATGGTATTGCAATAAAGCGTTCCATACAATAAGTCCATAGATATTCTCAAAGTGCAAATATTTTCTAAACTTGAAATGCTTGATTATTTCGATTGAGTACAGCATGGGACGATACTATTGCTGCTCGGAATATCGAGAAGTTTATCCTTGAAGTTTCAAGAATGAAACTTTTTATTGGTTGGTAAGTATGTAATGCCCCGCTCCGCGTCGGCATTATGTATCAGGTGAGTAGGCAGAACTTCGTTCTCTGATTCTTGTATGCCTTAATAATAACCTGAGTTTTTGCTTGCAATATTTTCATAAGAGAATGATAGAACCTGCCTTACATGTTAATGAACGAACTCACCTAGCTTGTCTTTGAACGATAAGTCTGCTAAATGAGAATCCTGAAATGCTTGCCTAGAGTGCATGAACATGTTCACTATTGTCTACTATTCGAGAGAACCATATTGTGCCTGAATGTGTTCAAGTGATAAGTCGGATTGCCCCTGTAGAAGCATGAAATATGCTGGAGAATTATACGTGTATTATATAGTCAAAATCCCCGACATAAATGAAGTCTGTATAAAACAGAGCTTCAAGGCTGTGTGGCATAAAAATATGGCTTCAGAGCTATACGCGTAAAGCAGTGCTTCAAGGCTGTGTGACGTAAAATATGGCTTTAGAACAGTCCACGTAAAACAGGGCTTCAGAGCTGATTGGCGTAAAGTAGAGCTTCAGAGCTGCCCGCGTAAAGCAACGCTTCAAGGCTATTCCACGTAAAAGATTGCTTTACCCTCCTGCGTAAAGTTTAAAATACGTTTGTTTTTAATGCAGCGTAAAGTTGTACGAGGAACTCTTCGTATTCCTCGGATGAATTTGTCAGACAAAACAGTGAACCTGACTCCTGACAAAAGTACTGCACGATGCTCGAGAGGACGACTGTGATAATTATTTTGCACAGAGACCCAGGATATTGTTTAGTGACATATTCTTGATACAAGTCATTTTTACGCATTCAAAGAATACGCTGCCTATTCTACATGGGAAGAAATGAGTTTTTACGCTCAAGATAAGACGAAATCAGACGCCACGTTAAAAGCTATTTGTTGCACAGAGCTTGAGGCATATCTCTGCATTTAATGCACGAGATAGGGGCATATCTCTACATTTGATGCACGAGATTTGGTTCTATTCTTTATATTTTGTCATGACTGGGAGAGCTAAAACTGTGACTAATACGCTCACATCACCATCCTCGTATGTTACGCCAACCAGGCTATTTTCAGCTATAGGAGTACGCCGTATGCTATCTCCTCGAAATACGCCAACTTGGCTATATTTGCAAAGGTATGTGATAAGGCTATTTAGCCCAGAATATGTTCAAGACCTCAGTCATGATGGATAATTGACTAGGAAAGCTAAATCTGTGACTAATATGCTCACATCACCATCCTCACATGTTACGCCAACCAGGCTATTTTCAACTATAGGAGTATGTCGTATGCTATCTCCTCGAAATACGCCAACTCGGCTATATTTGCAAAGGTATATAATAAGGCTATTTAGCCCAGAATACGCTCAAGATCTCAATCGTGATGGATAAGTGGCTATTTTATGCTAGTTATCTATTATTCATGAACCATCAAGTTTTACGCAGAGTTTGGCTTATTACGCCAACAAGACAGCTATTTGGTTTTTACGCCAACAAGACATCTCTTTGACTTTTACGCCAACAAGACAGCTATTTGGCTTTTACGCCAACAAGACAGTTATTTAGCTTTTACGCCAACCATCTTTACGCAGGGGCAGTTACCTACGTGGCTTGCATGTCATGATCTTCGGAAAGTCGTTATACGCGTTACCTCATAATGGGACACATGTCATACGCAGATTCAGAAGATTATTTGAACGTGGATAGCAGTTATCATAACCACAGCGTAAAGGAAGTCTTCTTCTTCACAATTTGGCTTTTACGCCAAGGAGACAGTTATTTGGCTTTTACGCCAACAAGACAGTTATTTGGCTTTTATGCCAACCATCTTTACTCATGGAGTTGTTACCTACGTGGCTTGCATGCCGTGATCTTCGAGAAGCGGTTATATGCATAACCTTATAAAGGGATACGTGTCATACGCATATTCAGAAGACAATTGGAACGTGGGTAGCAATTATTATAACCGCCGGGTAAAATATACAACTTTCTTTACAGTTTGGCTTCTAGACCAACTGGATAGTTATTTTATTGATCTCTATAAATAGAGAACCCTGGTCACAGGGTACGGGGATCGAGGATCAGGGATCGAAGATCAGTCAATAGAGCAGACGATTGATCAATCAGAAGATCAGAATCAAGGGATAGATCAGAGAGAAAAGAGAGCAAAGACAGAGAGTGTTGGTTGACAACTTTGGCAACGAGAATTCAATCCCACTTGCAACCTTTGAAGCTTCTTGTTCTTCTACAGCACTTCTTCATCATCGTGTGGTCCAAGGGACAAAGTGATCGACCGCAGATCAGACTCCTATAGCAATACTTCCCCAGAATTATTCTATTGTACTTAACATCCTCGTTTAGGATTAATTATACTCTTTTTCTTGTTTGTAAGCAAAAAAGAAAGGTTTCGTATAAACCTTCTCCTTTAAAATTTGTTTATCCAAACAAAAATGGTGACTCTGCTGGGGATAACTTTCTCCTCTGACGAGAAAGCAATTGCTCAACACGATAATGTATCCATCGGATCGATGAAGAAGACTTTGGTCGTCCAGTTCGACCAATCTGCTTATGAAGACATGCTTCATGCAGGGGGTAGATCTCATTCCTCCTCTGTCCAGAACAACAGAAAGCTGTATAAATTATGGATGCCTAGGACGTCCTCTACCCTTCCTGCAAGCTCTCACTCTCTGATCAACAAAGTTGTGCCAACACGCCCTGTGCGTACAAATTTGTCTCCCGTTTGTGACGTGGTAGACAACACTTTTGGCAATGCCTCAGTACCAATCTAGAAGTCTCAAACACGCCATGTGCGTACAAATTTGTCTCCCATCTGTGACGTGGTAGACAATACTTCTGGCAATGCCTCAGTGCCAATCCAAAAGTTTTAAACATGCTCTGTACGTACAAATTTGTCTCCTATCTGTGACGTGGTAGACAATACTTCTGGCAATACCACAGTACCAATCCAGAAGTTTCAAACACTCCTTGTGCGTACAAATTTGTCTCCCGTCTGTGACGTGGTAGACAACACTTCTGGAAATACCTCAGTGCCAATCCAGAAGTTTCAAACACGCTCTGTGCGTACAAATTTATCTTCCGTCTGTGACGTGGTAGGCAACACTTCTGGCAATGCCTCAGTACCAATCCAAAAGTTTCAAATACGCCCTGTGCGTACAAATTTGTCACCCATCTGTGACGTGGTAGACAACACTTATGGCAATGCCTCAGTACCAATCCAAAAGTTTTAAACATGCTCTGTGCGTACAAATTTGTCTCCCATCTGTGACATGGTAGATAACACTTCTGGAAATACCTCAGTCCCAATCCAGAAGTTTCAAATACGCCTTGTGCGTAAAACTGTGTCTCCCGTCTGTGACGCGGTAGACAAAATTTTTGGCAATGCCTCAGTGCCAATCCAGAAATTTCAAATATTTCCTGTGCATAAAATTACATCTCCCGTCTATGATGAGGCAGATTTACCATTTGACCACATCAAGGGTAAACAAGTGGTGAATCTTCCAACCTCTAGGCTTTTACGTCCACAAGGGAAAAATTACCCACTTTACAGATTACAAGGACATTCCCTGTTTTACGCGAATCTGTGCCAAAATCCAAATTATGCCAGGATAGGTCTGTCCGCATAAAGAAGACTCGTTTCACAGGAAGATGCAATCCTCAGACAGATGATGGATCATATGCCACTCATATGGGTGAACTGCTGTATTCCTTTGGCAGAGAAAGGGTTATGATTCCTAATCTACACATTCCCACTGATGTCAAAAGGCAGAATAAGCCTTCTTCTTTTTCTTCTGATAATCTTCCTGATTTGTGTGATTTCTTGATCCAGAAATGCAAAGACAGGAGATCTCCTAATATGTCTATTACACCTTCTAGAGAACATTGTTGTAATAGTCGTAAGGTTGTAATTAACCGTTGCTGTTCTAAAGCAAAACGGTCAGTTTTCGACCGATTGAACTATTCTTCGTCATTACATGAAGAAGAACCAGACGACGACATATCTGGGGGTAGTCCCCCTCAACAAAACAGAGCAGCATCTGAAGCTGGGGGTAGAATTCCCTCTGAGTCCGAAGATGAGGCAACTATGACCATCTTTCCTGAGGACCGTACGACTCAGGTATCGGGAGCCCGAAAGCCAAAGGGGACTTTCTCCTTCAATGAGGATGACATCATTGAAATCTTCAATATATTGATGAAGGAAAACAAACTTTGGCTACCCAACATCAGATACCCTGAAAAGGCTAGCAAGGTCGATGACCCAGAATATTATCTCTTTCATCGGTACATTCATCACCCCACGAAGGCATGCTATGTACTGAAAAGGAAAATCCAGGAGTTGATTGACGCCAAAGTCATCACTTTGCATTTATAAACAAGAAAACGGTTACTGTAAATTAATCTCACTCCAACGTGGCAATTTGCACCCCCTCGAGAAGTACCAGATGATGAGTCCCTAAAGTCTCCCCGGATAAGCAACCTTTAGGTCTATCCCCACTCAGCAAATCACTCCCCAGTGAATTTTTCGGACATGGGTTCACATCCAAACTGTTTTTCCCCAGCTGAGTTTGCCATGTCCAAGTGGACCTCTGAGCAAACCTCCCAGGTTGTTGCTATCGATCAGTTCACGTCCATATTACCTCTGAACTACATCTCTCCACTTTCTCCAGCAGAGTAATTTATCACCACAAAAATGGTCATTCCCATATTACCTCTGCCCTGTTTTTCTTTATCCCCCACTGAGTCATATCTTACCACGTCCGCTTTACCTCTGAGTAAGATATTTTTAGAACTTTTTCATGTCCACATTACCTATGAGTGAAGTTCTCCTCTTCGACTTCCTACTATCACGTTCGCATAACCCCTGATAGTGCTAGTCGTTTCAGCTTATTATCTGTACTTAAGGGACGCCATGGGTAATAAGTCCACAACCCAGATATACAAATCAACTCTTGGTTCTTCATCCCCAGCAAGTGCCTATGTGCAATATTTTCTCGATCATCGAAGATCAAGAATCATATTCTATCATGTTCCTATGACCTCTGAATATATATGTTCAGCAATTTGGCATCCCCAGCAAGTGCCTATGTGCGACATTTTCTCCTTCGTTACAAATTCTTGTAAAGAGCCATCATCCGTATCCAAGAGTCTCGGATACGCAATGGATGATGGATCCTCAAAATCCCCCCCAGCGAAGTAATCCTTAGGTCTACTCGCACACTCCCGTATTGACTATTCAAACCAATCTCATTAGACGCTAGCCATATTCATATTACCTCTGAGCTATCGTCCCATCAATCTCCCCAGCGAAATAATCCTTTGGTCTATCTTCATGTTTGGATAGACCACACTCAACAAATCACTCCTCAATGAATTTTTCGGATATTAGTTCACGTCCATATTACCTCTGAACTGCTATCATAATATTTCTCTCGGGCTGAGTTGGTCATATTCATATTACCTCTGAGCAAACCTTCCAAGTTTTGGCTATCGATCTTCATGTCCATATTACCTCTGATATCAGTTGTCATCTCAACTTAGCATCCATACTTAACTCTAAGTACACCAGTGGTGTTAGTTTCACGAAAACTGCCACATCCATATTACCTCTGGTAGGACTTATCTTAAACTTATTTCTTGCACTCTCGTGCACAAGAGTAATAGGTCCACCAAAAACCCCCCGGTGGGATGCCCGCAATGGACACGAATGGTTCAAATCCATAATAGCTCTGAACTATCCTCATTTTCCCCAGCAGAGAAAAAAGTCAGTTCATGTTCATATTTTCGCTGGAATATGTCCCTCCAGTATCCCCACAGAGTCATATTTTACCACGTCTATATTACCTCTAGTAGGACTTGTCTCAAACCTATTACTTGCACTAACATGCACAAAAAGTAGTGGGTCCACAAAAAACTGTCACGTCTATATTACCTCTGTCAGGACTTGTCTCAAACCTATTACTTGCACTAACGTGCACAAAAAAGTAATAGATCCACAAAAATCCCCCCAGCAGGATGTCTTTACTAGCCACAAAACCTATCACGTCTATATCACCTCTGATAGGGCTTATTTTCGAACTTATTATTTGCACTCAACATGCGCAACAAATAATAGGTCCACCAAAGATCCCCCAGTGGGATGTCCTCAACAAACACGGTATTGTACTACGTCCATATTACCTCTAGTACGATGTCCAAAGTTCACAAAAACAATCGTAAAGAAATGGAGGGCCCTTATATGATTTCAAATAACGCTTACAGATTAGCGAAGCCTAATGGAAATTTGATAAATGTCTCCTATCAACGGCAAATTCCTGAAGAAGTACTATACTTGGTCTCCTTTGTTTAACGGAGTATGATGAAGATCTCATTCTGGCGATACTACGTACAAAGGTTAGCTGAATCATATTCTATCAGATTCATATGACCTCTTAATGGATATGCTTAACTAATTTGTAAACCTATCATGTTCATATTACCTCTGATAGTGTTTGGTATACAAATTTAGTTGAATTATATTCTATCAGGTTCATATTACCTCTGAATATATTTATATTCAGCTAAACCTTACCGAAAGTATATCATGTTCATATTACCTCTGATATCACTTTCATCTTAGCCTATCATTTATATTCTAAAGTGATGGGTCCACAAAGTCATAAAATTTATATTTATTATCTCTGAGAAATTACAATAGAAGCAAAAAAGTACATCATTGGGGAGGAGCAGTTAAATCCCTGATCTGTTGTGCCAAAGCAGCCATCCTCTCATTCCCGGAGTTTAAAATGTTGTTGCGAGCCTGTTCCAGCCTTGCTTCGTCATTGCTTAAGAGAGAGAGTTCGGACAGAGAATCAACAAAACTTGCATGGATGACACCCACATGTCTCAAGTTATGTTGAGCTGTATTCACTTGGCTCTCCAATACATCACGAACTAGCGATGCTTTGAGAACCTTCTCCCTTGTTTGAGCAAGTTCAGCTTCCAATTCTTGAACCCTCACTTCATATCCCTGACATTCGGTATGGCACTGAGCTAGCTGAGGAATACTCTCCACCAATACTGCTTGCTCTTTCTCCATCTCTTGTTGATGTTCCTGGATGGATTTATTTAAAGTTTCTGTCCTCTGAGCAAATTTTGCAGTTAGTGAGTCATACTCAGCCTGAACTAAGTCATCGATGCTGTCTCGGGATAGTTGCAATATTCGTTAATAGGTTATTCTAAACTATTAACTATTTGCTCTAGCGCATTAGCTCTTTCAGCGTCATTGAAATTTCTAATCGGCGCTATAGTGAGCTTGGAGGACGTCTTCAGAGCATCAAAGCCTAGATTCTTCTCCAGCACCATGGATATCAATTCTTTCAAAGTGAGATAGAATATGCTAGTATATTGTTCAACTAGCATAGCAAAGATTGAATGTACGCTGGGAGTGGCCGCAATATCGGTAAGTCTCCTTTCTGGAATGACTGCAGAGGATGTTGCCACAGTCGTTGCTTCAACAGATGGTGCGAAAAAAGAAGAGACACCAACAACAGTTGAAGTTGCTGGCATGCTTGACGAAGGAGGCACAGTCAAGATGGTGGGTTCATCCTCCTCTGATATTATTTGAACTGCTGGTGGCTGGGTTATATCCAAAAATATTGCGGATGAAAGATCAACGACTTCAAGGTATACTTCTTCAAAGGTGGACACCGCCGTTTTATTAGCTGGATCCGCAACAAAATTATAGGTTATTTCAGCTCCACCCTCCCCAGAAATATTTTTGCCTGAAACTAAGATAAGAGAAAGTTAATATCAATTTGATGTTAAATTTTCCTGAAAAAGCGTGAAGACAACATTTACCTATGGCCGATGGTATGTATAGTAAGTCTGCAGCCTGTATAGCTAAATCATTTCTTAATGATGCTAAATAAGATGTCATACCTGGAGAAGAGGGTACATCAACTGACGCTTGAGGTTCGTCATCCCAGTCATCACCCAGATCTACTCGAGGTTCATCGATTGGAATCTTGCTTGAAATACTTACAGATAAAGGAGGGGCTAGTCCCATTATTTGTCTTGTAAAAGGTATATGGATTATTAGTGAGCTCGGCCTCGAAGGCGATATAGAAGCAGCACCATTAACGGTGGTAGCGGCAGCAGTCGTGGGCAAAGAATCTCCAGCACTTTCAGCTGGGACTGTGGAGGCTCCTTCTTTAAAAGACGAAGGATCCCTAATCAAAGAATCATCCCTAGCAGGGAAAACAATAGCCTCACTCCTGGAAGAGGCCCCCTTGGTGGAAGTCTTTTTAGGACCTCTGGTAGTCTTCTTCTTCTTGCGGAGGGAAGGCTCTTTCAGAGTAGAAGCCTTTTGTTTATTGGAAATAATGAGAGGCTCTGCTGGCGGAGCTATTACGCCTCTCGGTAAGATCAACAAAAAATTATCTGCACCAGTAGCTTCATCACCTTCATCAGAGGAGACAGATAGTATCTCCTCTCTTCCAGTGGACTTATGAGAGGGCATTATGAAACTTCTATGTACATCAAAATCACGATGGAAGGTATTGATGGACACATAAAACTGTGCCTATGAACAAATAATGCGCAACTCCATGGAGAGAGAAGTCGCGGGCACACCAAAGGTTGCTCCAGTACAACCCATGATGAAATACTGCCATCCTCTAGCTCCATCAATAAGTCCACCTTTGAATTTGAAGCTGGTGATAGGATTTCCTACGTGCAACTGATCATATCCAAATTTTCTGGCAAAACGGCTAGGCAGATAAGGCTCCAAGTAGCAGTGGTCCTCACTTCTGTACAGCAGGTGGGAAGGCCTAATGCAGACCAACCAATAAAGGCTTCAGGAGAAAGAATAGTCTTCCCCTGACCTGCATCCTAAAGTTTAGTCCCCTGTTGATTGATATGTACGGGAGGGACGGTGCAGAAGAATTTCTAACTATGGGCAAAATTTGGTGCTAGTCGACAATCTATGACGCTAGTCACATTCCAAGAAGAATTCTTGTAATTCAACAAGAAGTTATTGCCCGAATCACTGGCAGATCCGGGAGACATCACTCTGGTGTTATGAAGGATTAACCATCCCATCAGATATAAGAATGGCAATTCTACTATAGGATATCCTTCACGTTATGTAGTATCGGCCAGCAGCCCATCAGTAATAGCCCTCAGGCCAGCTTGTATCCTGCATACCATGGCAGGGAGCAGGCCCAATCTTGCTCCAAATACCAAATGTACTGCGGGCTATAAGGTGTTACGATGAATGCAATCCGCAGACACGATGCCAGGCACCACCCATCGGCGTAGCCAAATAGAAAAGAAGCCAGCCAGTTGAGCTTCTCTTGACAGAGGCTTTCCGCAATGCCTCATATAACTGTAGGCTTTCCGCTCAGAGGGTTCAAAGGTTTGTCTTTGCTATCTACAACCTTGTCCTGCTTGGCATTTCTAGCCTGATGGAAGAAGAGGTAGGATACCCATTTGTTAATATGGGCTAAGTCAGAAGGCTCTCTGTAGAAGGTGGTGCATACAAGATAGTGGCTCATCAGTTCTTGGTATACGACCACTACCCGAGGATTGATATCCTTCAACTCTCTGTTGGTGGGAACGTATTCTTCATAAGGAATGTCTCTCATTAGCAGCTTTGAGATATCTGCCATCTCATGAAGGGCTAGGCCCAACTCTCCTATCGGAGTGGCGAAAGTCCCATTTAGCGAGTTATATCGCTCCATCAAAGCCAAGAACAAATTAGGGTTGATAGGCACCCCAACACTAGTAGCACTGACAGCCTCAAGTAAGTTAATACTTTCTAGCTCCACTTGAAAGTGTCTCAGGGCCCATGTAGTTAAATTGGCCCATCGAAGATTGTAGGGGGTAAGCTATCGACTTGTGCGAGGGTTAACCTTGGGATATACTCCTCACTGCTCCGAATTTATTGCAGAAAGTTGCCAGAAAGTTGTCATGGACTAGGGAGACTGGGTATTCTCTGCTGAGGGCACGGTTATGTACCTGCAAAAGATGTCTAGGGACTATCCCATTTCTGCATTTTTCTATGCCACACATCCCAGAAGGATGTCATGGACTCTAACTCCTGATCTTCATGGCCAGCCAGGGAAGATCTTTTATAAGAAAGGGTTAAACCAAGGATCCCACAATCTTCGATGGGCCAATTTAACTACATGGGCCCTGAGGCACTTTCAAGTGGAGCTAGAAAGTATTAACTTACTTGAGGCTGTCAGTGCTACTAGTGTTGGGGTGCCTATCAACCCTAATTTGTTCTTGGCTTTGATGGAGCGATATAACTCGCTAAATGGGACTTTCGCCACTCCGATAGGAGAGTTGGGCCTAGCCCTTCATGAGATGGCAGATATCTCAAAGCTGTTAATGAGAGACATTCCTTATGAAGAATACGTTCCCACCAACAGAGAGTTGAAGGATATCAATCCTCGGGTAGTGGTCGTATACCAAGAACTGATGAGCCACTATCTTGTATGCACCACCTTCTACAGAGAGCCTTCTGACTTAGCCCATATTAACAAATGGGTATCCTACCTCTTCTTCCATCAGGCTAGAAACGCCAAGTAGGACAAGGTTGTAGATAGCAAAGACAAACCTTTGAACCCTCTGAGCGGAAAGCCTAAATGGCTGGATCAAGTAAAAGTCTTCACTCAGGACGCTGCCCGATAGTAATCCTCTGAAGGGCATGACAGGGTCGGAGGGACTACTTACAGAGGATCCTTGGTTTAACCCTTTCTTATAAAAGATCTTCCCTGGCTGGCCATGAAGATCAGGAGTCAGAGTCCATGACATCCTTCTGGGATGTGTGGCATGGAAAAATGCAGAAATGGGATAGTCCCTAGACATCTTTTGCAGGTACATAACCGTGCCCTCAGCAGAGAATACCCAGTCTCCCTTCTTGGACTTCGTTTGGGATTGCTTATTAATAACATCCCCAAATAAGAAAGTTAGTTTCTTATATTCAGTCCCATCTATGTATGTCAAGGGTTCCCCACTGATCATACTCAGCAACATTCTTTCTCCTTGGGCCGAGATCAAAGTTCCCCTTTCTTGAGGATAATCGTTTCCAAAGATGAAGAAAGTCACGTGGGACAAGTCCTCCAAGTAGTTGGAAAGCAGAGCCCATCACTTCAGCCAGAGGGGGAATCTGTAGGTCCACTGCAAAAAGCAAGAGAATAAGTCAGTTTTCCGCTGGAATTTACTTTCAGCGCGTAAAACGTAAGGCGCTACACTCTTGCAATATACGCCAAAACTTGACAGTCTGAGTTTTTATGCCAGACTACATTGGAGCTTTACGCTAGAATTTACTTCAAGTGCATAAAACTCAAGGTTTGCAGTATACGCCAAAACCTAACAGTCTGTATTTTTATGCCAGACTATAAAAATTTGAATTTTACGCTAGAATTTACTTCAGTGCATAAAACTCAAGGTTTACAGTATACGCCAAAATTTGACAGTCTGAGTTTTTATGCCAGACTGCAAAAATATAGAGTTTTTATGCTGACACATTAAGAATGTGGGCGTATTTGCACATACACATACAACGTGTGCGGAGGGTTTTTATTTCTCTCGAAGTTTTGCCTATGATGCCCGGTGCACAGCTAGACGACGGAGCACTTCGTTCAGAACGAGGCTCGCTTGGCCTAGTAGGATTCACTCGTGCTTGAGCAGTAGAGCGAGATGATGAAGCGGCTTTCTTTCCCATAGTGATGGAGGACTGTTTTGGTGCCATGACGAATCTGAGGTTTTCTTTTTCAGAAAGAGACGAAGGATTTTGCAGAGAAAGATGAAGGGTTTTTCTTTCTCATGACCTAGGTCTATTTATAGAGTTCAAATGACTCTCCGAATCCTTAACCAAATTCGATTTTATTATAGTCGGTTAGAAATCGGGACCACGTCAGCCAATTATTTGAAAAGGATGACAGGTCATCATGCTGCATAACGGATCCCTGATTTTACGCTCAGATTTTTACGCGCAGAGCAAGGATCTATGATTTTACGCTCAGAAGCTACAGATCTACGATTTTACGCTCGGAAGCTTTTATGCTCAGAAGCTACAGATCTACTATTTTACGCTCAGAAACTTATACGCTCAGAAGCTACAGATATACGATTTTATGCTTAGAAGCTATAGATCTACGATTTTACGCTCAGAAGCTTTTACGCTCAGATACAACGGATCTATGATTTTACGCGCATCTTAAATTACGCGGGACAGATCAGTTAGCAGAATACGCGTATATCTTGATAATTTGGGTTTTACGCTTGAAAAAGCCAGTTACAAGAGTTGACGCAGAAAATGCTCTTCTTCCTCAGTCGAAAGGACTTCATCAGATGAAGGGCCAAGGAGTTCCCTGAAAATGTCTGTCTTCATTGAAGATGACTTTTTGGCCATTGATAGTTCATTCGAAGTTTAGCCAAAAAATTTTACACCTAGTTCAGGGATGGCCTGTTCGGTGGACATTTCTTGCCCTGTCTCGAAAATCTTTCGAGAAGCCATTTTTGAAGATGATATTCTGAACAGATGTTCTTCGAAGGAGAAATGACGATTCAGAGTTCTATGTGACTCCTCGTCCAAAAATAGCATGACGATTAGATCTTCAAGATAATTTAATGATAAAAGAGTTTCTACGCATCTTCCTCTATGCGTAAAGGTCGGAACGTGACTGGAGGTATATTTGTCAGAGTCGACGTAAAAATTACTCAAGTGTGTTGAAGTTGTACATTACCAGACTTTCTCACAGCAATATGACAAATCAATAGTGCGTAAGAGAAGACAAGTTTATTAATCATGATTACATATGATGGAAATCTATTTTACAAAGGATTTTTCATTAATATTCAAGATCATGATTACATATGATGGGAATCTATTAAGCTAGGTTCTCGTCTGATGGAGATCTTTATTTCTTCTTCTATAACACTTCTTCGGCCAGGGGCCAAAAAAATGATTAATGGCGGGAGAATACAAAACTGGGCCTGTTTAAATTATTCAAGCCTACCTCCCATACGTCATCGGCGGCCATACTTAGAATTGTGTTAGGGATTCAGACCCAACACAATACTGGAAGACACGGCCAAGCTGCCCACCAGGGTCCAGCTTCATAATAGGGGAAACTACAGCTAGCAAGTTGTGTGGTCTAATGCGACCCTTCCTTTCTCTTTGACGAATCGCCATATAAAATTGCTGATTATCTCGAGTAAAGGAAGCTATGATATCCTTCTATGGTCCATCATTGCAGAGAATATTTGCTCGAAGATGTCTCTTTTTACGGCTCCTTACATGCTGGAAGAGCATAATCTTCTTCTTTCTCGGTTCAGCCTAATGAATCTCAGCAACCATCTTTTTGGTGAAGGAAGTATGGAAAAACAAGTTCATTTGCTTGCCCTTATATAGGCAGAAGAGAACATACAAAATCCTAACAACTCGTTAAATATCGCCGAAAAATCAGCCTCGAAGAACGAGTCAAATTTGACGATTTCATGCTTCATTCAAAGTATTTCAAATTACAAGGAATTTGAAAACTTTGAAGGGGGTCTTGTAGAAGCATGAAATATGCTGGAGAATTGTACGCGTATTATACAGTCAAAACCCCCAACATACATGAAGTCCGCGTAAAACAGAGCTTCAAGACTGTGTGGCATAAAAATATAGCTTTAGAGCTATACGCATAAAGCAGTGCTTCAAGGCTGTGTGGCGTAAAATATAGCTTCAGAATAATCCGCATAAAACAGGGCTTCAGAGCTGATTGGTGTAAAGTATAGCTTCAGAGCTGCCCGCGTAAAGCAGTGCTTCATGGCTGTTCCGCATAAAAGATTGCTTTACCCTCCTGCGTAAAGTTTAAAATACGTTTGTTTTTAATACAGCGTAAAGTTGTACGAGGAACTCTTTATATTCCTCGGATGAATTTGTCAGACAAAACAGTGAACCTGACTCCTGACAAAAGTACTGCACGATGCTCAAGAGGACGACTGTGATAATAATTTTGCACAGAGACCCAGGCTGTTGTTTAGTGACATATTCTTGATACAAGTCATTTTTACGCATTCAAAGAATACGTTGCCTATTCTACATGGGCAGAAATGAGTTTTTACGCTCAAGATGAGACGAAATCAGACGCCACGTCAAAAGCTGTTTGCTACACAGAGCTCGAGACATATCTCTGCATTTAATACACGAGATGGGGGCATATATCTGCATGTAATGCACAAGATTTGGTTCTATTCTTTAGATTTTGTCATGACTGGGAGAGCTAAAACTGTGACTAATACACTCACATCACCATCCTCGCATGTTACGCCAACCAGGCTATTTTCAACTATAGGAGTATGCCGTATGCTATCTCCTCGAAATACGCCAACTCGGCTATATTTGCAATGGTATGTGATAAGGCTATTTAGCCCAGAATACGCTCAAAACCTCAGTCGTGATGGATAATTGACTAGGAAAGCTAAAACAGTGACTAATACGCTCACATCACCATCCTCGCATGTTACGCCAACCAGGCTATTTTTAACTATAGGAGTACGCCGTATGCTATCTCCTCGAAATATGCCAACTCGGCTATATTTGTAAAGGTATGTGATAAGACTATTTAGCCCAGAATACGCTCAAAATCTCAGTCGTAATGGATAAGTGGCTATTTTATGCTAGTTATCTATTATTCATGAACCATCAAATTTTACGCAGAGTTTGGCCTTTTACGCCAACAAGACAGCTATTTGGCTTTTATGCCAACAAGACAGCTCTTTGGCTTTTACGCCAACAAGACAGCTATTTGGCTTTTACGCCAACAAGACAGCTATTTGGATTTTATGCCAACAAGATAGCTATTTGGCTTTTACGCCAACAAGACAGTTATTTGGCTTTTACGCCACCCATCTTTACACAGGGGCAGTTACCTACGTGGCTTGCATGCCATTATCTTCAGAAAGCAGTTATACGCGTTACCTCATAATGGGACATGTGTCATACGCAGATTCAGAATATTATTGGAACGTGGATAGCAGTTATCATAACCACAGCGTAAAGGAAGTCTTCTTCTTCACAATTTAGCTTTTACTCCAAGGAGACAGTTATTTGGCTTTTACGCCAACAAGACAGTTATTTGGCTTTTATGCCAACCATTTTTACGCATGGAGTTGTTACCTACGTAGCTTGCATGCCGTGATCTTCGAGAAGCAGTTATACACGTTACCTTATAAAGGGATACATGTCATACGCATATTCAGAAGACAATTGGAACGTGGGTAGCAGTTATTATAACCGCCGCTTAAAAGATGCAACTTTCTTCACAGTTTGGCTTATACGCCAACTGGACAGTTATTTTATTGATCTCTATAAATAGAGACCCCTGATCACAGGGTAGGGGATCGAAGATCAGTCAATAGGGCAGACGATCGATCAATCAGAAGATCAGAATCAAAGGATAGATCAGAGAGAAAATAGAGCAAAGACAAAGAGTGTTGGTTGACAACTTTGGCAATGAGAATTCAATCCCACTTCCAACCTTTGAAGATTCTTCTTCTTCTACAGCACTTATTCATAATCATGTGGTCCAAGGGACAAAGTGATCGACCGCAGATTAGACTCCTATAGCAATACTTCTCCAAAATAATTCTATTGTACTTAACATCCTCGTTTAGGATTAATTGTACTCTTTTTCTTGTTTGTAAAAAAAAAAGGTTTCGTATAAACCTTCTCCTTCAAAATTTGTTTATTCAAACAGCCCCGCAACAACGATAACTGTTCTGATGGTTCGTCTCGTCTGCATACTAGAGTTTATTTGATAGTGTTCTATGCATTCGTATGCGGTCGGACAATGGCTATTGGTGGAGAGCTGAACTGCATGTGTCACGGCTGCTACAGAGATAGTGGAAAGCAACCATGAGTCACAGCTGCCTCTAGCATCAGATAAAGAGTTATTGGTATACTGTACAACCAGATGCAGATCCTGAAATACTCGGGGACCGCCCTGCATATAGATAAGTCATTATGTTGGCTTGGATAGATGGACTTCCTCTAAGATCGTGCATGTGTGTCTAACTATGCATTTGACCGTGGAGTCTCACGAGACACGCTGCACACACCCTGAACATGAACGAACGGTTTGCTTGCTTATATATCGCATATGAAACTCTGTTTCCAAACATGTTTCCAAATAATATAATATGACTCTGCTAGAACTGCATGAAACGAACCTAGGTAAAACTAGAAAGATCACTAGTAATGTAATATTTTATAACATGATTACTTAGTGCTTGGTTTTAGTGAATGCTTGTTTCTGTTCAGTTGTTTTATCTCACTAGTACTTGTATAAAGTGCTGACCCACCAACAGTTTACTTGCTTGCAGGTACTGGATTGTCCGAGGGAGCGATAGGCGTGCCACAGTCCTAAGACCCGGAATCCTGGTTTCGATTGTTGTCCCGAGATGCTATCATATAAGGGGGCATAATGTATGGAACGAACGAATGCCTTGCTAAAGGAACCCAAGTTGCCTCGATTGTCCCGTATACTCAGTTGGCTAAATGTATTGGATTGCAACAAGTTCCTTTCCGCTGCTTACTCGATTGATGCGATGATAGCCAACTATCAACTTAAACGATTGGCCTTGTGCAGGCGCAACCCTAGGCCCGCACGGCATCACGTCCCCAATATACTCGCGTGGGCCACACATCATCACTTCCTTCATCGCACCCGCGGGACGGGCGCGGTGATTCGCGTCCGACGTGCCGAGGCACGGTAATTCGAACCCGGTTTGGTAAATTCGGCTATACGGGGGCGAGGTAAGGCAGAGCGGCAGCCCGGGCGGGTCCGGGGCGTGACAGTGGATAGTTTGACCAAATCAGCCCACTTCTTACCATTTAAAGTGGGTACATCGACAGAGAAGCTAGCAGAGATGTACGTGCAGCAGATTATCAAATTATATGGAGTTCTAGTGAGTATTGTCTCAGATCAGGATAGTCGTTTCACTTTCCATTTCTGGAGGAGTCTGCAGGCTAGCTTGGGCACTCAACTCAAGTTTAGTACCGCGTATCACCCCCAAACAGACGGGCAGTCTGAAAGGACTATTCAGACTCTTGAAGATATGCTACGCACTTGCGTTTTGGATCTCGGAGGTTCTTGGAAGGATCATCTATACCTAGTAGAGTTTGCTTACAACAATAGCTACCAATCCATCATTGAGATGTCACCATTCGAGGCTTTATATGGACGAAGGTGTCGTACAACATTATCTTGGGATGACGTTGGAGAGAGAGCTTTGTTGGGACCAAAAATGGTCGTGGATGCAGCAGAAAAGGTGAAGCTCATCAGAGACAGACTGCGAGTGGCACAAGACAGACAGCGGTATTGGGCCGATAGCCACCATAGACCCCTAGAGTTTCAGGTATAGCTTTTGTTATTTTAATTTCTGATTATTTATTTTAGATTGTGTGTTAAGACTGTTTGTTCTAGGTTGACGATTTGGTGTTCCTACCGATTTCTCCGACACGGGGAATGATTCATTTTGGTAGAGGCGGAAAGCTTAGTCCATGATATATCGGACCTTTCGATATTCTTGTAAGGGTCGGTGTAGTGGGCTTTAGACTGGACTTACCGCCTACTCTAGATGGAGTGCATGACGTGTTCTACGTGTCGCAGCTGAGATAGTATGTGGCAGATCCTAGTCACGTACTAGACCACTCAGAGATCGAGGTTGGACCGATGCTCAGCTATCCTGAACAGCCCGTGGAGATCTTGGATCATAGAGAGAAGGTATTGCGGAACCAGACCATCGCTTTGGTTCGTGTTGCATGGAGACATCACAATCCAAGCGAGTTGACCTGGGAGAGAGAGGACGAAATACGCGAGCAGTATCCGTATCTCTTCGAGACTTGAGGTATAATTCCTTGTTTGATTTTTTGTTCTTGTGCTAGTTTATTTTTAATTTCGAGGACGAAATTCTTTTAAGGAGGGTAGACTTGTCACTACCACATTTCAGAATAGAGGTATTTCTCTCTTTTTATTTATTTAATTTAATTTGTTAATATTGCATGATAATTATTTATATTTAATTGCTGTGATTTTATTTGATTTATTGTACCTTACCGTTGCTTCGATATTTGGAACACTACACTAGCCATTGCCTTCCTATAAATTTCACATTATTGTCCTAGTCGTGATAGTCTTCTATTTTGGTCCTTGTGTACCTGTTGTGCTTTACTTTAGTCGCACAACATACGTCGCAAATAATTATATTTAATTCTATATAAATTTAACTTTACATCGTTGTGCGTTCCAATCAAAATTGGAGACACAATCTCGACCCATTTTGTGCAACCCAATTAGAATAATATTCTACTTTGAGTCTCCCATATTTATGACACTTGTGTCCTACCTAATTTTAGTCCCATGTACTTCTAATTAATTTTAGAACACCAATTATATTAATTCTAATTAAATTAATCCAAAATCCAACTTCGTGTAATTATAGCAGCGCAGCAATAAGCTATATATATATATATATATATATATATATATATATATATATATATATATATATATATATATATATATATATATATATAACTTCTTTATTTTTTCTTTCTTTTTATCCTATAACCAAAACTACTCCCAGCCGACACCACCCCTCCCATCTCCTGCGCATCTTCTTCCACGACCTCAACCCGCCTGATCCCAAGCCGAGACCCGCCTGCCGACTTCCTGTCTCCTTCCTTCGAACCGCTGCTCACCATCTCCTTCGACCTGAGATCCCGTCGACCGGAGCCCAAACCTCTCGTCTTTCCCCCTGACATCCCTCACGACCCGATCCTCGACAACACCCCAGTCCGCATATCGCCTGAAGCCGACCTCGACCCGCTGCTCACCGCTAGCGTACGCCTGAACCTCCTTCTCCTTCGACTCGACAGCAGCATCCTCCCATCCCTCGTCGATCCCCGCTGAACCCGACGAGCATCGTCGGAGCAGAAACACGAGCAGCCGAGTCTCCCCTCACCTCGACGTCGAAAACCCCATTTACGTGTGCAGGTTCGAGTTATTCTTTTCATGCTGTGTACGTACATACGTGTGAATGACGTTAGGATATAGCATATTGCTCCATGTCAAGTTTGTTAGTTGTTGATTGCTAGTCGTTATGCAAATAACCCAAACTCGTATGCGTATACGTACGCGTATGTGTATAACATCCCAATTGATATGCACATAATTATTGGTTGATATATACATATATATATATATATATATATATATTATAAGTAATTAAATGTTAAATGCTAGTTAGGACTATGTATTTGTATTGTATATATGTATACAGTATGCCCTAGTGTTAATTACGGATATCCCGTAGTTACTTTGACCATGTGGCCCTAGGAATTGTGAGTATACTGCCTTATGTACACTGACGTACTGGTGAGACCTGTGTATGTTTGACTGTCTGATTTTTGCACAGCAATTACAGACGTAACATCCGTGCAACTAGATGCACACTCGACCCTGCTAGTTGACCAGTGTCATACCTAGCGTTGCCCTGAGCTCAGTATATTGATGATTGTGTGTATGTTAGTGTAATGACTGGTACAATATTATTATTAATTGATGTCTATAGGACTGTTGAATCATTCAGACAAGACCCCGGAAACAGGATATTTGTATTTCTAACAGAGGACCACAGGCGAATTCATTCTCTGACAGTTTTTATTATATTGATTATCTCTATGATTCTAGTTGTATAGCGTACATGATTCTGACACTATGTATACACGAGTTGGCATCATCGAGACCGATCACGATAATTCATGATTTGGAATCCATCGTGCTAGCTGGGGACGGGAAGATATTAGTAACTTATGTGATCATACCCAACTCTACATGCATTATGGCTCACCCATACCTCACATCGGTGCAGCCTGACCATTACATGCCTCATAGCCTGTTACATGTGATTATCCTGACTATTGCTCGCATCATAGCTATCCGGATGGTTAGCCTGACCTTACATGAATCATAGCTAATCATATGTAACAAGCCTGATCAGTCCCAAGCCGATCACATGATATGATGATGTTTCACACACTTAGTTAGATATTCTATACATGTTCTAGTTTATTAATCTAGCATTTCTCTATGTTCTAGTTATTGTTCTAGCATTCACATATATTTCAGTTCATTGTTCTAGCATGCACTTGTATTCTGTTCATTGCTACTTGTACCATTGATGATGATATATGCTCCAGTATTTCTATCTCCAGTATTTCTTTTTGCCAGTATTTATATCCATCTTATATTTCTTTACACTGTATTATAGTTTTTGTCAATATATATGGAACTGATGTTAGTTCTTGTACTTCGCTCAAATCCTGACTGAATATTTTTTCCAGAGGATCTTGAGGACTTCTGTCCCACACACTATGGACCAGGTATAGATGCAGATTACATACCAGAGATCTTAGAGGAGTCTATTCCATTATAGGAGACACTACCTGCAGCGGTTTAGACAGCATTTATTTTATGCATTTGAGGTTTATTTTTAGTTATGTTGAGACTTATATTGAGTTAAAATTGAGACTTGTGGAGACATTTTATGTTGGACAGCTAGACTGTAGATTATCTCTATTTGAGACGTTGTGTTTGACTTATGTCATTACTTCTTATCTTTTATCGTGCCATTTATTCTTATAGCTATTGTGATTGAGTATACATTATGAGCTATTGAGAGATGTTTATTTTATTGACCTCCGTATGGAGTGGATGTCACTAACAGGTTGTGAGTTATGTTTAGTATTACTGAGACCTAGACAGCGTTCTATTGCCGATGCTGCGGCATGGGCTGGACCTACCTACGACTCATGCCCAAATTCTGGGTACGGGTCGTGACAGTGGAAGTCTTTTTATCCTGATCCTCTCCTTGTGCCACTGTGGGCTGGATGCATGGGTCAATCTTGTATAACTTTCTGTCAGGGGTACGGACAACGGTTAGTGATGCACACTGACGATCAGTTACCTGAGTAGTTGCTTGGGCTTGACGAGCCAGCACTGCCCTAGGCTTCCTTGTCTTAGCACGCACCGGTGCATAGTACGAGGAGTCCAAGTTTGAATCTTTTTCTTTCTCAGTCTGGCGTATGAAGTCAGCGCCGCATGAGATTGTATTGAAGATAAAACTTTTGTTAGTATTGGGGCTGCAAGCAGCTATCCTTCTGCGCCTGGAGTTTGATGCCCCATACTTCTTTTTGTGCGTCTCTTGTTGTGGGCGCATGGATGGTGCATCAACACCCAATCTTCTGGCATCGTAGTATTTTTCTTTACCAGAGCTCAAGTGCTGAGCAGTCTTCTCCTCAAGCACGACTGCCGCATGGACAGGAAATGCCTGGGTAGACGTATGATATGCGCCCTCAGCAACAGAGAGGGAAACAAGGAATACATGCTCTGCAGTTGGGTAAGGCGCAGCGGCCTTTTTTACCCATGTCCTGCGGGTCTTCTTAGGCTTTGGTAGCCTTGGAGAAGGACTCGCGCTACCTTCAGAAAGCATTTTCTAGAAAGATTGCTGGTCGAAGCATACTACCAGCATCTTCTGGGTTGAATCCAGCTTTTTTGCATTGGACTGCGTCACGACCTTCTCATTAGAGGAGAAGGAGGTCCCCAGCAGAGTCGCCACATTGTTTGCCATTGTTCCAAAGTTGAAACAAACTTTGTGTGTTTAATAAACAAAAGAGTACAAAAAAATCCTAGACAAAAAATTTAAGTATAATTATTTTTTAATATGGGGAATGTGACAATGGAGATTGAGTACTGTATAGACTTCGTTACTCTTTTGACGGCCCGACGAGGGAATGAGAATGCTTTCTACTATTCTCTCTCTTGTGCTTGTCTGTATGTATCTCTTCCTATCTGTCTTCTTAGTGGACATGCAACCCTACTATTTATAGCCATCATACGGATGGGCTCTGCGCGCGAATATGCTATATGCATATGGATGCTGAAAAAGTCACTTCTTCATCCTTAATAGGATGGGACTGCCACCGTAGACGTAGATCACGACTGAGTTGCCATGTGGGATCTTTGTTAGGATTCGTTGTTGCTAAAAATCTGGTTGGTTTCCGTCCTTAGTGTACACGACTTGGTCAGCTCTACGCGTGGCCTGCTCTTAGTCGTAGAGAATCTCCTCAGTTGCATAAGAAAGATTTTGGCTTAAAAAGGTACTACCATGTTGAATACACGGGATCTGGAACGCATAGGGCCAGAGACACATGGAACGCATAGAGTCTGGGAAGCATAGGACCAGATATACATGGAACGCACAAAGTCTGGAACGCATAGGGTATAAGATGCTTGGGACACATGGAGTCTGGGGCGCATGGGACCAGAGACGCATGGAGCTTTGTATCTCTTACACGTGGCGTTTGTATGGCTGCAAAATGACAAAGGTAATTATGGCAGTAACTTATGCTCTGAAATCAACTGTCAGCCTCAGAATCGAGGCGTTACAGAGCATCATTTCTGTCAGACTCAAAGATGCTCTGACTTGCCTGAAGTGACACTATGTGTCTAACTAGCCATGCGCCACTTGAGTTTTGACGCATGCACTTTAGTTTCTTCGACGCATGAGGGCTGAGGCGCATAGGGGCTTCTTAGATTTTCCATGCTTCTACAGTTATGTCGGCTCGGCATAACGATCGAGATAATTATAGGTCAGAAGGCTCTGACCCTTCTTCTCTACTCCTTCATGCCTTAAGAAAATACACGCTTTGCATGCTACCATTATCATAGATTCAACATGCGTGTTTCGGAGAACGAAAGTCATAACATATATTGTACACTAAGATAAACATTGAACAAGTATATCGAAGCGTGCATCGAGTGTATAAGTATCGAACGAAAATACTTTATCAGCAAAGCAATACAGTTGTGGCACAACATCATGGAACTATAATAGCGGTGCGTTCATCCGTGCACGAGTATCAGGCGAAATGCTTCATCAACTGAAGTGTGCAGTTGTGGTTCAAAATAGTACAACTATATCGGAAGGGGACATGGTTCCAACGGAACACTGTATTGAGAAGCGGCATGGTGACTTGGTATGTTGGGACATGCGGGTCACCAACAGGAAACCTCAATCGGTTGATGCCACGAGTATGGTATAGTGGGCGAGAAGACAGTTCCTCGCCATACTTATATTTTGAAGCGAAGTTGGTATTTTTTTTAGTTAACCAATTACGCGTTGCATGGTTATAGACATGGGCCTGTGCACAAGGCTGGCGGATCCTCGAACGAGAACTAGCCGGGGCACTAGAATCATTCGGCCTAAGAGGAGCAATGTTTTCTCCCCGTGGCTTGCAGAATAGCACGGGTATTATGGGACCTTTAGTGGGACTTGCAACCTGGGCTGGAAGGGTGCGCCATAATACGGATATGACGGCGCCCTCGGTGGGGCTCGCAACTCGCACGAGAAGTGTCACTTATTAACGAGAGAATTCTAATATGACGTCATGTGTGTTGCAAGTGACCTTCATATAGATAAGATACGTATGCTACAGAATATTTCAGGCAGGAGGGTGTATGTTACTTTGTCTTGTGCAAGAGTGGGTGCATCGATTAGTGTCCACCTTGCCTTGAGCAAGAGTGTGCACATCGATTATTATTTGAGTCACCGTTGAGCGAGGCGGCTTGGCTTGTTTCATGCGTTACTTATGCGATTCAAGTATAACATGCTTAGTTACCTATTCTATCGAGTATAACATGCTTAGTTACTCATGCAACCAAATATAACATGCGTACATGCTTATGGGATTACACTGCTTACATGCTATGAACATGAACTGAAACTTATCTAAGTTCTAATAGCAAGACCACTATATAAATATGTATGTTTCACATGATTACTTAGTATCGGTTTAGGCGAGTAGGTTAACTCGCTTACAAGTACAAGATGTGTATTGATACCCAACCCCCCAAGTACGAAGGATCGCTCGGACGTACCAAAGGCGTTGGAAGCTCGGATTAGCAACATACAGGTGTTCGACCCGGATGCGTGCTTGGATATAAGAAGACATGATGTATGAAGCGGTGTGATCCTTTGTGAGCAAGAGAGATCAATGAGTGTTGTAAGCCAACTTGGCATATTCAATGGGGTCATTCAGAGTATTTGTAACCGCTGCAATTATCAATAAAGAGCTTCGTTTCTTATACTCTGTGTTTCCTGATATGACTCTATATTTCTTCCATTGCGACAAGGTCGAACGATTATAACCAGTATGTTTTTATCTTCTTTCCTTGTCCGAGTGCAATCTAGACTCGCACGACATCACGTTCGAGGAACGATTATCGACTCTGCGAGGTCGAGGCTTGACACCCACCAAATCCAAATTGTGGACAACTTCCTAATGTGTAGGAACTCACCTAGTTAACAAAATCTCAAATTTAATCATCAACTCCAACACCAAAACAATAGTACATTACCGAAATTTAATATAATCATGTACTTCTCTCTACTGACCAATCAAGTTAACACCACATGTTCCATGCTATAATAGCCATTTAATAACAAGGTAGGATCCCTTAATTAATCCTCGTGCGCCAATAAGGTGGAGTAAAAACATCAGTATTACCAGTCAGGAAGACTCGAGTCACAGAGCCTCCTCCTTCTCCACTTTGTAAAAATAATTGCCATTTTGGGTTATCCGCAGTCAGCTCTCTATTTTCTTTTTGCACTGTGTTGCATTCGAATCCAGGAATTAGTCAGTACTTCAATCCTCCTGCCATATGCTTTATGAGACTTTTTCCTAGACTTACTGCTATTCTCCATAAAAAATTTACTAGAACCCCCTTCCTTATGGCCTACCTAAGGAGCTTGGTTTAGAATCATACCCGTCTAAACATTATGATAAAATAAGACTAATTATGACTCAGTTCTAGCATGATCTTGGTGAAGGCAGCTATTCCTAAGAACTGATCTCGACATAGGAAGACCCTCCATTACTCCATTGATCATCATATCTATATTATCCATCTCATGTTGCATTGTACTATATTCAGCCTCTGAACGTTTACCCAACAAGCCTTGAGCACATCACTTTTCTTTGGTCTTTTCTTTCCTATCATCATGTCCTGCAATAAATTCTTCATCCATCTGGTTGTCTTTAGCTCCAAAAGGGTCATCTCGTTTAATATCACGATTAGTCATCCCCTGTGGCTCATCTACCTTTTCTAGCAGTTGCTGATGCTTACAGTTGGAGATATAATATGTCCAAAGTAACTACATCTATAAACCCCCTTATTTTTTATATATTTTATATAAATATTTGTCGTTTCCGTTTTCGATATACGTATCAGTATGTATACAGCTTGATGGCCTGACCGCCGGGTAACCTGGAGACTTGGCCCGTTTTTCTTTAGTTTTGGTTCATGGTTTTATTGTTTGGCTAGAATTGCTTGGGAGAAATGAATTGATCTAATGGCTAGCACCCCACATCTACCTTATATAAACCCTTCTCTCTCTTTCCTCATTCAACTCTTTTTATTTCCTTTTTCCTTCTTGGAGCTTAGGCACTTTATTAGTCTATAATATGTATCTTATGTTTTCCTACAACTTTAGTTCTTGACATTTTCTGTTTTGATGGATATTTTGGAGTAGATCTAAGTTTGAAAGTTATAATTTTATGAAATTCCATGGGAATAATATCCAAAAAATTACTGTTTCCAAAAAATAATTATTTCATGTTGTAGAGAATTAAATTTTATGTCATTTTGACTTTTGATTCACTTGATTTCGAGTTAAAATGAAAGTTTTATGAAGAAAACAAGTTTGAAGTTTTTTTTCATCATGTGGCTGCTATTTTGGGATGACAAATTCCTATGTGGCAGCAATGCCATGCGGCACAAATTCCTTGTCGCAGACCCTCTATAGTATGCGTTCCATGCGCATGAATTTTCTATACGCATGGATGGTATGCACATGATTGTTTCGCAATGCGCTCTGTGTTATGCGCCCGACTATGCCATACGGCAGATCCTGCTATGCGCTGAATCTTGCCATGCCCCTCAGGGTACATGCGACATATCGCTATGCGCCTGGCTCACTGGACTCTTAACTTGTTATGTGCATGATTTGCCATGTGCATGTCTTGCTATGCGCCAAGTCGCTATGCGTCAGGCTCGTCGCATGCTGTCCCATTGTGATCATGTGGCGGCTGTCTCATACGGCAGCTTTGCTATGCGGCGGCTGTTTCATGCGATATATCTTGCTATGCGCCCGTGTTTATGTGACATCCCCTTATAAGTGTATGTTCTTATGCGCGCATATGACCCTATGCGCCTGTCTTGCTTATTTTGTTGTTTTGCTTGGTTTTATTGTTTTCAATTGATTGTTTTGATTCTATGCCTTCACCCTAGTAAGTTACAAGTGCTAATGAACCTAGTGACATACTGTGCCTAAAGTTTTATGCATAGTGACCAATGCTTCATATATCTTGATAGAGCTATGGGCTTAACTAGATTGCTGGATGAACTTTTGCCATAAGGGTATCGACCATGTACCTGACTTGAGGAATAGGATATAATGTGAAAAGAGTCATTAATGTGACTAACTTCTTGGCCTGGTATCCTGACTTGACCACTTGTATCCGTTTTGATACCCATTCTTACGCACCGAGTGTGCTACATGGTTTACTTGCGCACTGAGGTGCCACCTGATCCTGCTTGACATGTGATATATGATCTCGATTTCTCAGGCACGAATATTGTAGTTGGTCGTAATTATAGCATGGTTAGGATGATTTTTGATTGTTGCATTACGCATGGGTGAATCTAGATTGGTCCCACGGGCAACAATGTGGATTCGTACCGAGAGTACATGTACCAAGGTACGACATCTAGGAGAAAAAATAATGTAACCATGACATGAGATTCCGCTTTACAATAGGGTTAACTAGGTAACTAAAACGTATATAGCATTGGGGGAAACAAAATTTTGAGGTCGTGCATGACGGCCACCTCACAGACATTAGTTTGGCGTGCTAGGCTGGCCACCACCAGATACTGTATATCATCCACAGTAATGGAGTGCAGTATCTGGCTACTATGTGCTATGCATTATTATTAATCCGTTGGCACGGTATCCTTAAGAGGGACCTGTACCTATTCTATGTGCAATGTGTTATTATTGGTTCGGCTAGCCCTGCTCGGATAAAGCATTATTTGATGGTCCCTATTGTATGCATTATACTACTGGGATAACCCAAACTTCACATAGAAAGTCGTAGGATTGTTTGACTGATTCCTTAACCGAATTTGACTGTGTATTGCATTATTTTGTTAACAGTCTAGTAACATGGACTTTCGTAGTGCGGTTGTCAAACCATTGTCATTGTTTGGCTGTAGGGTTGGGCTATTGTGCTAAGATAGGCTATGAACCAAAATAATGACGCAGAACCTATAGCTTGACCTTAATTAGGAGATGAACTCTATCTCGGAGTGATATGGCATTCTTTGTCCTTATTTGGTATAGAAATGTTGTATCGCCTCGATGATGGGGTATACGCCTATGATTCTTGACTCGTGCATTACTTGTGCTTTGATTTGGGTTTTTGTTTCTTCACTCGTGCTTCTTGTGGTACTTGATATTTGGTGTCTAACCCCACTGGTTTTGTTTGGCCATATTTAGAGCCAGAGCCCGAGGATCCTGCATATCTTCCCTTGACTAATGGCACGCACCAGAAGAATGGTCGCTGAGGGACATGAGTGAGTTTCTTCTTTACCACTTATATTATATATTTTCTCTATTTTGGACATTTAGCCACTGGCACCTGTTAGCCGAAAGTCTGAATTTAGTTTCTTTACATGATTGTACCTATTCAGACTGCAGCTGATTTTTAGGTCATGTACTGTTGATACTCTACTAGCATATCATTTTGTACGGCTAGTTTCCAGATTATTTTGATATAGCGTTTGTGATGCCTTACTGTTTTATCTTACATGTTCTATGTTTATTGCTTCTTTTTTGACTGATTGAGACATAGATATTTTGTGTAACACTAGGCGACGTGATTGTAGTATGCACCCCTTGTCTATATATAATATTGACCGTATTGCGGGATACCTGGTTACTCCATAGTGCGTAACTAGCCGTCTTATACCCCGTTCTCCGTATTTCGGTACTGGGACGTAACAATATTATTATGTGAAAATGTAGATATAATTTATTAGTGTATATATCTAAATATATTAATATGTAAATATATATATATATATATATATATATATATATATATATATATATATATATATATATATATATATATATATATATATATATATATATATATATATATATATATATATACTTATTTTTATATATATAATAGTTAATGATTTTATTTATTTATAAGATGATATGTATGCTAGTATTAGTAGACTTATATGTTTTGTTTTGTTTTTGAAATTCAAATTTGAATCCCTCATTTAAACCCATTTATCTAGCCATTTATTGCATTCATAACGAAATAATTTTCATTCCTATAAAACTATATTTTCTTTAATTCCCCCAAACTCCTCACCCAAACAACCCCCTCTATGTGAATTCCCATTAATTTCTGTTTAATTTCCATCAAATATTTTCTAAATTGGAATTTGAATTCTCTATTTTTGATCAACATTTCATAGTCTTCTCAAAACTTTCTCTACTAAACCCTTTCCCCATCTCCGGCGATCCACACGACTGTTCCACAGCCGTCGATGATGTCGCAGCCGCCATCTCATGTTGCAATGCACGAACATTGTTGTTCCGCGAGCTCAAGCGCGCAACAGACACCTTGCCTCCCCACTGTAATTTATTTCCCATTTCTCAATCTTTTCTCGATCTTTCTTCTCTCGTATGTTCAAAACTTAAGCTTTTCATTTTTCTTCAAATAGATTAATTTATTTTACTCTAAATTGGTCATAAATTGAGTTCCAAAATCGAGAAAAAACTCAATTTTTGGACTTTGAATTATCTCAGAAATCAGTCCAAATACCTATCTTTGGAGACTGATTTCTCCCAATTTTGTGAACCAAAAAATTAATTTTATTTCTTTTCTATGAAGCCTATATATCTGAGATTAAAATTCATTGTTTAGTTCTATTTATGCTGGATTAAAACTCTAGATAAATCAGTTTGAAAAATCGAGAAAAATCATTTTCAAAAACCAAAAATTTTACGATACACAATTGGTCCCGTCAAACCGGGTAACCTCGTCGTATACCGATTGCACCGAAAGGTGCACATGGTATTCTTTGCCATGTGGGCTTTAATGGAATTCGAATTGGACGTGTGTGTGCGATGAATTTGACCCACATCGACCCGTCAAAAATTATCGTATCGACACTTTTTAAAATTTCTTAATTACTTTGCGCATGCTCGTCTTGTCACAACGAAACTTATGCCATTAAACTCTGTCACGCCCCAGTCTCAAATACGTAGGATTAGGAATACATAAGCATGCCAGCCATATGTATATGGCAACTCCAATATATGAAAACTATAACACATACATATGCTATCTTATGAATAATAATTAACAATTGGTATATATGTAAACAGCATAAGTAATAGTCATACTAAATCTCATCCACAGGCGCAAGTCAATAAATAAATAAATAAACTAAACCAAACAGACCAATGATTGTCTGAAATAATCCAAGAACTAAATAGTCAGGTGGAGACAAATCCACTGCCAAACTAAGATAAGAAATAGATTCTGACTACTTAAAATAAATAGACGAAAGAGAGTAGCAACCTAATAAGTCTATCAACTATGAACCAATTAATCTCGAAGGAAAAATCTCCTCGAAAGAGAATGAAGTAGCAAGTCTTGGTTCGTGCTCCTGCGAATAGTCTCGGTCGTTTATACCTGCGGATAGAATCCGGATCTAGGTCCTCAGAGGGACGTAACAAGATACAGTAAAAGCATGCTATATAAACTGCAGTAAATAAGTAAATATGCAAAGGTATTCTAACCACCTAATGTGCAATTTAGAAGACAACATTCATGTGTATGAGTGGGGTTGTTGGCGCATTTACATATAATAACAAGGTATCTAATAATATAATATAATATCACACCAAGTTCCATCCGGAGACTATGGCCACTGATTTGGCTATCCCATACGCATGCATAATGATTGTCTTTCCCTTCATCCCCGCACTGAACAAGTCACATACAAAATATGTCCAGTGTTGTAACTGTTTGAGTCTTTAATACACTTATCATAACGGTTACGTTCTAACCATCAACACGTTCCTTATGTATCGGTAGCAAATCGAGTACGTAGTCTGTGTCCATAATAGAATATCATAACTTGTGTCATGTGTGTGTCATTGTCCAATGAGATATGAAAATATCTCATAAGTAGGAGGTAGTCTACTAAAACTAAGTCAACATGCACAAAATAAATAAAAGGTACAAAAGACGACGAACACCGTCGTTTGCACCCAAGTAAACTTAGACGCACAGTTTATATGAAAATAAATATGAGATAATAAAATAAAATGCTAAAATAAAATAGTAATAATAGTATTAAATATAGCAAGATATCTTATCTGGTGTCCGAGCAAAGTTTAGACAATGTCCTAGCAGTGAATATGCTAAGTCAACAGTAGCACGAAGAGAAAAAGATGTATGAAAGTCTCCAGATGATTAAATAAACACCACCAACGTTCACTGAATAAGCAAGATAGTCAGAAAATACTACTCATTCATCCAATTTGGACACATGAGCTAAAAAATTATTTCGGGTCAAAGTAGGATCCACATGTTGTCCACTTTGCACCAAAAAGCGTACAAGGGGTAAAGGTCTCTAAATATGGCAAATTATAGGTCAAAAAAAATTCAAACGAATATACGAACTCAACGGTATGTCCAGTTTTAGATTTCGGTGAGCCGATTATAAAATTGCTCATCAAGTCGAATCGTGGGGCCCCAAAAATGGCGATTCGTCGACTGACTCAGAATAGAACGAAACTCGGGTCAGAGGACAAGTCAAATGCCGCAAGTCGAATGGCAAAGTTTTATCGCGATCCGATTAGTACACAAAAACTAATTGCATAATATACAAAACACCGATATAAGGGACTTCCGACGAATACAAGTTTATTTCGGCGTGCACACACGTCCAAATCAAGTTCAGCCTACACGTCAAGAAATACCATATGCGCCTTTCGATGCAACTGGTCCGCAATGAGGTTGGCTGGTTTGGCGGGACCAACCCTGTATCGAAGATTTTTGATGTTTTAAAAATAGTTTTTTATAATTTTTAACCTTATTTTCAATAGCTAAAAACTACAAATTAAATTAAACTAATTAATAGAGTTTATATTTGGTCAAGTTGCCAACGCGAGGGTGAAGATGGTTTGATTTTTCTCCAACTGTGAAGAAAGATACAGGTCTCCAAAGTAGGCGTCGTGGACTATTTTTCGGTTCCAAAAAATCATATTTTTTTGAACTCGATTTACAATCATGTAAAACCCCCTTCCTAAAAATCGTATATACCCTTTTTATTTATTAATTATTAATTTAAATTATAGTAATTAGGGCTAAATAGGAGAAATAGATTTTTAATATTTTTTATTTTAGGTGTTCGGGCACTTAGAGGACTTATGGGACCATCAGGAATTTTTCGAAATTTATTTCATGTAGGAGACCCCTTGAGCAGTTGCTAGCCTAACGGTGTGCATTATCCTAATCTATAAATTTTCTTATGTATATATATATATATATATATATATATATATATATATATATATATATATGTATGTATGTATATATTTAAAAAGAAAGGAAAAGAAAAGAAAAGAAAAGAAAAGAAAAGAAAAGAAAAGAAATTAATAATATAATAATAATTAATTAAGTAATAATAAAACTACTATAACTTAAAGCAACTACTATCAACTACTACTAAAAGCACAGCACTAGCAGCCAACTAATACTAGCACTTACAAACAATCCTAGCAAAAATTTAATCCCTTCCCACGGACACAGCACCCCCCCTTCACGCGAACTACTCCTATTCTCTCTCTTCCTATCCTATATATATATATATATATATATATATATATATATATATATATATATATATATATAATTTCATAAAACCCTAACCTAAAATCTTCAGACCCCCTCTTCTCATCTAGAGCAGCCACCGCAGCCAGAGAACCCCGACAGGCCGTCCAAACCATCCCGACGACCCCGACCCCGCGCACTGCAGATTTTCACACGAGGCACCTTCGTTCCGGAGTTGTTTTCCGTCGACTCGGTCAACCAAACGCCGTTCCGTCTTCACCGGTATGCTCACCCCTTAACCCTCTTCCATATTTGTATAATAGCCGACCTCGAACAACGTGTACCCATAGGCAAAAATAGCGTCCAAGTTGGCGCGAGCAGACCGAATTTTGGGATCGCAGAAAACTGCGGTGACCACCCATGTTGCCGAGTTCGTATCTCCCACCACAGAGATCCGAATTCGGTGATTCTTTTTGATATGTGTAGAACACTTGACCTAGTTTATTTTCTGTTAAATAACCCTAGATTATTAGCTGTTGTGGACAGAATTAAATTCGTCATAAAACTCCGCGAACCCACTTTTTCCAGAATTCTAAAAGTTGTGAAACGGAGCGCGTCCCGCCAAACGGGACCGCCCCGCCGTGTACCAAGTGTACCGAACGGTGCACGCAGCGTAACCGGACATGTAAAAATTCGTGGAAACTGATTCGGGCGCGTGTGCGCGCCGGAATCAGGCCGTATCCGCGGACACACTCCGTGTCGCAACTTTTGTGGACTCGTGCGTATTTTGTGCACGCTTGTCAAATTGTGACGAAACTTGTGCCACTGGACTCGTGGTAACGTGCTGGTCCTGTGACCCAATTTTCACGTAATTCTGAGACAGTTGACCAAATCGTCAATTGGCGGGCCCCATAGTTGACTTTTTGGACAAAATTGTATTCGGCTCATCGGAATCCACATTTGGACATACCGTTGGGTTCGTATTGACATTTAGAGTTGTTTGACCTATAGTTTGTCCCATTTAGAGACTGTTACCCTCGGCACACTTTTCGGTGCAAAGTGGGCCACACGTGGACCCCACTTTTATCCGAAATTACCGTTTTGACCCTGTGTCCAAATTGGACGAAAGGGATGTACTTTTTAGCTATTTTTCTCATTCTGGAAATGTTGGTAATGTTTATTTCAGCATCCAGAGACGTTTGTTCGAAGTCTTTAGTTCCAGGTTCCGTGTCCTTGACATTTGGGCGCTTACACTTTACACATTTCTTGCCAGGCAAGTATACCTTGCCATTGTACTGTATTTACATTCCATATGATGCATGCATATTTATTTCTGTTTATTTTAGTTTATTTATTTTAACTGCTATATAAACTGCGCGTCCAAGGAAACTTAGGTGCAACGACGGTGTCGTCGTACTATATTTTTATTTATGTATATGCATTGGACCTAATATGAGACTACCCCATCTTCATGAGGCATTTATGTTTCATTGGCCATGACACTATTTTACACGAGTGTGAGTCTCATGTAGGACACGGACTTGCGTACTCGGCTGGCCACTGGTACGTATAGGTCGTACGACGGATAGGGATAACCGCCAATAGAAACTTTGCATGCTAGTAGACGTGGCGGTTATTAGAGGTTTATCATGTCATGGACATGACATGCTTAGAGCATTGGGTGGGGAGAACAATAAGTACCGCATTTGAGCTCCTTTGCAATTTTTCTATTGTGCGGCCGGATTCTCCGCTGGAGATACGGGCGGTGATGACCACTATATATTATATTATTATCAGGCGGGCCTCCGGCGTTCGAAAGTCATCATACCTTTGTAGGCCCCTGGATCTCCAATAGAGAACCATGCCAAATCCCAGTTTTCAGTCAGATAGCTCACTTGTGGGGAAAGGTGTTCTTAATTGCATTCACATAGATGGTTAGGCGACCCCATTGGATGTTTATATTTCAGTACTTTATTGGCATATGTTTTTTGTATCTTGTTACATCCCTCTGAGGACCTGGTCCCTTTCCAGATATAGATGCGCAGGAGTACCCGCAGGAGTATGGACCTGGACCTGACGCTACCTATCAGTCTGAGGAGATCTTACCTTCTGATTATATGTGATTCATTGCAGCTGTTTAGAGATTCTAGTTGCTATTCTTTTTCGAGACATTTATTCTTATATTAGAGTTTATTCTCTTCTCTCTTTAGTAGTTTATTATAATCGATTTGCAGTGGATTTATTTCCATCCGACTATCACACTTTGAGATTACTATTTGAGACTGCTTCTTTGATACTCAGTTATTGATTTCCATTATTCTATTATTTGTACTGTGGATGAGATATAGAACTGCGTGTGACTTGTTGTGACATATATTACCACTGTGGATTGGATATTCATGTACAGCGTACGTGTGTATATGGTTTCCATATATTGGAGTTCGTATACATTCGGCTGGCGTATTACGTATTCCTAGTCCTACGTATTTTGGGACTGGGGCATTACATATTTTTAGTGGTGGCCCATGCAGGTCGAGAATATATTGTCTCGGTTACGTAACTGTACCGAATAGGCCTGCGTATAGGAATAGAGTATAAGGATCTCATCCACGCTTGACTGAAACTCATCCTTCCTATTTAATACTTGCATCCTGTTTGATTCCTGTACTTTTCTAATCGTTTTGTACATCACCTGCAGAGAGATGAATTTGCAAAATGGATGTACTGCCGCCGATGGCGACGCAACTTCTGGAGTCAATGGTCAGACTCAAGGAGGGACCCCAACGATTCCTAGGCTTCCGGGGCCAGATGGACAGACTCACACTCTAGTTCAATCTGATCTTCCCGCTTTACCTATTGGGAACCTTCCACCTGTCCCAGTACCACAAGATGGCCAAGCGCAAATATTCCAATTCTTTCAGATGATGATACAGGAACAGAGGCAGCAGGCAGCCGAGCAGAGGCAAGAATTTTTGGCAGCACTGGAGAGGATGGCTGCACAGGCTACTGTACCAGCCCAAGCACTAGCTCCAGTACCTCGAGCTAGAGTTGGATCAGTAAAGGATTTTGTTCAGATGGGCCCAAGGCAGTACAAGGGCACTGAGAGCCCGGAGGAGACTACCAACTGGATCACTCACACGCAGAAGCTACTGGAGGCATCGAAGTTACCTACGGACCTATGGATGACGGGTGTACGGACGCTTCTAGAGGGTAATGCTCATCACTGGTGGGAATCCATGGAGCGCCAGTTGGGTACTTACCAGACTTGGGAGCAGTTCTTGGAGTGCTTTGAGGGAAAGTACTTCCCGGACACTGTCAGGGACACCTTGTATGATCAGTTTCTTCACTTGGAGCAGGGGAACCGAACAGTGGACGAGTATGATGCCGAGTTTAGTCAACTCAGCAAATATGGCGCTGCTTTGATACCAAATGACTTGGCTAAGGCTAAGAGGTTTCATCGAGGACTGACCCAGGAGCTACAACATTATACAAGCTCGTAGTCCCGAGTCTCTTATGCTGAACTACTGACAGAGGCCAGATTTCAGGAAACCAGTAGCAGAGGAAAGGGAGGTCAGCTGAGGACACAACAAGGATCAGCAAGGATACAGCAGGGACCAGCCAGGACACAACAGGGAGGACCTATCAGACGTCCCTTGGCACAGCAGCATCAGCAACACCGAGCAGCACCGTACCAGAATCCGGGGAAGCCCTACTGCAATTACTGTGGAAGAATCGAATATATTTCGAAAGATTGTCGGACCCGCTTGGGTCAGTGTATGAGATGTGGCTCCGGACAACACATGGTGAGAGACTGCCCAATGCAGGCATCGACACTACCACCGCCAGCACAGAGACTAGCGCTTCCAGCACCGAAGCTAGCCCAACAGATGACCGGATCGGGAGCACCCCGACCCCCAGCAGTAGGAGGATTTCAGAGAGGACCACCGCTATCAACCCAGGAGGAGCAGTATATGAGGACCGGACATGGACAGCCGCAGAGGAACGGGCGAGCTTTTGCATTGGAGGTAGATGACATGGATCATGTGGTAGATGTCATAGCAGGTATTACCCTTGCTTTTACTTTTCCTGCTGTGACATTATTTGATACGGGAGCCACCCACTCATTCATATCATCTAGTTTTATTGCCAAACAAAACATTGCTTCTACACCATTATCTAGTTGTGTTATAATTCTTACCGGAGGAGGAGTTGTACCAGTTAGTCGAGTTTGTAGATCGGGCCCTATAGTGATACGTGGCAGAGAGATGAACGCCCAACTATTAGTCCTTCATATGCCATCTTTTGATATTGTGCTTGGAATGGACTGGCTAAGCAAGTACCATGCTTTCTTCGATTGCTTTGGAGGAAGCATTCTTTTTAAGGTATCAGGCCAGCCTGAACTTGAGTTTGCCCGAGGATCCACATAAATCCTTGATGGTATGCAGCTCGCAATGGACGATGTTGTCTATCATCCTATTATTTTAGAATTTCAAGACGTCTTTCCAGAGGATTTGCCAAGACTACCCCCAGACAGAGACGTAGAGTTTTCAATTGAACTAGCACCCGGAGCAGCACCTATAGCATCGCATGTTTACAGACTGGCGAAGAAGGAGATGGACGAGCTGAAGGAACAATTAAAGGAGCTAGAGGAGAAAGGTTTCATCCGACCGAGTGCATCACCCTGGGGAGCACCAGTGTTGTTTGTACCCAAGAAGGATGGGTCAGTACGTATGTGCATTGACTACAGAGCCTTAAATGCAGTGACAGTGAAGAACAAATATCTATTGCCATGCATTGATGACTTATTTGATCAACTCAGTGGAGCTAAGGTATTCTCAAAGATAGATCTGAGATCGGGATATCATCAGGTGAAGGTACGGAAGCAGGACATTCCGAAGACCGCATTCAGAACAAGATATGGACACTACGAGTTTTTGGTCATGCCATTTGGATTGACCAATGCTCCAGCGATCTTCATGGACTTGATGAAACGAGTCTTCCACCAGTTCTTGGACCAGTTCGTGGTCATCTTCATAGATGATATACTTGTCTATTCGAAGAGCTACGAGGAGCACGAGGAGCATCTGCAGATTGTTCTAGAGACTTTGAGGAGAGAGTAGTTATATGCTAAGCTTAGCAAATGTGAGTTCTTCTTGGACAGAGTTTTATTTCTTGGATATGTTGTTACAGAAGATGGTATTTCTGTTGATCCAGAGAAGATCTCAGCAGTTGAGACATGGCCTATTCCTAAATCAACAGCAGAGGTGAGGAGTTTCCTTGGACTTGCGGGATATTACCGACGGTTCATGGAAAACTTCTCAAGAATAGCGGCACCTATGACTCGTTTGACTTGTAAGGACCAAGAATTTATATGGACCGCCGAGTGTCAAGCCGCCTTTGAAGAGTTGAAGAAACGACTGACTACAGCACCAGTATTGACTATTCTGTCAGGATCAGGAGGTTATGTGATCTACAGTGACGCATCAGGGAAAGGCTTGGGATGCGTATTGATGCAGCATGGCAAGGTGATTGCATATGCATCTAGATAGTTACGAGTGCATGAGAAGAATTATCCAACCCATGACTTGGAACTTGCAGCCGTTGTATTTGCTCTGAAGCTATGGAGATATTACTTATATGGGGAACGAGTGGAAATCTATACAGACCACAAAAGCCTCAAGTACGTCTTCACGCAGAAGGAGTTAAATATGAGGCAACGTCGATGGCTCGAGTTGATAAAAGATTTCGAGATAGAGCTACATTATCATCCAGGCAAGGCTAACGTGGTAGAAGACGCGTTAAGCCGGAAGCCAACAGCTTACTTCTTGACAGCACAGAGGGAACTATTGGAGGACTTGCAAGAGCTTGGCATTGAAGTGATATTACCCGGAGCAGATGGGACACTAGCCAACTTGCAAGTTCAATCATCATTGGTAGAGAGGATTAAGGCAGCTTTACCTACAGATGCCAGATTCAGGAGACTAAAGGAAAAGACAGAGGCCGGAGAGCAGACCGAATTGCGCATTCATGAGGATGGGACATTACGATGTGGTGATCGTCTTTATGTTACAAATAGAGAGATTCGACAGGAGCTGATGGCAGAGGCTCATAGTTCGATTTATTCTATTCATCCTGGAGGCACCAAGATGTATCGCGACTAACGACAGCACTTTTGGTGGCATGGAATGAAGAGAGAGATAGCTCACTTTGTAGCTAAATGTCTGGTATGTCAACAAGTGAAGGCGGAGCACCAGAGGACAGCAGGATTATTGTAACCACTTTCGATTCTAGAGTGGAAGTGGGAGCACATCACTATGGACTTCGTCACGGGTTTTCCCAAGAGTCCAAGTGGGAGAGATGCAGTGTGGGTAATAGTGGACCGACTCACCAAGTCAGCCCATTTTATACCTTTTAGAGTGGGTCAGTCTACTGAAGCTTTAGCTGACTTATATATGAGGCAGATCGTGAGATTGCACGGCATACCAGTCAGCATTGTATCGGACAGAGATTCGCGCTTCACATCGCACTTTTGGAGGAGCATGCAAGAGAGTCTTGGTACTCGTCTGAAGTTCAGTACATCTTACCACCCGCAGACAGATGGGCAGTCGGAGCGTGCTATTCAGACTTTAGAGGATATGTTGAGGGCTTGTATGTTAGACTTTGGAGGATCATGGGAGGACCACCTACATCTTATAGAGTTTTCTTACAACAATAGCTATCAAGCGAGTATTCAGATTGCTCCGTTTGAAGCATTGTATGGAAGAAAATGTAGGTCTCCTGTGTGTTGGAGTGACGTGGAAGAACGTCAGATTTTGGGACCCGAGTTGGTGGTCAACACCGTAGAGACAGTCAAGAGGATTCAGGGACACTTGCGAGCAGCGCAAGACAAGCAGAAGCAGTGGACAGACCTTCATCGTCGTCCCTTGGAGTTCAAAGAGGGCGATCACGTCTTCTTGAGGATATCACCGACCAGAGGCACCATCCAATTCGGAGGGCGCGGCAAGTTGAGTCCAAGGTATATTGGACCATTTGACGTGCTCGAGAGAGTTGGAGAGGTGGCATATCGACTTGCGCTACCACCTTCACTGGAGGGAGTACATGAAGTATTCCATGTGTCGCAGCTCAGGCGATATGTGGCAGACAGCAGTCATGTTCTTGACCATTCAGAGATCACCATTGGGCCAAGCTTGTCATACCAAGAGCAACCTGTGGGAATCCTTGATCGTCGAGAGAAAGTGTTGAGGAACCAGTCTATTCTCTTGGTTCGCGTAGCATGGAGGCATGGTGCGCCAGGAGAATCAACTTGGGAGCGCGAGGACGACATGCGCAAGCATTTTTCGAACATATTCGCAGACCAAGGTATGAATTTACATTGTTAATTTATATCTTATATCATCCTTGCATTCTATCGTGGCTTAATTTTAATTTCGAGGACGAAATTTTTACAAGTTGGGTAGAATGTAAAACCCCTTCCTAAAAATCGTATGTACCCTTTTTATTTATTAATTATTAATTTAAATTGTAGTAATTAGGGCTAAATAGGAGAAATAGATTTTTAATATTTTTTATTTTAGGTGTTCGGGCACTTAGAGGACTTATGGGACCATCAGGAATTTTTCGAAAATTTATTTCATGTAGGAGACCCCTTGAGCAGTTGCTAGCCTAACGGTGTGCATTATCCTAATCTATAAATTTTTTTATGTTTATATATATATATATATATATATATATATATATATATATATATATATATACAAATATATATATGTATATGTATATATTTAAAAAGAAAGGAAAAGAAAAAAAATTAATAATATAATAATAATTAATTAAGTAATAATAAAACTACTATAACTTAAAGCAACTACTATCAACTACTACTAAAAGCACAGCACTAGCAACCAACTAATACTAGCACTTACAAACAATCCTAGAAAAAATTTAATCCCTCGCCACGGACACAGCACCCCCCCCCTTCACGCGAACTACTCATATTCTCTCTCTTCCTATCCTATATATATATATATATATATATATATATATATAATTTCATAAAACCCTAACCTAAAATTTCCAGACCCCCTCTTCTCATCTAGAGCCGCCACCGCAGCCAGAGAACCCCGCCAGGCCATCCAAACCATCCCGACGACCCCGACCCCGCGCACTGCAGATTCCCACACGAGGCACCTTCGCTCCGGAGTTGTTTTTCGTCGACTCGCTCAACCAAACGCCGTTCCGTCTTCACTGGTATGCTCACCCCTTAACCCTCTTCCATATTTATATAATAGCCGACCTCGAACAACGTGTACCCATAGGCGAAAACAGCGTCCAAGTTGGCGCGAGCAGACCGAATTCTAGGATCGCAGAAAATTGCGGTGACCACCCATGTTGCCGAGTTCGTATCTCCCACCACAGAGATCCAAATTTGGTGATTCTTTTTTATATGTGTAGAACACTTGACCTAGTTTATTTTTTGTTAAATAACCCTAGATTATTAGCTGTTGTGGACAGAATTAAACCGCGAACCCACTTTTTCCATAATTCTAAAAGTTATGAAACGGAGCGCGCCCCGCCAAACGGGACCGCCCCGCCGTGTACCAACTGTACCGAACGGTGCACGCAGCATAACCAGACACGTAAAAATTCTTGGGAACTGATTCGGACGCGTGCGCGCGCCGAAATTAGGCCGTATCAGCGGACACACCCCGTATCGTAACTTTTGTGGAACTCGTGCGTATTTTGTGCACGCTTGTCAGATTGCGACAAAACTTGCGCCACTGGACTCGTGGTAACGCGCTGGTCCTGTGACCCAATTTTCACGCAATTCTGAGACGATTGACCAAATCGCCAATTGGCGGGTCCCACAGTTGACTTTTTGGACAAAATTGTGTTCGGCTCATCGGAATCAACATTTGGACATACCGTTGGGTTCGTATTGACATTTAGAGTTGTTTGACCTATAGTTTGTCCTATTTAGAGACTGTTACCCTCGGCACTCTTTTCGATGCAAAGTGGGCCACACGTGGACCCCACTTTTACCCGAAATTACCGTTTTGACCCTGTGTCCAAATTGGACGAAAGGGATGTGCTTTTTAGCTATTTTGCTCATTCCGAAAACGTTGGTGATATTTATTTCAGCATCCGGAGACGTTTGTTCGGAGTTCTTAGTTCCAGGTTCCGTGTCCTTGATATTTGGGCGCTTACACTTTACAGATTTCTCGCCAGACAAGTATACCTTGCCATTGTACTGTATTTATATTCCATATGATGCATGCATGTTTATTTCTATTTATTTTAGTTCATTTATTTTAACTACTATATAAACTGCGCGTCCAAGGAAACTTGGGTCCAACGACGGAGTCGTCGTACTATATTTTTATTTATGTATATGCATTGGACCTACTTTATGAGACTACCCATCTTCATGAGGCATTTATGTTTCATTGGCCATGACACTATTCTTACACGAGTGTGAGTCTCATGTAGGACACGGACTTGCGTACTCGGTTGGCCACTGGTACGTATAGGTCGTACGACGGATAGGGATAACCGCCAATAGAAACTTTGCATGCTAGTAGACCTGGTGGTTATTAGAGGTTTATCGTTTCATGGACATGACATGATTAGAGCATTGGGTGGAGAGAACAACAAATACCGCATTTGAGCTCCTTTGCACTTTTTTTATTGTGCGACCGGATTCTCCGTTGGAGATACGGGCGGTGATGAGCACTATATATTATATTATTATCAGGCGTGCCTCCGGTGTTCGAAAGTCGTCGTGCCTTTGTAGGCCCCTGGATGTCCAATAGAGAACCATTCCAAATCCCAGTTTTCAGCCAGATAGCTCACTTGTGGGGAAAGGTATTCTTAATTGCATTCACATAGATGGTTAGGCGACCCCATTGGATGTTTATATTTCAGTACTTTATTGGCATGTATTTTTTGTATCTTGTTACGTCCCTCTGAGGACCTGGTCCCTTTCCAGATATAGATGCGCAGGAGTACCCGCAGGAGTATGGACCTGGACCTAACGCTACCTATCAGTCTGAGGAGATCTTACCTTCTGATTATATGTGATTCATTGCAGCTGTTTAGAGATTCTAGTTGCTATTCTTTTTTGAGATATTTATTCTTATATTAGAGTTTATTCTCTTCTCTCTTTAGTAGTTTATTATAGTCGATTTACAGTGGATTTGTTTCCATCCGACTATCACACTTTGAGATTACTATTTGAGACTGCTTCTTTGATTCTCAGTTATTGATTTTCATTATTCTATTATTTGTGCTGTGGATGAGATATAGAACTACGTGTGACTTATTGTGACATATATTACCACTATGGATTGGATATTCATGTACAGCGTACGTGTGTATATGGTTTTCATATATTGGAGTTCGTATACATACGGCTGGCATGTTACGTATTCCTAGTCCTACATATTTTGGGACTGGGGCGTGACAAATCAAGACAATACAAAATAAATTAATCTACTCGAAGGGATATGAAGAGGGTTAGGTTGTCTACACACCTGCGAAGATGGATCAGAAAATGATCAAGAGGTGGAGGAGATAGCACACTGTGAAGATGGGGCATCGCTGCTGTCACAGCTGTTATGGTTGTGCGCGCGAGCGCTTAGGTGGCGTTCTGTTGCAGTCGCCGACGGTGATGGCGGCACGTCGGGGTCGCCGAGGGTCAAGGTTGGGGAAGGTTTAGGTTTAGGTTTAGGTTTAGGGTTTCAATGATGTGTATGTATATGTGTATATATAGAGGGGGGGTCGTTGTTTGTGCTAGTCTTGGGGGGGGGAATCGGGTAGGATTAGTATAGGAAATAGATTAGGGTTAGGGAATTGATTAAGGTTTTGTTTTCTTATTCTTATCTTTTTATTTCTTTTATACTATTATATATTTAATTATATAAATGGTTAAAACCCATAGATAGCTTAAAATTAATTCTAGAAAAATTTGTAAAGCTTTAATAAAAATTTTACACCTAAAATATTTTATAATTAGTAAATATAATTAAAAAACTTCATATAGTTAATTAATAAAGGAGGTTTACTCATTCTAATTAGCTAAGTAAATAGAAAAAAATCTATTAATTAAATAAAAATATAAATTTCAAATTAGGGGGTTTATAGACACACAATATCTTGCGAGACCGGTGACTCAAGTTTTGTTCAATTTTGAGATAGTCGACCGGATCATCATTTCGTGGGCCCACGATCTGATTTGATGGACAATTTTGAGAATGGCTTAATGAAATCTAATTCTAGACATACCGTTGAGTTCATATCATTATTTTGGTCTCGTTAGATGTATAGTTTGCTGAATTTGGAAAACTTTAGTTCTGGCACATTTTTTGGTGCAAAGTGGGCTCACTTACGAACATCGTTTTGACCTGAAACTATCATTTTTGATGAAGTGTCCAAATTGGACTTATTTGTAGGTTGTTTTTAGTATCTCAACTTGGTGATGTCTATTTCATCATCCGGTGATGTCTTCTCATATTCTTCTTTCGTGTCACCCTTAATTGTAATAAATTTATATCATGTACATATTTCAAAATTTGTGTATCAAAATCGAGATAAGTCAATTCCAGTGGTCTTATTTTGCTAAAATTGACAAAATGACCATACGAGTCACCTAGATAACATTATTAGCCTTGTGGTTGATTATCTTATCTCGATATGCATGCCGTAGACTTCGTTGCACGAATTACGAGACACAAACTTGGTATATTGAACTTAAAGTTTGTAAGTCAGATTATTTATGAATAAATAATAATTATAGAGAATATTATGACTTAGTTTTAGATTTTACTAATATAATAATCTAGGTGACATAGATGATAGGTGATTGGACCTATCAACTTTTCTGGTTAAGGAGTTGTTGGAAATAGTAATCTTAATATTATTACTATTTGAGTGTGATATTTGGTTCCATGTTTTTGGGATGGTAGATATCCAGGATGATCATATTTCGTTGGTTTATGGATAATTCTGGCTAGACATTGGTCTCGCATTATGCATGCTTGGACGCACTCTATGCAAGTATACATTGTCTATTTTATATTCAGTATTTACTTGTTTTTCATATGCCAGTAGTTGCCCCTTTATTATTATTATTCTGTTACTTTTGTTTTCAGGACATGTTACATGATTATTCCTATTGACACATGCTAGATGAGACACGCAATTATTCTAGCATTGCATACTAGGTGACTCGATCTGATCTTTTGTATATGATTGACTGGACCTTTACTTATTAGAGACTGACTGGACACGTCATGGATTTGAATCGACAGTATCATTCGGTGGAGAGAAAAATTACTAGGTGCAAGGGCTACTATTTATTTACTTTTCTCTAGATGCCACTAGGGACACGGATGAGAGCTATTTGAGCTGTGCATTATTATTTGTTCGGGGAGTCCCATATGAGCGAACGTTTTCCTCAAGTGCATATTTCACATAGACTGGATAAGATTTGTAGTTCATGGGTACTTGGTAACTCCCTTGTTGGTATTTAATGTTTATTATTTTGGCATGTATATTATGTATCGTGTGACGTCCCTCTGAGAACCTAGTTTTCTTTCAGGTTATTTGTTGAGCTTCTTTTATGGGATTATTAGTTACTAGTTCTTCAGATTCAGGTATATTTAAACATTTACCTTCTTCGCTCATTACTCCCGCAGTATCTCTAGTTATTTAGTTTTTATTTATAGTTAGTAATATATATATATATATATATATATATATATATATATATATATATATATATATATATATATATATATATATTTGTTATGACCTTGACAATGTATACACACTTAAGGTGGGATGGAGTCCGCTTGGTGCATAGTTGGCGATTGCCACAAATCTTAGTCCCGCATATTTTTGGATTGGGATATGAGATAGTTTTTGTAGTGGCCCAAAAAGGTCAAGTCTTCGTAAAGTACGTAAAATCGTGGTGGTACTTAGGATAGCCATTCTACTGTGAGCCTGTGACCAATTGAGAAATATGATTTGAGGATACATCCACAACTAGAATTATAGGTTTCTCTAGGATCCTTCCAACATGATTGTCTGCGTGCTATTTTCTTTCTCAACATGATTGAATTCTTGTTCCTTCATTCTCATGATTTGATTGAACCTTTCTCTATTTAGTTCTTGATTGAATCTTCTCATTTATTTCGCTAAAGTTGTTGGAAAAATATATCCTAGATTTGGCCAAGGACAAGTTCGAGAACCTATATTATCTGGCGAGGCAGACACGCACTGCAGCCATCCGGTGAATTATAAAATAAGGAGTTTTACAGCCAAATGTGTGCTGGCAAGGTAGACTCCAGGTATCGTGATCACGAAGATATATGCTTATTGAGTTTTACCTAGACTACGTCCTACGCTTCTAGATTGACTTCATACCGTTCTTGAAAACCTTCCGACTATTTTTCTGTTTTGTTTGTCCCTAACCTTGGTTGATATGAGTTTGGATTGTTTGATCCAGCCTTAGGATCTTGCTATCTTTCAATTAACAAAGACTGGATTAGAAAACCCTACAGACGAATTTCTGAGTTAAGTTGGATAGGAAAATTTGTGTGATTGAGGTGCATATATGATATATCGAGTATGATAGTTTAGGATATGCCTATAGTAAGTACTAGGTTAAGAAAAGCTTTATTAACCTTAGCTGCCCTAAACTTATCAAAGATACTTATGGGTAGTTAGACTTAATAATCAAATATTTGACCTATACAAAAATTATTATGGAATAGATAAACCACTGCCTAAGAGATTTTAAGGAAAGTACATGTGATGAGTAGGGATTATTAGGGTTAGATGCATGGTTAAAGGTTGAATTATAATCTAGGAGATTTAGGACTATAAGCTATATACACACTTTGAAAGACAACATGTGATTGATGAAAAAATATATTCGAGGCTAATTATAGGTTAAGCCTAGAGAAATTCATTAATGATGTAGACTTTGAGATCATATACGTTGGAGAGGTAATTAATGGAATTGAATAATTATCAAAAAGAAGTAATTAGATAGTATAAGTTAGCTTTAAAGATTAGCATTATGGACCATTGATTTTCAAATGAATACGAACGAGTTAATTTATTATTATGATTGAGGTTCGAAGATAAAAAAAATAAGGAGATTGATCGAGGAAATAAATAGACAAGTTTGTGATAAATAAGAGAAATGTTAGAAAATTGATATGTCCTATAAATATGTTGATAAGACAATAGGAATAGTAGTATCATATATTATTTTGAGCCTCGTGATTAAGATTATGTTAGAAGACTTTCAAGAATCAAACGGACAATGTAATTAGGGGTGTGTATCGATCGGTGGACGACCTATTTTGTCACAACCGTAGCCGAACCAAAGTTAATCGGTTTGGAAATAATCACAGTCGAACCAAATCAACCAACTGGTCGGTTCAGTTTTGAACCGACCGACTTGGTTCGGTTCGGTTTGATTTGGTTTGGCTGATCAATTTTGATCACAGACAAATTTAAAAATTAAGAAATAGTGAAGCACCCTACTGAGATTCACATTCACATACATGACATAATACGTTGTTAATAATCTCATAGACTTCAAGAACATGATAACGAATACCCACACGCTCATTTTTACTCCAAGAACAGAATCACACTGGATTGTGACCCTCAACTTGAAGTCTCCAGATACTATAGATGTTGGAAACTCCATAGAACTAGTACCATCATCACGCTCATTCGAATACTAGATAGGCAAGCCAGTTCTACAACCATATCAAGACAACATTAGCTAGAATAATTGATGGTCATAACCACAAAAATATTTGAATCAGCACCTGAATTCAAGTCTTTCTTCCCAATGAGACGACAAGAAATTGCTAGTGACCTAAGTTGCCCAACCTTGTTGTAGGAAATATAAGGAAAAATTAAAGCAGAGCTGCATGCTTTTTAGTTTTCCACTAATTATCCATTTGTCGACAAACAACTAAGAAAATTGTTGGTGTTTTTGCCTTTGGACTATGAAAGATAGTTCCACTGGACTACACCACCAAGTAGGTATCTCAATATAATGCTTTGCTTGTGTTGAGGTGTGCACATGGGGTGTGGTGAGTCACATGGATGCCATGTGGGGGTATTTTATTAAGATGAAGAAGGATTAACTCTTTTATGAAAGCATTTATGCTTTTGGTCATTCTCTTAGAATTTATCCCATAGGAGCTAAGCCCCAAAGCGACTCGGGCTCGGGCGCAAAGTGGCGCTTTGTTGGCGCTTTGTTGGCACACTTTGCACTTAGTATGTCAGCATCGGCGCAGGCGCTTGTGCGCATTTGATGCGCGGCCGCATGGGTTGCCGCATATGTTGCGTCTTGCGTTGTCGCATGCGCTGCTGCTGCTACTGCGGATATATTTGAACGATTATGGAAAGATACGGTCTGTTATTTAGATCCATTTTTTGAGGGATTTAAAATTAATACGTGCCTATCTTTTAGGGATTCATAATTAATTTGTTCCTATCTTTCTGTAACTATTGTACGGCTAGGGTTTTCACCCTCTCTCTATAAATACTCTTTTCGTATCTCTTTGAGAACTTACTTTGAAAAGAGGAGACAAAGAGAGTTGATGTTGCTGCCACCATTGGAGTCCAGGGAGTTCGTGTGAGTCCAGACAGAGGTGACAGTGAGCGTTCCAGAAGTTCTACGTGAACTTGCTGGTTTCTGGGAGCAAATCGTGTGGGGTGAATCTTGCTTTGAGCAACGGTAATCTTTATCACCCCAGCAAGCAAAGTCTCTTCTTCTTCTTATTCATCTTCTTCTTCTTCTTCTTCTTCTTCTTCCTCCTCTCTTCTGTGAGTTGTAACTCTGTTCTTTCCATTTTCAACTGCGATTGCAAGAAAAAACGAGAAGATAGTTTTCTCTGATTCTTTTATTATCTTATTTCCAGTTGTATTTAGATCCTTTATTTATTATCTTTTTGTTGGATCAAGAGATATCAGGAAGGAAACTCTTGTGTGAACTCCTGATCTCGACTTTCACTTCTGGTTCTACCATCTTTGATTAAGCCTCGAAAATAACAATCTTAAAGAAAGATCCGAGTAAGATGGAGAACCGATCAAACCTTCTCGATACTATCTTTCACACGCTTGAGAAGTTTGATGGCGAACACTATAATATTTGGAAGAGGAAGATCTCTCTGAATCTTTGTCTTGTCAAAGTTGCTTATATGTTGGTTGATCCAGAACCTACTATCCGTAAAGATGGAGGAGAACTTGAAGTTGGTGTGGCGCAGGATGCGCACAACAAGTGGAAAGAAGATAACGACCTCTGCAGGCTATTGATCCTCAATGCAATGGAGAACTCGATGGCAGAGTCTTACTGGAAGAAAGAGAAGGCGAAGGACATCTGGGAAGCTCTTAAGAAGCATTACAAAACTGATAAAAAGATGTCTAAAATCTATCTCGTTGAAAATTTTTGTACTTTATAATTTGAAGACGAGAAGGTAATGCTGCCGCAAGTCAAGAAACTTCTGAAGATGCAGCAGAAGCTAGAGGAAGAGGGCATGAAGCAGGAAGATAAGTTCATGGTGGGGGCTATCGTCAAAAATCTTCCTCCAGGATGGATCAGGTTCAAGACTGACATGTACCGTAAGAAGATGGAGATCCAGCTCGAAGATCTTTTTCACTGGATTCACATTGAAGATGAGGCCAGGGGACAACTAAATTTGGATTTATTGTCCAAACAGTTGGCAAAAGCCAACTTGGTATATGCTAGCGATTCTAAGGAGAAGCAGAAGGCTTCTCACAATAAGAAAAAGGACTTCAACCATCTGAAGGTGAAGTCGGCTTCGTTCAAACCGAAGCCAAAGCCCAAGTCTGAAGTGACTTGCTTCAATTGTGGAAAGAAGGACCATTACCGGAGTGAATGTAGATCCAAGCCCAAACATACAGAACAAGGTGAACCTAACAAGGTTATTATGATTGCGTAGGTTGTCACGACTGGTGTCGACTCGAATTGTTGGGTGGACACAGGCGCATCCTGCCATGTTTGCTCAAAGAAGGATTTGTTCACCACCTTCAAGCCTACTTCTAAGAAGGTTATGGTGGAGAACCAGACACAAGCTGAAGTACTAGGGACCAAAACGGTGGTAATGAACCTTACTTCAGAAAATTTTCTGACGCTTCAGGATGTGAAGCATGTACCAATGATAGCTAAGAATCTGGTCTCAGGAAGTCTGCTCTGCAACACAGGCTTGAAGATGGACATTAATGCTGGACAGATGGTGATGTCTTTCAAAGGAACATACTTCAAAAAAGCTTTTTGTACCAAAGGGATGTTCAAACTTTAACTTGTAACTCCAGCTACAATGATAAATGCAGTCGCTTCTTCTGGTTATTTTCTTGAGTTAGGGCACAATAGACTAGGATATGTTCATTGTAAAAGAATAATCAAGATATCTAGTCTAGGGCTTATCTCCAAATATGGGGGTAAGGAGGTAGAGAAGTGTGAGTTATGGGCGTAGACAAAGATCACCAGAAAGTCGTTCAAGCGGGTTAACCGAAGCACAGATCTTCTAGATTTGGTGCACTCAGATATCTGTGACTTCAAACAGTTCTCCACAAAGGCCAAGATAAAGTATTTTATTACATTCATCGACGACTACTCGAAGTATATGTTTGTCTATCTACTCAAGTCAGAGGACGAAGCATTCGAGAAGTTCAAGGAGTTCAGGGCGGAAGCTAAACGTCAGACAGGGCAAAAACTCAAGAGACTTAGAAGTGATCGAGGCAGAGAGTATAGTTCTATTGAATTCGTATCGTTCTACAAAGAACATGGAATTGTCAATGAGATGACTGCTTTGTATTCTCCTCAATCAAATGGAGTAGCTGAGAGGAAGAACAAGACTTTGACAGAAATGATAAACTCAATGTTGTTAACTGCGGGTCTTCCAAACTGCTTCTCGGAAGAAGCTTCATTGACGACTATGTTCATCCTGAATAGAGTGTCGTATGCAACATCTGATGCCACTCCTCATGAACTTTGGTTCAAAGTCATACCCAACTTGAATGTCATTCGAGTGTGGGAGTGTCTGGCATATGTGAAGCTCCCGGACTTGACTATTCAGAAACTGGGTACGAGGACAATAAAGGCCATCTTCTTGGGTTATGCTGAGAAGAGTGATGCTCGAAGGTTTCTTGATATAGAATCAAATCATGTCATTGAATCTCGCGACGTAAAATCCTTTGAAGATAAATTTGTAAGGCACAAGAACATTTTTATCGTAGATATTCTGGAGAATAGTGTGGGTGCATAGGAGGCTGAAGCTTCAAAAGAAGATATAGTACATGAAAAAAATTTCATTCCAGAGACAACGTTCGAACCAAACTCGCAGAACTCAGAACTCAGCGGGTGAGAAGACAAAAGGACTTCGGAGAAGATTTTATCACCTATCATGTGGAAGCAAATCCGCTTACCTATGATGAGGCAGTGAAGACCAGAGATGTTGTCTTCTGGAAAGAGGCTATCAATGATGAGTATGACTCAATAACCTCCAATAATACTTGGATGTTAGTCAATCTACCTGAAGGAGCAAAATCGATCGGATGCAAGTGGATCTTCAAGAAGAATATGAAGGCTGATGAAACGGTTGACAAGTTCAAGGAAGACTGGTTGATAAGGGATTTTCTCAGAAGCAGGGGATCGACTACTTTGACACATATAGTCCAGTAGCACGGATGACGACTATCAGGATATTAATTTCTCTAAGTATAATACACAAGCTAGTCATTCATCAAATGGATGTTAAGACAACATTCCTGAATGGAGAATTGACCAAAGAGATTTATATACAACAACCAGAAGGATTTGTCATCAAAGGGCTTGAAGACAAAGTCTGTAAGTTGGTAAAATTATTATACGGTCTGAAGCAAGCTCCCAAGATATGGCACGAGAAGTTTGCTAAATCATAAGATCAAACGGCTACAGGATCAGTGAAACGGACAAGTGTGTTTACACTAAGTTCGGTGACGGGAGAGGAGTTATCGTTTGTCTATACATGGATGACATGCTAATCCTTGGTACAGATCTAGCATATGTCACTGAGACAAAGAAGTTTCTCTCATCTACGTTCAGTATAAAGGACTTAGGAGAAGTTGATGTTATCCTAGAAATAAAGATCATCCGGACAGACACAGGAGTGGCGCTGTCACAGTCTCATTATATCGAGAAGATTCTCGCATGCTATGGATATCAGGAACTTTCAGCGATCGATACTCCGTACAGGTGTGACAAGAAGCTGAAGCCAAATTCTAGGGAAAGCGTCAGGAAGTTGGAGTATTCAAGCGTCATTGGGAGTTTGATGTATGCAACAACTGCCAAAAGGCCCGACATAGCTTTTGTCATAGGGATGTTGAGTCGATTCATGAGCAACCCAGGTGTGGAGCACTGTATGGCTGTGAAAAGAGTGATAAGATATCTCGGGAGGACTCAGAAGTATGCACTGCACTATAGCGGGTGTCCGACAGTAGTGAAATGCTTCAGTGATGCAAGCTGGTGTTCAGAAATAGAGAGCGAAAGGTCCATAGGAGGATACGTCTTTTCCATGGGTATCTGAGTTTTATGCATTGACTGCTGCAGCGGATGAAGCAGAGTGGCTTCAGGAGCTCATGTATGATTTTTTATTGGTAGGTGCGCAGATTTTGGTAGTACCGATATACTGCAACAACCAAGCGACTGCAGTGGTGGCATCAAATGACCTCTTCCATGGTAAGAAGAGAACTGTGCGATTGAGAAACAGGGCAGTGAGTGATCTGATAAAGAATTGAGTCATTGTCGTAATTGATGTTCGGATTTAGGAGAACCTGGCGGACCCGTTCACCAAGGGTCTCAAGCGCTAGCTGGTCGAGGAAACAACAACCAAATGGGCTTGAAGACATTCTGATATTGTTTCTATGTAATTCTACCATAAAGTTTTATGCTATTAGTTCAAAGAGAATCTACTAGGCATCTAGCTTTTGGTTCAAAGAAGGACCATTGACTGAAAAAATATCAGGAATAGTGGGTAGTCATTTGAGACATTGAGGGATTACGGACCCAGAACCACTGTTGTCTACTTCTTATTTTTTATGAAGTATAATTTCCTGTGGAATGATGGCTTTGATGCCTTAATGAGTTCTCGGACAAAGTGAATGTCCGATGTGCTTTACAGGAAGCACGTAGTTTCAGCACTATAAGGGACTTATATTCTATGCTACAGTGGTGTGACACCACAGAGGTAAAAGATATAAATCCTCGGCATTAAGTCATGTCACAGCGGCGTAGCACCGCACATAGGCATGTAGCCTAATGCTGTAGAATAAAGAGTGGTAGGCAGCACTACAAAAAGGGAGTGAACCTCATGTTACAGTGGTGTGACACCACAAAGGTAAAAGATGTAAATCCTCAACGGAAAGTCATGTCACAGCGGCGTAACACCGCAAGGAAGCCGAAGGCTTCGTGCTGGGTAGTTTGGCACTACAAAAAGGGAGTAAACCTCATGCTACAGTGGATGACACCATATGAGGGAGTGAACCTCGGCAGAAGGCCATGTCATGGCGGCGTAGCACTGCAAGGAAGTGCAATGCTTCATGCCAAGGACTCGTTAAGAACTCACATATAGTATATGAAAAGAGATACAGGCCGTCTCTTGAGGAAAAAATTATTGACAACTAAAATACATACACCAAAACTAGACGTGCACAGGACCTACAATGTGCAACCGGAAGCACAGTTGAGGTCTTTGTGTGAGTGGAAAAAATTACAACTATGGTGTAGAATTCAAGGCTTATTCCATCTTGTATCATACTGTTATTTTGACCGATGCAGGAAGATTCAAATAGAAGCGACATATATTCTAATGCATGATGGACAGTCATTGTGAGGAACGCTCAACCCATATATTGAGATATGTGGGGGATTATTGGTATTTTTGTCTTTGGACTATGAAAGATAGTCCTACATTGGCTACACCACCAAGTGGGTATCTTAATATAATACTTTGCTTGTGTTGAGGTGTGCACAAGGGGTGTGGTGAGGCACATGGGTGCCATGTGGGGGTATTTTATTAGGATAAAGAATGGTTAACTCCTTAATGAAAGAATTTATACTTTTTGTCTTTCTCTTGGAATTTATTCCATAGGAGATAAGCCCCAAAGGGGCTTAGCGACTCGGACTCAGACTCGAATTCGGGCTCAAGGGCGCAAAGTGGCGCTTTGTTGGCACACTTTGCACTTAGCACGTCAGCATCGGCGCAGGCGCTTGTGCGCATTTGATGCGATCTCTCATGCGTGGCCGCATGCGAGGTCGCATGGGCGGGTCGCATGTGCTGTCGTATGGACGGTCACATGGGCTATCCCATGCACTGCCGTATGGGTTGCCGCATGGGCTGTCGCATGGGCGGGTCGCATGCGCTGTCACATGGCCGATCTCATAGGCTGTCGCATGCACTGCCGCATGGGTTGTCGCATGGGCTGTCGCATGCGCTGCCGCATGCGATATGGATTGCGTTGTCGCATGCATTGCTGCTGCTGCGGATATATTTGAACGGTTATGGAAAGATACGGTATGTTATTCAAATTTATTTTTTGAGGGATTTGAAATTAATACGTGCCTATCTTTTAGGGATTCGTAATTAATCTGTTCATATCTTTCCGTAACTATTGGGCGGCTAGGGTTTTCACCCTCTCTCTATAAATACTCACTTCATGTCTCTTTGAGAACATACTTTGAAAAGAGGAGACAAAGAGAGTTGATGCTGCCACCACCATTGCAGTCCAAGAAGTTCGTGTGAGTTCAGACAGAGGTGACAGCGAGCGTTCCAGAAGTTCTCTGTGAAATTGCTGGTTCCTAGGAGCAAATCGTGTGGGACGAATCTTACTTTGAGCAACTGTGATCTTTATCACCCCAGTAAGCAAAGTCTCTTCTTCTTCTTCTTCCTCTTCTTCTTCTTCTTCCTCCTCTCTTCCGTGAGTTGTAACTATGTTCTGTCCGTTTGCAACTGCGATTCCAAGGAAGAACGAGAAGATAGTTTTATCTGATTATTTTATTATCTTGTTTCCAGTTGTAATCAGATCCTTTATTTATTATCTTCTTGTTGGATCGAGATATATCAAGAAGGGAACTTTTGTGTGAACTACTGATCTCGACTTCCACTTCTGGTTCTACCATCTTTGATTAAGCCTCGGGAATAACAAAAAAAACTCTTCTCCAAATGATTATAATGCATAAAGATAGAACACAACACAAGTCCTTTTTACTTATGTATTGAATTTTGTGTTTTTCCAATGTATGTAGGCATGAACATCTCCAGTTGGGAATACTTAAAAATCCAAGAATATAACATGTTAGTAGTGGGTTTGGTTTTAAACAATTTTTTGAATGATCGAACCGTAATCGAACCAAACCGATCAGTTATTTAAAATTTTCAACCGAACCAATATGACCGGACCATCGGTTCGGTTGAAAATCGATCGGTTCGTTTTGGTCCGATTTGATTTGGTCGGTTTGACCAATATGTGCACACCCCTAAACGTAATGGCATGAGATAAAAAGGAAAATAAATTTTCAGGATGGAAATGTTAATAAAATAGAGATAGAGTATCCTTAAATAGATTGATAAATTGTACCTAGGGTTTGAGTTGTGAATTGTGGATAAGAAAATGTTGGAAATAAAATTGCTTCATAAACAGAAAATGGCCAGAAATTAAAAGCTATGCTGAATTATCAAGGATCGATGATGGTTAAAGAACCTTGGTAGATTTCATTCTCCGTGTTGAAGTGACATTCAGAAAACTAGGCTATAGAGATGAGCCAACTTGATGGAGTTAAGATATTGGAATTACAAGGGAATATAAGCTAGATGCTGGACTTCATTATTAGCTAGGCATACTTTAAGAATTAACAAGTATCCCAGGAAACTAGGATAGATAAACCTTTACTCTAGTAAACATGAGCTCATTAGCTTCAGCCAGATTGGTCACCCCGATACAAGATTATTCTAGTAACAAAAAGCTGTAGGTCGTCATCGACCGTACCACTATCATTTTCTATAATGATTATTTATCTTATTTTTGAAATCATGGCCTCGTGATTTTACAGTAACAAATCGTTCTAATTATGTAATTGAGTAGAATCCTTATTCCTTTTCTAGTCGTGACATAATTTCGAAAACCAATCCTTTGATTTGTATCCCTTTTTGTGTTTAAATGTCACAATGTATTTTTTTTCATTAATTAGATGCCGAAAGATTTTTCCATATGATCTTTTTTCGACGGAGTTATACAAGACCCAAGCTAATTAGATGCCACCACCAGTTTTTACTAAGTTATAGTAGCCACATATTCAAATACTTGTATACTTTAGCTGATGAAGCTCTCTAAAATCAACCAATGACATGCTCGCCTTCAGTCCTATGACCGAATATACAATGTTCCTTGTGTTTACAATTACCAATACTGGCATACGACGACCGACTTGTCTAAGGTGGACAAGTATACCAATTTAGAAATACCATACATGCTGAATTCAATTAATATGGAGCAATCATTTCCAAAAATGGCTTATGATACGGCTTTTCAAAAGTAGGTTCAAAAATAAGTAAAATCTGACAAAATAAACAATTTCTTTGGTTGGTTGGATTTGGAATTGTTTATCATGGATGCTTATGCATATTTTTTCTTTCGAAAACAGTTTTAAATACTGTATGGTACGAAAAGCCTTTTTTATTTTTGAAAAGCCAGACTTACTTTGGCATGACTTTTTAAAGCAGATGGATGATTACTTTCAAAAGTGGTTAATGTTCATGCTTTATCACAATCCAAGTGGTTTTGAATTGTTATTGCTTTCAAAAGAATCAAGATCTTGAAAAGAAAGGAAAGGAATTCAATTAATTGTTCTTTCATTTTCTTTAAAAATTATAATTTTTATTTATTTTTATTTGTTTTAAAATGTCAAAAAATTTGGGAGAAAAAGTGAATTTCTATGGTGGAAAAATGAATCCTTGCTCTCTTCTTTAGTAATCATTTTTCTTTCCTCCTCATTTTTTTTGGTATCCAAACATAGGAAAGAAATAACTTTCATTTTTCAATGTCACGATTCTGCGAACCAAACGAGGCCAAAGTGTTAGAAGCAAGTTTTGAAAGGAGCGTTCCTAGAACTGTCTAGGTAGGCTAAAATTGAATTGACTTTTTAAAAGTCTCTTTGGTAAGTTGTTATTGTTGGGGTCCAATTTGAATTTGGTAAATTTTGGTATCCAAATATGGTCAAAGATTCGATTTGATAAAAGTTAAAAATCTACATTAAATGTAAGACTTGATTAGATTTTAAATTTGTATCAAATATTTAATTTTACCATATTTGGACGTCTATAATTGGTGTTGGACTATTTTAGGTGGAATATAATTCTTATTTTAAGATTTTTTATTTAGAAAATCCTATTATGACCTAAAATAGGATTTATCATCCTATAAATATAGGAGGAGTGGAGGCACAAAGTATAACACAAGTTGGAGATTCGGGGTGCTCGTCCACAGAAAATCTAAGAGAAAGTCCATGTTTTGCTCTTAGGACTTCGTCATCCAAGACAGAAGAAAGAAAGAGATATGATTGAGGATTCGTCGTCTTCGCTTAAGGAGATTGCTACGGGGTGGTGAGTGATTTCAATTGTAATCTCTTTCTTTCCTTCTTGAGTGTGGTGAGGGGGTTGAATCTATTAGGGCAAAGGGTTCAACATTGATTTTGTCAATCTTATAATTTCTGTCACTCCCACTTTTTGGATTAGGAGTATTTTTGTCTTTTCGTAATTAATGAGTAAATGATTGCATGATAATCAATTTTTTTAAATTGCGGTGACCGTTAATTGATGCTTGTGTCCCACGTAAATCCAGCCCTTGTACTTCTATTTAATTGTAGAACACCTCCTTGCATTTAATTTTTAAATAAGCAAACAATAAACCTATTTCATGCAAATTACAATTATTGGCACTATTATGTAAGAGCATTAAGTATACACATGTTTGACACGATACGCGTTATAAACCCATTTTTCCCCTTCATTGTATTTTCCATAAATTTTGGGATGTGTAATTTAACATCAACCCCTTGAAACCATGGCCTCCAAACCCTTAGACCAATGAAATTCTTGCAATTACATCCGAACTAGGCCCATTGGAGTATCTCCATAACAAGCCAAGGCCTTTTCTAGTATTGGCCAAAGTCAACATATTCTAGGTCAAACTTAACATCACACATATATATATATATTCCCTTCTTTCCTTTTTCCCTTAACCCTAATCAACCCCTAGCCGAATTCTCATCCCATCCTCTTGCTCAACTCCTTCCAAGCAACCCGACCGTAAACCCGCCGGAACCGAGAGCCCCGACCGAACCTGTCGGCCCTCGACGCCGGAGCAGCCTAGCCCCCGCGTTCCTTCCGCCTCACTGCCATCAGGCGACTGAACCGAGGAGTTCCCGGAGCCGCTGCCATCAGGCGACTGAACCAAGGAGTCACCGGAGCCCTGCCATCAGGCGACTGAACCGAGGAGTTCACCGGAGCCGCTGCCATCAGATCGACTGAATCGAGAGCTCGCCGGAGACGCCGTACACGATCCTGACTCGTCCCCCGTGGGCCAGACTGGACCAATCAATAAGGTGTGAACACCGCTGCTGACGACGACCCCGACACCGAACCATTCGCTTCCACGTGCTCAGGTTCGAACCATCGCATGCATGAACACGTACACATATACACGTACTCCTCGTAGTAATCCACACGTATTAGCCGTAGAGTATCCAGTACACGCACGGTATGTACATATGGTGTATGTATTGTTATATGATAGACATATTCGGTATATAGATATATGTATGGTGTATCTCCATCGCATGCATACAGATGTAAATGCCATGTATATATATATATATACCGTATTGTGCTCAATTAACCTAAAAGCATACGTATAATTATATATACAATATAAACCCTGTTAAGTACTAGATGCATACTTCTGTTATAATGATAATTAATTAAGCATTGATGTTTATGATAGATAACAATAGGCATTATATACCCGTGTACGAGGTGACCTTAACAAATTACGAATACCCGTAGCTATCCCAACCTGTGACCTATAGCGTAGCCCGTTGAGACCATTATGTTGATTGTGTGCTAGAGTAATGTCTGATGAAGAATTGTATTATATGCTATGTCTATAGGACTGTTGGATCATTCAGACGACACCTTGGAACCCGGACAGTGGTATTGCCAGCTAAGAACCACAGGCGAGTACATTCTCTGACAGTTTCTATTATGTTGATTATCTCTTTAATTCTTGTTGTATAGCGTACATGACTCTGACACTGTTCTTTACACGAGTTGGCATCATTGAAACCTGTCACGAGGAGTCGTGATTGGAATCCATCGTGCTAGCAGGTGAAACGGGAAAGTATTAGTAGTTTATGTGATCATACCCAAACTTTACATGCAGCATTAGCTCACCCACATCTCACGTCGGTGCAGCCTTACCCTTACATGCCTCATCTGTTACATCTGGTTAGCCTGACCTGTTGGGGATGATCGCTAATCCATGTAATGAGTCATATAGTCCCAAGCCGATCACATGATATACTGATGTTTCACACACTTAGCTAGATGATTTCTTGACATGTATCTTGATAGATTGATCTTGTATTTCCACATGTTCTAGTTGTTGTTCTTATACACACTTACATACCAGTTCTTTGTACTTGCGTACACTTGTAGTTCTATTCCTTGTCAGATGCATATTGATGATGATATTCCAGTACTTTATTCCAGCATTTCTTTTATTCCAGTATTTCTTATTGCCAGTTGTTCATATCTGTCTTGTATTTCTTTACACTGTATTATAGTTTTTGTCAATATAAGTGGAACTGCTGTTAGAGGTGTATTTTCGTTCCAATCCTGACTGGATATTTTTTCCAGAGAATCTTGAGGATTTTTGTACCACGCACTACAGACCAGGTATAGATGCAGACTATGTACCAGAGATCCTAGAGGAGGCCCTGCCCCTAGATGAGGCATTGCCTACAGCTATCTAGATAGTATTTATTTATGCTTGAGACTTATGGAGGTTATTTCAGTTTATGTTTAGACTTATGTTAAGTTTAATTGGAGACTTGTGTTGGACAGCTAGACTGTGATTTATCTTTATGTTGAGACATGGTGTTTAACTATGTCATTTCCTTTTATCTTTTATCGTGCCTTATAGTTGTTGTGATTGAGATACATTATGAGATTATTGTGAGATTTATATTGACCTCCTTATGGAGATGGATATCATTGACAGGTGTTTAGCTATATAGTGTTACTGTGACCTAGACAACGTTCTACCGTCGATGCTGCGGCGTAGGCTGGACGTACCCACGCTCTCGTGCCCCTATACCGGGTGCGGGTCGTGACACATTTTTAGTGGTGGCCCATGCAGGTCTAGTTTCACAAGTTATGCGATATCGTGGTAATGCGACAACTTAGTTGTTCTGCTGCGAGCCTGTGCTAGGATATAGGAAATAGGATCTAGGATGAGAAAATGCTCAATCACACTAGGAAATTCTGAACTTCATATTGCTATTTTAATGGATTGCTTCCTTTAGCACTTTAGTGTCCTTCCTTGATAATATCACATCTATCACCTTAATTGATTCTTTGATCTGTATTCAGGATATCGTCGAATACTAGATCCATGAGAATGGGAGCAGCCAATTCAGAGAGGACTGCCACCTCTCAACCTGACGAACAGATACCTGGAGATCCTCCTACATCTCCTGTTCGTGTGGGAGTGTCTGCAACTAACGGGATTCCTCCTCCACCTATACAGAGGATTACCCCAGCTATGACAGACAACCTTCCACCGCCACCGACACCGATTTTCGGCGGAGTGCCCGCTGACGGGGCACAGATGTTCGCACTGATGCAGGGCATGCTAGAGGCCCAGAGAGTAACAGCAGAGGCTCAGCGTGTTCAAGCTGTGGCTCAGAGAATGCAAGCAGAAGCACACCAGGCGCAGACCAAACTGATGAGAGAGAGCATAGAAAATGCTCATCAGGTGACTCTCCAAGCTGTGGAGAGAGTAGCACGACAACCGCAACATCAAGGTCAACAACAACAGAGGCCCGGTACCATAGTGGACTTTAAGAGGATGATGCCTCGAGAGTTCAAAGGCACAGAAGGAATATTATATGCTGACGAATGGTTAGAAGACATAGAGAGGAATCTGCGCTTATCACAGATTCCAGAGATTCTTCAGATAGAGGCCGCTGGCAGTCAGATGTTTGATATCGCACTGACATGGTATCGTACAGAGCCGAGGCTCGCCGCTGAAGGACTTACTTGGGAGGACTTTAAGGAACTCTTCAAAGAGAAATTCTTTTCTGACGTAGCCTTGGGAGCATTAGAAAGTCAGTTCCATGACTTAGTCCAAGGAGGCATGTCAGTCGACGAATATGCTGCAGAGTTTTGTCGATTGAGTCAATTTGCGCCATCGATGGTTCGAGACCCAGGAGACAGAGCTCAAAAATTCAGAAAGGGATTAAATAGGGAGATCAAGTCTCGTACTTTGGGACGACGTACCGCTACATTTGAGAGTATTCTGATGGATGCCCAGATTGCCGAAGACGACTTGGACCTCAGGCCCAAGAGAGGACGCGATACATCTGGAGCAACAGGAGGTAACACAGGATCAGCCAAGCGCCTACACTTTCATCAACAACATAGGCCGTACCAGCAACAACACCAGCAACAACACCAGCAGCAACACCAGCAACAGGCACCAGTTCGAGGACATGCTCAACAACAACAACCACAAAGACATAATCAACTTGTTGCCCCATGTTCGTATTGCGGAAAGATGGGACATACAAGAGACATCTGCAGAAAAAGGTTGGGCACTTGCTTATCATGTGGATCAGCAGCACATCAGCTGAGGGACTACCCAACTATTCAGACTCGCCAAGGAGGAGGAGCCGCTCAGAGAGGACCAGCCAGAGCACCTATTGTACCAGGAGGCCAGCAGAGAGGACCTCCACTTCCATCGCAGCAGGAGAGGTTGCTCAGCAGCAGCAGCAACAGAGAGGAGCACCACAAGGACGAGCTTACGCCATGACCACCGATGAGGCCGAGCCAGCTGGAGACGTGATTTCAGGTTTAGTTTTACTTGATTCTATTCCAACACTTGTATTATTTAATTCTGGCGCTTCCTATAGTTTCGTATCTGTATCCTATGCCGTTAAACATCATTTAGAAACGGAACCATTAGATAGGACTTGCAAGATCACGACTGGAGGAGGCATTATCCTAGTCCGTGATTGTTGCAAGGACCGAAGAGTGTCATTGGAAGGCCGAGAATTGAGCGTCATGCCACTTCCAGAATACGATATTGTACTCGGAATGGACTGGTTAAGTAAACACCATGCTTCTATAGATTGTCACAGAGGTAGAGTAGTATTTCGACCACCAGGAGAGCCAGAGTTTGAGATTGCCAGAGGAGCAGAGGAGCGGAGCAGAGGCACTTTTGCGGAGCCAGGGTAGAAGAAGAAGAGATACCGTATCCACTTATAGCGGAGTTCCTGGATGTATTTCCAGAGGAGTTGCCAGGTTTGCCACCAGACGGAGATGTTGAGTTCTCTATAGACTTGATACTAGGAGCGGAGCCTATTTCGCAATATGTCTATAGAGTTAACAACAATGAGTTGGTAGAACTAAAGAAACAAGTTGAGGAGCTGCAAGACAAAGGTTTTATTAGATCCAGTTCATCGCCATGGGGAGCACCGGTATTATTTGTACCGAAGAAGGATGGCACGGTACGTATGTGTATCGATTATAGAGCTTTTAATAACCTCACTATCAAAAACAAATACTCGCTGCCGAGGATAGATGATCTTTTCGATCAATTGAACGGAGCAAAGGTATTTTCAAAAATAGACTTGAGGTCAGGCTATCACCAGGTGAAAGTGAAGAAAGAAGACATACCGAAGACCGCCTTTCGAACCAGATATGGCCAGTTTGAATTTACAGTAATGCCGTTTGGTTTAACCAATGCACCAGCAGTATTTATGAACTTGATGAACAAGGTGTTCCACCAGTACCTTGACAAGTTCGTAGTGGTGTTTATTGACGACATTCTAGTATATTCAAAAACCCCAAAAGAGCATGAAGAGCACTTGAGAATAGTCTTAGAAACACTCAGGAGAGAGAAATTATACGGGAAGCTTTCAAAGTGTGAGTTCTTTCTTGAAAAGGTTAAATTTCTTGGACACATGGTAACGGGTGACGAAATTTCAGTTAACCCAAAGAAGATAGAGGCAGTGAAGTCATGGGCTACCCCCGGTACGGTAGCTGAAATCAGGAGTTTTCTCGGACTAGCAGGATACTACAGAAGATTTGTACAAGACTTCTCCAAGATTGCAGAGCCAATGACTAGGCTGACCAAGAAGGATGTGGAATTTGTCTGGACAGAAGAATGTCAAGCCGCATTCGATGAGCTGAAGAGGAGATTGACGACAGCACCAGTTTTGACATTGCCCTCAGGGACAGGTGGATTCACTATCTACAGTGATGCTTCAGGAAAAGGGTTAGGATGCGTTCTTCAACAACACGGGAAAGTAATTGCCTATGCTTCAAGACAATTACGCCCTCATGAAAAGAACTACCCCACTCACGATCTGGAGTTAGTGGCAGTTATCTTTGCCCTAAAGCTGTGGAAGCACTATCTGTACGGAGAGCGTGTGGAGATCTTCACAGACCACAAGAGCTTAAAGTACGTGTTTACACAGAAGGAGCTGAATATGAGACAGAGAAGGTGGTTAGAATTGATGAAAGACTTTGATATCTCAATACAGTATCATCCAGGGAAAGCCAACGTAGTCGCGGATGCCTTGAGCAGGTACCCAATGGCTATATGCTTGACTTCGGATAGACACTTATTAGCTGATCTTGAGAGCTTGGAAATTGAGGTATTAGTTCCAGGAGCTGAGATTCAGATGTGGGGATTGCAGATCCAATCAGAGCTGATAGACAGAATTAGAGCTGCGCAGTACGATAATGAGACTCTAAGGAATATTAGGGCACAAGTTCAGGCAGGATTGATAGATGATTTCACTATTGCGGATGATGGATCCCTACGACATGGCACGAGGATGTGTGTGCCAAGCGGAGAGCTGTGCGAAGAAGTTTTACAGGAGGCACACCGCTCTCAGTACTCGATGCATCCCGGAGCCAACAAGATGTATCGAGATTTGAGGAAGCATGTATGGTGGTATGGTATGAAGCCCGAAGTAGCACGCTTCGTATCCCGATGTTTAGTGTGCCAACAGGTGAAAGCAGATCGACAGAGGCAGGGGGATTGCTTCAACCTTTACCCATTCCAGAATGGAAGTGGGAGCACGTGACTATGGACTTCGTTTAAGGACTTTCTCGTTCTCCAGGAGAAAAAGACGCAATTTGGGTCATCGTGGATAGGTTGACCAAATCAGCCCACTTCTTACCTTTTAAAGTGGGTACTTCGACAGAGAAGCTAGCAGAGATGTACGTACAACAGATTGTCAGATTACATGGAGTTCCTGTGAGTATTGTCTCAGATCGGGATAGTCGTTTTACTTCCTATTTCTGGAGGAGCCTGCAGTCTAGCTTGGGCACTCAGCTCAAGTTCAGTACCGCATATCACTCTCAGACAGACGGGCAGTCTAAAAGGACTATTCAGACTCTTGAAGATATGCTACGCACTTGCGTATTAGATCTCGGAGGTTCTTGGGAGGATCATCTACACTTGGTAGAGTTTGCTTACAACAACAGCTACCAGGCCAGCATTGAGATGTCACCATTCGAAGCTTTATATGGACGGAGGTGTCGTACCCCTTTATCTTGGGATGATGTTGGAGAAAGAGCCTTGTTAGGACCGGAAATGGTCGTGGATGCAACAGAAAAGGTAAAACTTATCAGAGACAGACTGCGAGTGGCGCAGGACAGACAGCGACATTGGGCAGATAGTCACCGTAGACCCCTAGAGTTTCAGGTATTGTTTTGATTTGTTTTGTTTGGTTTGTGATTGCTTTGCTTAGGTTGCATGTTAAGATCGTTGTTCTAGGTTGGTGATTTGGTGTTCCTACGTATTTCTCCGACACGGGGCACGATTCATTTCGGCAGAGGAGGAAAGCTTAGTCCATAATACATCGGGCCCTTCAGTGTTCTTGCAATGGTCGGTGCAGTGGCCTATAGACTTGACTTGCCGCCTGCTCTAGATGGAGTGCATAACGTGTTCCACGTGTCGCAGCTGAGACGGTACATGGCAGATCCTAGTCACGTATTAGATCACTCGGAGATCGAAGTTGGACCAACACTCAGCTATCCCGAACAACCGGTGGAGATCTTGGATCGTAGAGAGAAGATATTACGGAACCAGACTATTCCCTTGGTTCGTGTTGCATGGAGAAATCACTCTCCAGGAGAATCAACTTGGGAGAGAGAGGACGAAATGCGCGAGCGGTATCCATATCTCTTCGAGACTTGAGGTATAATTCATTAATTGATTGCTTGATTCTTGTGATAGTTATTTTAAATTTCGAGGACGAAATTCTTTAAGGAGGGTAGACTTGTCACCCCCACTTTTTGGATTAGGGGTATTTTCGTCTTTTCGTAATTAATGAGTAAATGATTGCATGATAATCAATTTCTTTAAATTACGGTGACGTTAATTGATGCTTGTGTCCCACGTAAATCCAGCCCTTGTACTTCTATTTAATTGTAGAATACCTCCTTGCATTTAATTTTTAAATAAGCAAACAATAAATCTATTTCATGCAAATTATAATTATTGGCACTGTTATGTAAGAGCATTAAGTATACACCTGTTTGACACGACACGAGATATAAACCCATTTTTCCCCTTCATTATATTTTCCATAAATTTTGGGATGTATAATTTAACATCAATCCCTTGAAACCATGGCCTCCAAACCCTTAGACCAATGAAATTCTCGCAATTACATCCGAACCTAGCCCATTGGAGTATCTCCATAACAAGCCAAGGCCTTTTCTAGTATTGACCAAAGTCAACATATTCTAGGTCAAACTTAACATCACACATATATATATATATTCCCTTCTTTCCTTTTTCCCTTAACCCTAATCAACCCCTAGCCGAATTCTCATCCCATCCTCTTGCTCATCTCCTTCCAAGCAACCCGACTGTAAACCCGCCGGAACCGAGAGCCCCGACCGAACCTGTCGGCCCTCAACACCGGAGCAGCCTAGCCCCCGCGTTCCTTCCCCCTCACTGTCATCAGGCGACTGAACCGAGGAGTTCCCGGAGCCGCTGCCATCAGGCGACTGAACCGAGGAGTCACCAGAGCCGATGCCATCAGGCGACTGAACCGAGGAGTTCATCGAAGCCGCTGCCATCAGATCGACTGAATCGAGAGCTCGCCGGAGATGCCGTACACGATCCTGACTCATCCCCCGTGGGCCAGACTGGACCAATCAACAAGGTGTGAACACCGTTGCTGACGACGACCCCGACACCGAACCATTCGCTTCCACGTGCTTAGGTTCGAACCATCGCATGCATGAACACGTACACGTATACACGTACTCCTCGTAGTAATCCATACGTATTAGCCGTAGAGTATTCAGTATACGCACGATATGTACATATGGTATATGTATTGTTATATGATAGACATATTCGGTATATAGATATATGTATGGTGTATCTCCATCGCATGCATACAGATGTAAATGCCATGTATATATATATACATACCGTATTGTGCTCAATTAACCTAAAAGCATACATATAATTATATATACAATATAAACCCTGTTAAGCACTAGATGCATACTTCTGTTATAATGATAATTAATTAAGCATTGATGTTTATGATAGATAACAATAGGCATTATATACCCGCGTACGAGGTGACCTTAACAAATTACGAATACCCGTAGATATCCCAACCTGTGACCTATAGCGTAGCCCGTTGAGACCATTATGTTGATTGTGTGCTAGAGTAATGTCTGATGAAGAATTGTATTATATGCTATGTCTATAGGACTGTTGGATCATTCAAACGACACCTTAGAACCCGGACAGTGGTATTGCCAGCTAAGGACCACAGGCGAGTACATTCTCTGACAGTTTCCATTATGTTGATTATCTCTATAATTCTTGTTGTATAGCGTACATGACTCTGACACTGTTCTTTACACGAGTTGGCATCATTGAGACCTGTCACGAGGAGTCATGATTGGAATCCATCGTGCTAGCAGGGGAAAAGGGGAAGTATTAGTAGTTTATGTGATCATACCCAAACTTTAAATGCAGCAATAGCTCACCCACATCTCATGTCAGTGCAGCCTTACCCTAACATGCCTCATCGCTGTTACATCTGGTTAGCCTGACCTGTTGGGGATGATCGCTAATCCATGTAATGAGTCATATAATCCTAAGCCGATCACATGATATACTGATGTTTCACACACTTAGATAGATGATTTCTTGACATGTATCTTGATAGATTGATATTGTATTTCCACATGTTCTAGTTGTTGTTCTTATACACACTTACATACCAGTTCTTTGTACTTGCATACACTTGTAGTTCTATTCCTTGTCAGATGCATATTGATGATGATGTTCTAGTACTTTATTCCAGCATTTCTTTTATTCCAGTATTTCTTATTGCCAGTTGTTCATATCTGTCTTGTATTTCTTTACACTGTATTATAGTTTTTGTCAATATAAGTGGAACTGCTGTTAGAGGTGTATTTTCGTTCCAATCCTGACTGGATATTTTTTCCAGAGAATCTTAAGGATTTCTGTACCACGCACTACAGACCAGGTATAGATGCAGACTATGTACCAGAGATCCTAGAGGGGGCCCTGCCCCTAGATGAGGCATTGCCTACAGCTATCTAGATAGTATTTATTTATGCTTGAGACTTATGGAGGTTATTTCAGTTTATGTTTAGACTTATGTTAAGTTTAATTGGAGACTTGTGTTGGACAGCTAGACTGTGATTTATCTTTATGTTGAGACATGGTGTTTAACTATGTCATTTCCTTTTATCTTTTATCGTGCCTTATAGTTGTTGTGATTGAGATACATTGTGAGATTATTATGAGATGTATATTGACCTCCTTATGGAGATGGATATCATTGACAGGTATTTAGCTATATAGTGTTACTGTGACCTAGACAGCGTTCTACCGTCGATGCTGCGACGTAGGCTAGACGTACCCACGCTCTCGTGCCCCTATACCGGGTGCGGGTCGTGACACATTTTTAGTGGTGGCCCATGCAGGTCTAGTTTCGCAAGTTATACGATATCGTGGTAATGCGACAACTTAGTTGTACTGCTGCGAGCCTGTGCTAGGATATAGGAAATAGGATCTAGGATGAGAAAATGCTCAATCACACTATGAAATTTTGAACTTCATATTGCTATTCTAATGGATTGCTTTCTTTAGCACTTTAGTGTCCTTCCTTGATAATATCACATCTATCACCTTAATTGATTCTTTGATCTGTATTCAGGATGTCGTCGAATACTAGATCCATGAGAATGGGAGCAGCCAATTCAGAGAGGACTGCCACCTCTCAACCTGACGAACAGATACCTGGAGATCCTCCTACATCTCCTGTTCGTGTGGGAGTGTCTGCAACTAACGGAATTCCTCCTCCACCTATACAGATGAACACTCGTATGATCACCCTCACATAAAAGAATTGGGCGATTTGAAAGCCAAGGATGGAGGATCTACTCTGGTGCAAGGACTTACATGATCTGTTCGAGGGCAACAACGCTAAGCCATTAGAAAAAGCTGCTGAAGACTGAAAATGACTGGATCGGAAGACCATTGGATTCATTCGCCAATGGTTGTATGACTCGGTGTTTCACCATATGTCCATGGAGAGTTCGACAAAAGCATTATGGGAGAATCTACATTCGTTGTATGAAAGAAAATGGCTACTAACAAGGCATTTCTGATTCGATAACTCGTCAACTCGAAGTACACAGAGGGTGCTCCAGTGGCACAATATCTGAACGAGGTTTAGGGTATTATCAAATAGTTGTCTGCGATGAAGATGGTGATTGATGATGAGCTTCAGGTCCTTTTGCTTTTGAGTTCTCTGCCGAAAAGCTGGGAGAGATTGGTGGCATTTGTGAGCAACTCCGCGCCTGGTGGAGTTGTCACGATGGAGGTAATCAAAAGCAGCTTGTTGAATGAGGAGATCCAGCGTAAGCTAGTGGAATCATCGCAGGAGTCTGCTCTGGTGGCTTCCTACGGGAAGGAAAGACCCAAGTCACAAGCGATGACAAGGGGAGTTCTCGGGACCTTGTGACTGTGGATCGCAAGGAGGGCTACTATCACTGTGGCGAAAGGGGTTATATTAAGAGAAACTTTATTAAGCTCAAAGCTAAGAAGGCCAAAGACAAGGATGATCAGGAGGATCTCACGGCTATGGAAGATCTTATTATCGCAGTAATCGACGTAGAGGAACCTTGTGGCATGTGTCATGATGGCGATTGGGTCAGAAACATGGGGGCATCATATCACGCCACTCCATATAGAAGGATGTTCACGTCATACCACGACGACAGGTTTGTACGTGTGAAGATGGACAACAAGGGGACGGTTGTAGTTGTAGGCATCGGTGATGTGCACTTAGCAATGAAGCGTGGTGAGAAGCTCGTTCTCAAGGATGTGCGACATGTACCGAGTTTGCGCTACAACTTAGTTTCGGTAGAAAGGATGGCGGATGATGGTTGTCGCAGTTTGTTTGGAGAAAAAGATTGGATGCTTACGAAGGGTTCCCAACAACTGACTCGAGGAGATTTATGTTGTGGCATATACAGGCTCAAGCCACTGAGTTGTACAGGCAGGCTACAAACATCGGATGGAGGCTCGAGGGGTATTCGACATGAGTTGGATCGTCGGGAACTTGCTGAGGAGGGACTTTGAGATACTTTGAGGATTGCGGAGGATTTGGTTCGTCGAGACAAAGGGACAAATGGTGATGAGCCAAAGATTGAGGGTCAGTATGCGGGTCCCGTGACAACTGGTCGGTCTTTATGTGAGGGTTGCTTCATGGATCAAGTTTTGGCGACGAGTAGTTTGTCAAAGTTTTACGGAGCGACATTGGTTTCAGCAGTTCGAGGCCAGGGAGGAGATCATGGTTTGCAGCAAACTTAATCTAAGGCGGGAGAGTCACCATTCACACAGTTGCGTGGGAGCTGTAGGTAATCGACGACATGCACAGTACGTGATGTTCTGCTTGAGGACGCATATGTATAGGTTAGCTTCAAGTTCGTACACGAAGGTGGGTATATTTAGGAGTTCGAATCTCGGGAGAATCGTACCTTCCGCTTAGTTGGGCCAGCCAAGGGTGAAGAAGTTCGTAGGAACGTTAACACATTTCGGTGGAAGACGAAAGTCGGGGATAGACAGTCAAGACTCACGGTGAGACTGATAATCAGGAACTTTGGTCTCAGTCGTGTCATTGATGTCGGCAGGATCCCAGTGGTACAGAAGGTGCTACGCATGGCAGCTAGCATCGACATAACGGTCGAGGAGCTGGAGACGAAGGAAGATACAAAGCAACTCGAGGGATCGGAGATCGGTGGCATGGGGGAGCAGAAACTCTGTCGCGGGGCGACAGGCTTGGAGTCAAGTTGAGAATCCATGGGGTCAACACCCTCTCATCAAACTGGATGGGGAGATTGTTAGGGTCCAGTCTAGATTTGGTAAATTTTGGAGCCCAAATATGATCAAAGATTTGATTTCATATAATTTAAAAATCTACATTAAATGTAAGATTTGATTAGATTTCAAATTTTTATCAAATATTTAATTTGACCATATTTGGACGTCCATAATTGGTGTTGGGCTATTTAGGTGGAATATGATTCTTATTTTAAGATTTTCTATTTAGAAAATCATATTATGACCTAAAATATGATTTCTCATTCTATAAATATAGGAGGGTGGAGGCACAAAGTATAGCACAAGTTGGAGATTCGGGGTGCTCGTCCACAGAAAATCTAAGAGAAAGTCTGTGCTTTGCTCTTAGGATTTCGGCATCCAATACAGAAGGAAAAAAGAGATTTGATCGAGCAGTTGTCGCCTTCGCTCAGAAAAATTACTACTGGTTGATGAGTGATTTCAATTGTAATCTCTTTCTTTCCTTCTTGAGTGTAGTGAGGGGGTTGAATCTATTATGACAAAGGATTCAACATTGATTTTGTCAATCTTGTAATTTCGTCTGAGTTATAAAGGTTGGGATATGTCCAGGTGACTTAGTCACCGCCATATACTTGTCTTTATCTGTGCTTGGTGTTCGTTAGACAGGAGTTGGTTATCTCAGGTGGGTTGGCCTAAAATTTCTGCTGCAGACACTCAGACAGAGTGTCGAAATGCTTGCAGGACGTGTCTGATTCCTAACAGTTATTTACTAAGATTGGGTTGGGATCGCATGTTGAAGGTTGTAAACCCCCTCGACCAGAAATTAGGGTTAATTAATTTAAATAACCTAATTAGGGTTAACTAGTTGTAATTAAGACTTATTATATAGTATTATAATATCTGTGCAGTGATTGATATTTTAGGACACTACCCTAACTGTTACCCTGAAACAAATTCCACATACTTGGCCTAGACATGCTAACCTATCTTATTGAACCTAGAACAAACCCCGGATACTGATTTTCATGCCTGATTTTAGTCGCACAAAAGTCGTTACAAACGTCCGTACGCAATTTAAATAAATTGCGTAATTATGTTCGTTGTTCGTTCCAATCAAAATTGAGACCCCATCTCGATCCGATTTGACCAACCCAGATCCTGACATTTCTGTACACAGAGCCTACCACACTAATGACCCTTGTCCAACCCAATTTAGACCCCCGGTTCTCGTTAAATTAAATTAGAGACACCGGTGCATTAATTATGAATTAATTAACGGGGTGACCTAACCTAAATTAAATTAGACCCAACTCCAACCCCAAACACATACCCACAAGCCTCATACAAAACACCATACACCATCCTAGCCCAATGAAGAATACCAAACATAGTGTTTGTTTACATCAAATCCTCAATTTCAGGAATTGTGCAAATACTAAATTGTTAAGGGGCCTATTTACAAAATTGCAATGAGGTGTCCCCCTCTCATTGGCCCAAACCTCATGGAGAAAAGAATGTCATTCCCTAACCGTATCCATTAATTTCTCCCCCATTTTCTAGTGTACTTGCACCCCTTTATGAAGGGCACATCATGGCCCTTCATTCAAAATGCTACATTCCTAGCCCTCCCCTCATCTTGATGGACCTCCCCAACTCCCCAAAAATTACCTACAGCCGGCTCTAATCCCTAGGCAGGATCCTCACTCTCTCTCCTACATATAGAGCATCATTTTACCTTATTTATTGCACTCAAACCTAGACAAAACCCTACCTAAACCCAAATACTCACAACAGCCACTACCCGAGCCCTACCCCTACCCGACCATCCGCCGCCTCCTTCCGGCCGGCCACCGCCTCCTGCCACCCCCACACGGACCCGACCACCCTCGCCGACCACTCCCCTACCCTCGGCCACCGCCACCCGCCGCCTGACCGCCGGTAGCCCCCACCAGCAACTCCATCTTCAACCCGAGCTTCCCCTCCCACACACTCTAGAGCCGACCACCCGACCACTTATTACTCCGCCACCACTGTACCTCCGGCCGCCAAACTCCGCCGACCCCTCCCCCGGCCAACCACCTCCCCCTCCGTCAAGTTCCACCGTCGGTCGACGCCGCAGCTAGCCGGAATCGCCCCCGCAGCGCAGACTGCTCCAACCCGCTGCTGTAGCCGCCGACCACCCCGAGCCTCGCCGGAGCTCCGTCCGGCCACCCCCGCCGTCGACGGTCAGCCACCGGAAAGCCCTCGACCCGAGCATTGATTAGGTATATAATTTTATGTGATTATACCTTAATTTTGTGTATATTTGATGTTGCAAGTTGTGTACATGCATATTAGTACAATTCCTGTATTTTTATACGTATTTCAGTATATGTATAATAATTCTGTATTTGCTAGTATTTATATATATAAATTCCCTGTATAAATACTGTGTTATATATGTATACATATTGTATTTAGTATTATATATAATAGGAATATATATATATGTATTATGTATACTTATATTATTTTAATGCCAAATACGTATATATGTATACGTATATATAAGTATGTATTTATATATATATTTCTACTTTTCTATAGTATTTATGTATTTGAATATGTGTATGTATTAATATTTTCTGAGTTTATTTTTTTATATATAATATAAATATATAAGCACGTATTTTATAAATATTGGTATGTATATACGTAGTATATATATATATATATACATGAGTTTAAATACCTTATGTTTATACCTAATAAGTATACATTAATATATATCTATATATAAATGTATATACTTCAAATACGTTTTATGTGCTAATTTATTTCATAATTATTGTATGTATGTATGTATATACGTAGTGTATGTAGTATATTTAATATTTCATATATATGGTGTACATATATATATATATATATATATATATATATATATATATATTCTGTAAATTGATATATTATATATAGTATATAAGTTATTGATATGTATATGAATATGTATATTTAAATATATATAAATATATGTGTATTTATTCTTATGTACAAATTATTATCTAAAAATATGGGTATGTATAAATATATGAATTTGTGAATATTATCAATTAGGTACATATATTTAATATGTGTATTATTGCTAAATAATACATAAATACTATTTTTGTACTACTAAACATATATATTATTCTAATATAATTAAATATGATTTAGTGTATATATATATATATATATATTTTTTGTAATAGCTATATATATATACAGTCCAGACCCTGTGTCAGCTGTAGATACAAGCGTTGTGTCTTAGTCATGCTATTGTAGCGACTAATATTGTCGTTACTATATCATATATAGGACTGCTGGACAGTACCGCCGAGGCATCAGGAGCAGGACTTTGGATTTCGCAGCTACCCGGGACAGGCAAGTATACCTTGCTGATTTACTGCTTAAAATTAAATGATGAATGTTGCAAATATACATAAAACTGTGCGCGTCCGAGATTGACTCGGGTGCAGTCGATAATGCGTCGACGAGTAGTGTACTTGACCTAGCTGCTAGCTGACTCACCCACTACTGCGAGGATATTCTGATATCTTCCTAGACCATGGCACTATACACGTATCACGTTGGTACATTTATATTGGGATACGGGTCCACGTACCCGATTCGCTATCGGTACGTACGACATGCATCACGGACTAGTCTGTATTCTAGAGTATTATAGTTAGATGAGACTTGGCATATAGATACGGCACACTCATGTCGTGTATTCGACTTGCGTATCTACATTGGGCGGGAAGGACAACAGATAAACGTATGGGATACACCCATCGGACTCCGTGGTATCCAGAGGAACCACAGACCCGGTGACTCCCTATATTCAGACACCGCGCTCTTTGGAGTGTTACGGACGTATATACATTGCAGATACCATGCCCTTAGAGTGTGGACGTTATATATATACAGATACCTCATTCTTCGGAATGATGGACGTTGCAGATACCACACTCTAGAGGACGTTGGACGTTATGCCTACACCTACCTATACGTTCCGAGGTTGTCCTTACATTGTATTCACTTAGATGGTTAGCACACCCTCTTTACTTTTATTCAGTACTATATCTGGCATACATTTTGTATCTTGTTACGTCTCTCTGAGGACCTGGTTATCTTTCAGATCTAGACGAGGCCTATTACCCCACCGTGTACGGGCCAGGTGTGGAGACGAGGTTTGCTCTTGACGAGGAGTTGGAGGTTTTACCATCAGAGTACCCCTGATCATCTTGGTAGGCCTTCCGCCTATGACTGGAGCTCCTTACCTAGTTAGCAGTTATTTTAGTCACTCTTATTATCAGTACTCTTATTTCAGACTATCAGTACTTTATCTCCAACATTTGTAGTATGTTTGTTCCCACCAGACATATTTCAGTTGTACTATGTCATTCAACTATGTCCTTATATTCCAGTCTTTTATTTCAGTATTTACTTGTTGTTTGTGGATAAGATTAGATACTACATGTTGTTGATATTAGACTTGTTAGATCTAGGATAGCATAGCACGCTTCGCCAGGATCCATTAAATTAGGATATCCTCGGAGACGTGTCAGCTGGCCAATGCCACGTGGCCTAGTTCCATATATTTTGGGACTGGGCGTGACATGGTTTTAGTGGTGGACCATGCAGGTCTGTAACATTAAATATTTATCGCTTGTGGTATGGCAACGTGCCCAGCGAGCCTGCAATAGGATAGAAATTACTATGTCTCATCCACTTGATTACGTCTTTGAACTTCTTCCGAATTTTAATATATCTGCATCCTGTTTGATTGATTCCGTACTCTTTCTAATGAAGTTCTATCTCTTACAGCGAGATGAACCTTCGCAGTAGACGTGAGATACTTGGTGCCATAGTGCCACCTGCAGCACCGAGGGAGGATACGACTCAGGGACCACCCAGAGAGCAGCAGCCAGAGGCACAGGTGATCCCTCAGGCCCCGATGATGCACTGGCATCAGGTCTCTCCCGACGAAGGGACACAGCAGCCAGAGGGCCAGACATCGCAGACGATCCCGAGGCAGTACTTCGAGGGGCAGACCTCGAAGGCGACACCGATGCCGCAGTACGAGAGGCCGGCACTCGAGGAGACACCAAGGAGACAGCCGGAGGAACCTCTTTCTCCACCTCCACCGTTTCCACCTCAGATGCCACCTGCGGAGGGACAGCCCCAGATGATGCAGTTCTTCCAGATGATGATGCAGGCCCAGTGGCAGCAGACAGAGACCCTGAGACAGGGTCTGATGGCAGTACTGGAGAGGGCACCTGCCCAAGCAGCAGCACCAGTACCTGCACCTGTCCAGCAAGCGGGCACGGTACGAGGCTTCAGACAGATGGGCCCGGGAACCTTCTCGGGCAAGGAGACGGCAGAGGAGATCTCAGACTGGGTCTCCAATACTGAGATGCTGTTAGAGGGTTCGCAGCTACACCCCGATCTCTGGATGACCGCGGTGAGGGCCCAACTCACAGGCAACGCCCATCACTGGTGGGACTCTATGGAGTGCAGCATCGGCAGACAGCAGACTTGGAAGGAATTTCTGGAACACTTCAACGTGAAGTATTTCCCAGCTACGGTGAGGAACGCTCTGTACTCCCAGTTCCTGCACCTGGAGCAGGGAAACCTGACTGTGGACGCGTACGACGGAGAGTTCAGCAGACTCAGCCGATTCGGTGCAGCCCTGATCCCCAACGACCTGGAGAAGGCCAAGAGATTCTACCATGGCCTCTCTCACGAGCTTCAGAGGTACACCACTACCCAGGCGAGGATCTCTTATGAAGAGGTCCTATCAGAGGCGAGGATCCAGGAGGCTATAGGAGGAGGAACGAGACATTCCAGCACGAACGTACCAGCCAGAACCTAGCAAGGAGCAGGAGGACCGATCCGCCGTCCAGGAGCGCAGGCGCAGCAGAGGATAGCGCCGTACCAGCAGAAGGAGCTTCCGACCTGTCACTTATGTGGCAAGAGGGGACACATCGTCAGAGACTACCGAAAGAAGCTCGGGCTCTGCATGGTCTATGGAGCCAGCCAACACCTTGATAGAGACTGCCCCCAACGCAGAGATGTAGCACCCCAGACTGGGCAGAGGCCAGCAGCACCACCTTTGAGGATCCTACCCCCAGCAGGAGGTCAGCGTCCACCAGCTACCGGAGGACAGCAGAGAGGACCACCCTTGGTCCCACAGGAGGCACACTTCAACCAGGCCCGACAACAGGCAGGAGGGCAGAGGCGCGGGCAAGCCTTTGCTTTAGCATCTATTGAGAAGAAACCAGAAGGAGAGGCTATCGCAGGTACAATTCTAGTTGCATCATTACCTGCAACTGTACTGTTTGATTCTGGAGCTACACTGTCATTTATATCTAGTAGCTTCGTAGCAATGCATAGAGTAGCAACTTTCCCATTACCTAAGAGTTGGAGAATACTTACTGGAGGAGGCATCGTACCGGTTACCAGCACCATTAGAACGTGCTCGGTAGTAGTTTGTTGTAGGGAGATGAGAGCGCGATTGTTGGTACTCCCAATGCCAGCTTTCGACGTAGTTCTGGACATGGACTGGTTAAGCCAGTACAATGCCGTACTAGATTGCCGGAAGGGTAGCGTTACTTTTAGACTGCCAGGACACCCGGAGTTCGAATTCATGCGAGGCACCATCGAGCGAGGAGTAGGACACGCAACTGGAGCTTACATGGCGATGGAGACGGCACCCCCAGAAATTATTACAGAGTGCGAGGATGTTTTCCCCGAGGAGTTGCCAGGCCTACCGCCTGATAGAGAGGTGGAGTTCACCATTGAGCTAGTACCTGGAGCAGCACCGGTATCATCAAATGTTTACCGGTTGGCAAAGAAGGAGCTTGACGAGCTGAAGCTACAGCTAGAGGAGTTGCAGATTAAAGGATTTGTCCGTCCTAGTGCATCACCCTGGGGAGCACCAGTACTGTTTGTACCCAAGAAGGACGGGACATTCCGGATGTGCATTGATTATAGAGCCCTTAATGCTCTGACTATCAAGAACAAGTACCCTCTACCGCGAATCGACGATCTGTTCGACCAGCTGACAGGAGCAGTGGTGTTCACGAAGATCGACTTGAGATCGGGCTATCATCAGGTGAAGGTGCGAAGGGAGGACATTCCAAAGACAGCATTTAGGACTCGTTATGGTCACTACGAGTTCCTAGTGATGCCTTTTGGATTGACAAATGCGCCTGCTATGTTTATGAACCTGATAAACCGAGTCTTCCATGAGTATCTGGACCAGTTCGTGGTAGTCTTCATCGACGACATCTTGGTATATTCGAAGAGCCACGAGGAGCACGGGGAGCACTTAAGGCTAGTGCTAGATATGCTGAGACGAGAGAGGCTTTATGCCAAGCTGAGCAAGTACGAGTTTTTTCTAGATCGTGTCGTATTTCTTGGACACGTTATCTCGGGAGATGGCATTTCAATAGACCCCGCGAAGATTTCATCAGTAGAGACGTGACCGACCCCTACCAACGTCTCGGAGGTAAGGAGTTTCCTAGGACTTGCCGGATATTACCGGAGGTTCGTAGAGAACTTCGCAAGGATCGCAGAGCCGATGACCCGCTTGACCCGCAAGGATCAGGAGTTCACCTGGACAGAGGAGTGTCAGACGTCATTCGATGAGCTGAATAAGCGTCTGACTACCGCACCTATCTTGACCATACCTTCTGGACCCGGAGGATTCGTGATCTATAGCGATGCATCCGGGAAAGGATTAGGATGCGTCTTGATGCAACATGGGAAGGTTGTGGCCTATGCCTCTAGGCAGCTGAGGACCCATGAGAAGAACTATCCTACCCATGACTTGGAGCTTGCCGCAGTGATCTTTGCTTTGAAGCTTTGGAGGCACTACCTGTATGGAGAGCGCGTGGAGATATTCACCGATCACAAGAGCCTGAAATACATCTACACACAGAAGGACCTGAACCAGAGGCAGAGACGTTGGCTTGAAGTGATGGCGGACTTCGAGATTGAGCTGCAGTACCATCCAGGAAAGGCTAATATGGTAGCCGATGCTTTAAGCAGGAAGCCCATAGCATTTTTCCTGACTACCCAACAACATCTGTTGAGAGACCTAGAGCAGTTGGGTATCGAAGTCATTATGCCCGGGGTAGACGGCCAGATGTCGAGTTTCCAGGTGCAATCGATATTGGTGGAGAGAATCAAGGCTGCTTTGTCGACGGACGCCAGATTTCAGAGGCTTCGACAGAGGACAGAGGATGGAATACAGACGGGACTGCATATACACGAGGATGGGACTTTGAGATATGGAGATCGTCTCTATGTTCCGAGTGGAGAGCTATGCCAGGAGCTGATGATAGAGGCACACAGTTCGACCTATTCTATTCATCCAGGAGGCACAAAGATGTATCGAGACCTGAGGCAGTACTACTGGTGGCACGGAATAAAGAGAGAGATAGCCCGCTTTGTGGCTAAGTGTCTGGTGTGTCAGCAAGTCAAGGCTGAGCATCAGAGGTCTGCCGGATTACTTCAACCGCTCCCGATACCGGAGTAGAAATGGGAGCACATCACCATGGACTTCGTCACGGGTTTCCCGAGGAGTCCTAGTGGTCGCAATGCAGTATGGTAATCGTAGATAGACTCACCAAGTCTGCCCACTTTTTATCCTTCAGGGTTGGGCAATCTACGGAAGTCTTGGCAGACATGTACATGAGGGAGATTGTACGATTGTATGGAGTGCCAGTCAGTATCGTGTCTAACCGAGATACGAGGTTCACATCATACTTTTGGAGGAGTATGCAAGAGAGTCTTGGTACCCGCCTTAAGTTCAGTACTTCGTACCACCTGCAGACAGATGGACAATCTGAGTGCACCATTCAGACGCTGGAGGACATGTTGAGGGCATGCATGCTTGACTTCAGCGGTTCATGGGAGGACCACTTTCACTTGGTCGAATTTTCCTACAATAATAGCTATCAGGCGAGCATTCAGATGGCTCCCTATGAGGCATTGTGTGGTAGGAAGTGTCGTTCCCCTGTATGTTGGAGCGATGTAGGCGAGAGGCAGATTCTAGGGCCAGAGTTGATCATCCGTACAGTGGAGAAGGTGAAGAAGATCCAAGGGCATCTACGAGCAGCACAGGACAGGCAGAAGCATTGGGCTAATGTGCATCGTCGACCCCTAGAGTTCCAGGTGGGAGAACATGTGTTCCTGAAGATCTCACCTACCAGAGGAACCATCAGATTTGGAGGCAGAGGAAAGCTGAGTCCGAGGTACATCGGACCCTTCGATGTGCTAGAGCGCGTCAGAGAAGTTGCTTACAGATTGGCCTTACCACAGACACTGGAAGGAGTTCACGACGTCTTCCATGTATCTCAGCTGAGGAGGTACATACCGGATCCGAGTCATGTGCTTGACCACTCGGAGATCACCGTTGGTCCAAGCTTGTCATACGAGGAGGAGCCGGTAGAGATCCTAGACCAAAGCGAGAAGGTACTGCGAGGCCAGACTATCCCTCTAGTTCATGTCGCATGGAGGCATCACGCACCAGGTGAATCAACATGGGAACGAGGAAGATATTCAGCAACGCTTTCTCCATCTCTTCGAAGGCCTAGGTATGTGATAGTATTTATTTCATTCAATAGTTTTTTTATATGTCTGTTTTAATTTCGAGGACGAAATGCTCTAAGGAGGGTATGTTGTAAACCCCCTCGACCAGAAATTAGGGTTAATTAATTTAAATAACCTAATTAGGGTTAACTAGTTGTAATTAAGACTTATTATATAGTATTATAATATCTGTGCAGTGATTAATATTTTAGGACACTACCCTAACTGTTACCCTGAAACAAATTCCACATACATGGCCTAGACATGCTAACCTATCTTATTGAACCTAGAACAAACCCCGAATACTGATTTTTGTGCCTGATTTTAGTCGCACAAAAGTTGTTACAAACGTCCGTACGCAATTTAAATAAATTGCGTAATTATGTTCGTTGTCCGTTCCAATCGAAATTGAGACCCCATCTCGATCCGATTTGACCAACCCAGATCCTGACATTTCTGTACACTGAGCCTACCACACTAATGACCCATGTCCAACCCAATTTAGACCCCCGGTTCTCGTTAAATTAAATTAGAGACACCGGTGCATTAATTATGAATTAATTAACGGGATGACCTAACCTAAATTAAATTAGACCCAACTCCAACCCCAAACCCATACCCACACCCACAAGCCTCATACAAAACACCATACACCATCCTAGCCCAATAAAGAATACCAAATATAGTGTTTGTTTACATCAAATCCCCAATTTCAGGAATTGTGCAAATATCAAATTGTTAAGGGGCCTATTTGCAAAATTGCAATGAGGTGTCCCCCTCTCATTGGCCCAAACCTCATGGAGAAAAGAATGTCATTCCCTAACCGTATCCATTAATTTTTTCCCCATTTCCTAGTGTACTTGCACCCCTTTATAAAGGGCACATCATGGCCCTTCATTCAAAATGCTACATTCCTAGCCCTCCCCTCATCTTGATGGACCTCCCCAACTCCTCAAAAATTACCTACAGCCGGCCCTAATCCCTAGGCAGGATCCTCACTCTCTCCTACATATAGAGCATTATTTTACCTCATTTATTGCACTCAAACCTAGGCAAAACCCTACCTAAATCCAAATACTCACAACAGCCACTACCCGAGCCCTACCCCTACCCGACCATCCGTCGCCTCCTTCCGGCCGGCCACCGCCTCTGGCCACCCCCACACAGACTCGACCACCCTAGCCGACCACTCCCCTACCCTCAGCCACCGCCACCCGCCGCCTGACCGCCGGTAGCCCCCACCAGCAACTCGATCTTCAACCCGAGCTTCCCCCCCACACTCTAGAGCCGACCACCCGACCACTTATTACTCCGCCACCACTGCACCTCCGGCCGCCAAACTCCGCCGACCCCTCCCCCGGCCAACCACCTCCCCCTCCGTCAAGTTCCACCGCCGGTCGACGCCGCAGCTAGCCGGAATCGCCCCCGCAGCGCAGACTGCTCCAACCCGCTGCTGTAGCCGCCGACCACCCCGAGCATCGCCGGAGCTCCGTCCGGCCACCCCCGCCGTCGACGGTCAGCCACCGGGAAGCCCTCGACCCGAGCATCGATTAGGTATATGATTTTATGTGATTATACCTTAATTTTGTGTATATTTGATGTTGCAAGTTGTATACATGCATATTAGTACAATTCCTGTATTTTTATACGTATTTCAGTATATGTATAATAATTCTGTATTTGCTAGTATTTATATATATAAATACCCTGTATAAATACTGTGTTATATATGTATACATATTGTATTTAGTATTATATATAATAGGAATATATATATGTATTTTGTATACTTATATTATTTTAATGCCAAATACGTATATATGTATACGTATATATAAGTATGTATTTATATATATATTTCTACTTTTCTATAGTATTTATGTATTTGAATATGTGTATATACTGTATTAATATTTTTTGAGTTTATTTTTTTATATATAATATAAATATATAAGCACGTATTTTATAAATATTGGTATGTATATACGTAGTATGTATATATATATATATACATGAGTTTAAATACCTTATGTTTATACCTAATAAGTATACATTAATATATATATATATATATATAAATGTATATACTTCAAATACGTTTTATGTGCTAATTTATTTCATAATTATTGTATGTATGTATGTATGTATGTATGTATATACGTAGTGTATGTAGTATATTTAATATTTCATATATATGGTGTACATATATATATATATATATATATATTCTGTAAATTGATATATTATATATAGTATATAAGTTATTGATATGTATATGAATATGTATATTTAAATATATATATATATATATATATATATATATATATATATATATATATATATATATATATATATATATATATATATATATATATATATATGTGTGTATTTATTCTTATGTACAAATTATTATCTAAAAATATGGGTATGTATAAATATATGAATTTGTGAATATTATCAATTAGGTACATATATTTAATATGTGTATTATTGCTAAATAATACATAAATACTATTTTTGTACTACTAAACATATATATTATTCTAATATAATTAAACATGATTTAGTGTATATATATATATATATTTTGTAATAGCTATATATATATACAGTCCAGACCCTGTGTCAGCTGTAGATACAAGCAGTGTGTCTTAGTCGTGCTATTGTAGCGACTAATATTGTCGCCACTATATCATATATAGGACTGCTGGACAGTACCGCCGAGGCATCAGGAGCAGGACTTTGGATTTCGCAGCTACCTGGGACAGGCAAGTATACCTTACTGATTTACTGCTTAAAATTAAATGATGAATGTTGCAAATATATATAAAACTGTGCGCGTCCGAGATTGACTCGGGTGCAGTCGACAATGCGTCGACGAGTAGTGTACTTGACCTAGCTGCTAGCTGACTCACCCACTACTGCGAGGATATTCTAATATCTTCCTAGACCATGGCACTATACACGTATCACGTTGGTACATTCATATTGGGATACGGGTCCGCGTACCCGATTTGCTATCGGTACGTACGACATGCATCACGGACTAGTCTGTATTCTAGAGTATTATAGTTAGATGAGACTTGGTATATAGATACGGCACACTCACGTCGTGTATTCGACTTGCGTATCTACATTGGACGGGAAGGACAACTGATAAACGTATGGGATACACCCATCGAACTCCGTGGTATCCAGAGGAACCACAGACCCAATGACTCCCTATATTCAGACACCGCGCTCTTTGGAGTGTTACTGACGTATATACATTGCAGATACCACGCCCTTAGAGTGTGGACGTTATATATATACAGATACCTCATTCTTCGGAATGATGGACGTTGCAGATACCACACTCTAGAGGACGTTGGACGTTATGCCTACACCTACCTATACGTTCCGAGGTTGTCCTTACATTGCATTCACTTAGATGGTTAGCACACCCTCTTTACTTTTATTCAGTACTATATCTGGCATGCATTTTGTATCTTGTTACGTCCCTCTGAGGACCTGGTTATCTTCCAGATCTAGACGAGGCCTATTATCCCACCGTGTACGGGCCAGGTGTGGAGACGAGGTTTGCTCTTGACGAGGAGTTGGAGGTTTTACCATCAGAGTACCCCTGATCATCTTGGTAGGCCTTCCGCCTATGACTGGAGCTCCTTACCTAGTTAGCAGTTGTTTCAGTCACTCTTATTATCAGTACTCTTATTTTAGACTATTAGTACTTTATCTCCAACATTTGTAGTGGGTTTGTTCCCACCAGACATATTTCAGTTGTACTATGTCATTCGACTATGTCCTTATATTCCAGTCTTTCATTTCAGTATTTACTTGTTGTTTGTGGATGAGATTAGACATTGTATGTTGTTGATATTAGACTTGTTAGATCTAGGACAGCATAGCACGCTTCGCCAGGATCCATTAAATTGGGATATCCTCGAAGACGTGTCAGCTGGCCAATGCCACGTGGCCTGGTTCCATATATTTTGGGACTGGGGCGTGACAAAGGTTGTTTATGCTTTTTTTTTCTTTCTTGGAAAGCGGTGCAATGAGTTTGATAACCAGAACTTTATCATTTTTTTTTTTTGAAAGTTAGCTCACTTTTGAACTGATTTTCAAAAGAATGAAGAAGGTGCTTTCAAAATTCATTGTAGTTTATCAAATTCAATTTACATAAATGTCCTTTATTAATCTTTGAAATTCTCACTATCTATCCCTGTTACATGTATATTTTTGTTCTTTTCAAAAACTTTAGTGTCTTTTACTGACCATGGTTTTTTACATCATCTTTCATGATACATGTACCAAACAACTTTGATAACTTTTGACAACAATTTACATGCTACAACAACTGGTTATTACAACAACGTCTAACCAAACCAAAATAACTTTCGAGTCTCCTTCTAAAAAAAAGCTGTAGCATCGAATGCCATCAAGTATTACTTGAAGAGAAGAATTGGGGGCTACGTGGACTCCATTGAGCAGAGGAATTGGCAAGGTAATAGAACTGATGGACGGAAGTAATAATCTATATAAAGTTATGATAATCGTAAAAATAATAAATATAAATCTATATTACTATATAATCAGAAAAGTAAAGTTTTATCTTGAAAGTTTTTATTGTTAAAAAAATGTTTGACCTTAGTTTCATTTATTAATATAATTTTATACTTACCCAAAAAATAATATGTTTATTAGACTTACGTTCAACTTTCCAGTGAACCTCTCTTTTTTCCATTTACGTTATCCCATTATTTAAATTTTTTAAAATATCAGTATTATACGATATTGTGAGTTGTACGTTATTACCTTTATTCCTCTCTTCAAGCATTCAAAACATTATTGGATGATTTTGTGGTCATATAATACTAGTTTTTAATTTATTTTGAGCGTTGGGATAAAGTAAAAAAAAAAAAAAAAAAAAATTCACGGTCAATTGAGCATTGTCAAAATAATGTCAAAAAATTTACTCTACAGAAAATATTATTAAATAAATTAACTATAACGATACTATTTTTGAAAATTTTGAACTGACGATAGATATCGACATCCCGAATGACAAAAATCAAGAGTGTCAATTTTTTGCCAACTGAGTTGGCAAAAATTCAGCAAACCTGCGGGTGGGTGGGTGAGGGTTGGTTCGGTTTTAATATTTGGGTGATTGTCGATTTTTTTTTAATTTATTTTTTTATATTAAAAAATAGTTGTTTGGTTTAGTTTTATTTAGATTTAGTTCTTTTTTAAAAAAAAATGTTCTAATAATTTTTTTTTAAATAAATTAGAAAAAAATAAAATTTAACATCCAAAATAAAATATGCTATCATTGAACATCCAAATATTTAAAACTTTTCTGCCGTAAGAAAATCACGTCTACCGTCGAACAGACTTCGAGCAGACATAACTATTTGTTCGAAAATTATTTTTCGTCAAACAATATGTCGATTTGTATGTTTTCGACGAGAATAACGCAATTTGTGTAGAAAGAATTTTCATCTGAAGTAAGACGCACATGTTACAAACAAAAGTATAAAATTTAAAAGTTTAAAGTATCATAAATTTTGACTGAGATATCGAAACGAGGCCCAACGTCGTTACTTTAAAGTATAAAATTTTCATCCGATCAGCAAGACGCACATTTTATTTTCGAATTTTTTTCGATATTTCGATGCTAACGAGTAAAAATTGGTGTCTCCGGACCCTGCAATGTTATCATATAATATATCAGTGTGAAGATAATTAAAAATGGAACAAGAATATATTTTTAATTTTTTAACGATAAAATTGTCTATTTATAAATAATTTACTAATCGTAATAAGATTAATTTAACTTTTGATTACGGTAGAAACTTTAAGGATCTGCTTGGCAATTGTAGGATTAGCGGTTATGAGGTATTTTTAGAGTATCGGTTATGAACGATTATGAGGGGTCCGATTTTGAGTGCCTTTAAGTAGCGGCTTTTAAATCAATCTAATTCATACTTGGTAACAAGCTGTTCTGAATTTTTTTTTTTACAAGAAAAATAAAATTAAATAATTTGAGATTTTCATAAACAATCAAAGATTTCATAAATAGAATAATAAAATCTCTCAAAACCAACACACACAAAATCAAACCCAATATGGCAAAAAATAACACACAAAAAAACCCAAAAAAAAAAAATCCAACAGAAAAAGAAAACCCTTAGTCATATTTTCGCCAACAGAGTTGACGAAAATTTGGACAAAGCCAATTTTTGCCAACTGAGTTGGCAAAAATGTTAAAAAATAATTTTTTTTTTCTTCATATTTTTACCATCTGTGATGCGAAAGCTTTCGTAACTTCAATTTTTTCTGAAATACTTTCGTTTTAAGTAATTTATTTAAAAATATTTTCTGTACAGTAAATTTTCTGAAATTTGAAATATAAGTCTAATAAACACCTTATTTTAGGGATAAGTACAAAATTATATTAGTAAGTGGGACTAAAGTCAAAAAAAATTATTCTGGATAGTTTGATAATTATTTGTGATTTTTTTTTTTAAAAGAGATTGTTGTTTGCTCTTTTCAAAATAGAAAAGATTAATATTTTTTTTTTTTCAAATAGTATGAAATAAGAGTAAATCGTGTACATATATACAAAAATAGGAAGCAACGTTCCAGTGCCCAGTGCCCTGTGGTAGTAGGTCACAACTCCAAATTTTGTTTGGTTCGCTGAAAGGAAGGGAAATTTTTTTTTTTTTCCTTTTGCTAATTTTTTTTTTTTTTTTTTTTTTTAGTGTTTAGAAAGACCAAAAAATTTAAAGAAAAAATAAATTTTTTATAGTGGAAGTACAATTTTTTTTTTTTTAAACTACTCCTTTCCTCTCTCTCTCTCTCTCTCTCTCTCTGTAGCCGCAAACTCAACCCCCCCCCCTCCCCCTCCTCCCTCCGGCCGGCTCATCTCACGCCTCCCCCCCGCCATTGCTATCTCTGTTGTCGGCGCTGCAACCGTTGCGCTACTGCTGCTGCCTATATTGTTGCTGCTACCGAACCGGAAAGAGGGAAGGGACTGCTGTCGGACGGAGAAAGAGAGGTAAGAGAGAGAGTTAGTCAGGGATAGTTTAGAATTTTTTATTTTTAGGATATTAAGATGATAAATATGGAAGTTTAGGATATTAAGTTGAAAAAGTGAGATAGTTGAGGGTATCAAGTTACAATTTAGTCTTTTTTTTTTTTTTTTTTAGTTCAACCCGTTTCTAGAAGAAACGACATACTTATAAAAATAATTTATTTATATCGGGCACAGATTTTTAATTAAAACATCCAATATCTTTGGCCACATTTGGTAGATCCTGTCAAAGTTGGCAATGTTTTTTTCTATTTTAGAAAAAAAAAAATGGTTCATTAGTGTAATTTAAAATTTTTACAGAAATATCCTTCTAACCATATCTAATTTCTATCTTATAATTCTATTTATTTATTATAATTCATTCTACTTTGGTAAGTTTTAATAATTAAAAAGAACATATTTCTCTTCACTTTAACATATTATTATTATTAGGGTTATTTAATCTAACTAGTTCTAAGTTTTGGACTTATTACACGGGATATCTCTATTTTTTAACTTATTACACAGACCACCCCTATGTTTTATATTTATTGTTGGAAAAAAAATACGAAAACTATTCCCTAAACCAGAGAGTACCTGCGAGAGAACCGAACAAAACGTACAAATCAAAAAATACCAAACACAAATCGCTGACACAGAGATTTTTACGTGAAAAATCCAGATGGAAAAAATCACGGGACGATCGGAGTCCAACCCCAAAGAACCTCCACTAATGGAATAAAGAGATTACATCCTTTACAAGCTTCTCACTAATCCAACACGGATCACCGCAACTTTTTGGAACCGAAAATAGATCGGATTTTTTCGTTTAAAGTAATAATATTTATTAAAATTATAAAAAAAGGGAAAAGTTGGGGGAATTTGCGTGGAGGAGGATGACCCGCCAACTGAGTTGGCGGGGTGCTGAGTTGGAGAGCAACTCGCCAACTGAGTTGGCGGGGCGCTCTCCTCGAGAGGCCGCTTGCCAACTCAGTTGGCGGGGCATGCTGACTTGGCATATATCCGTTGCAATCTAATCGCCAACTGAGTTGGCGAGTAAGGATCCGTTTTCCGACCGTTCCACAATGGCTATTAACAACAACGGCTATTACATTCTCCCTCTATAAATTACCTATCTCAACCAAATCATCTCATACTCAATCTACTTCCTCTATTTCCTCTCTTCCCTCTAGTAAAGTCTCCAACACTCTCTCTGTCTCTCTGCCTGCAGCTAAAGTTCATTTGAGTTTTCTGTAGCAAAAGTTCTCAACCGTCATGGATCGTAGCGTAAGAATTGTATGCTCGCACGGCGGTAAAGTAAATGGGTTAAATTACGAAGGAGGAGAAAGTATAATTTTTTTAACTTATCCGAATATTAGTTTTGAAAATATACGTAATCATATTATTGAACGTTGTTCTATTCATTATGATTTTATTCTGAAGTCTATTTTTTGTTCTAATTATTTTTTGATAGATAGTGAAGATGCATGTAATTATATTCTTGAGATTAATTCACAATCACGGTATATAAAAATATATGTTATTAAAGTAGCAGCAACCTTAGATAGTAGAAATAATGAATATTTTTCTGAATATCAGCATGTTAGTTCGGGTACTAGTTCTTCTCAACAAATAGTTTTATTTATCCAAGAAGGTCATTCATCAGATGAATCTAACCATGATGATGATAGTGACAACGACGATGGAAATAGTGATAATTTAGTTGAAAATGTAGATTATACGGTAGATGATGATGTTGTAAAAGCTATCACTGATGAATTATTTAAGGGACAATCATTTCCTAGTCGTTCTCACTTTAGAAGCTTTATAAGTAATTTAGCAATTAAATATAATTTTAGTTCTTCAGCTAGTGTTATGAATAATGCTCGTGGAATTATATATAGTTGTGATCAACCGAATTGTAATTGGAGAGTATATGTCAAATCTATTGGAAATGGCGATATAGTTAAAGTTAGTACATTAGAAAATCGTCATTCTTGTTTAGGAAGACTTAGTACAGGACGTCATCGACTAGCTACCGCTTCATGGATTAAGACCATGATAATTGACATTATTAGAGATAACCCGTCATACAGTCCATCACAAATTGTTAAAGATATATATAGGGAGCACCGTATACAAGTTAGTTATTCCAAAGCATGGAGAGCCCGAGAGACAGCATTAGCTGAAATTAATGGTAGTTATGATGAGGCATACGCTAGTCTTGAGGATTATTGTTATAGAATTATGGAGACAAATCCAGGTAGTACATATTTTATTAAAACTGCCGAAAATAATAGCTTCCAATGAATTTTTATTTGTTTTAAGTCATGTATTGATGGATTTTTAAGTGGATGTTTACCAATTATTAGTACTGATGCTACATTTCTTTCGTCTAAAAATCAAGGTATCTTATTTATTGCTTGTGCTCACGATCCTAACTATCAATTATATCCTATTGCTTATGCTGTTGCTGAAGGTGAGAATAGTGATTCTTGGTCTTGGTTTTTAAATTCTCTTAAAATATCTTTTGAAAGTTGTTTTAATGATTGGAGTACAATTTCATTTATATCTGATAAGCAAAAAGGATTAATAAATGTTGTTCGTACTATTTTTCCTGCATCTCCTCATTTTTTTGTATTCAATATTTTAAACAAAACATGAAAAAAGTTACAAAAGAACCAGTATTTCAACGCTTGTTAGACTCGCTTGCTAGATTATATAATAAAACGGATGCAGAGAGTGTGTTTGATATAATTAAAGCCGAGAACATAATGTTGTACGATTGGCTTATTGGTGTAAACGATGAAAGTCGTCGATTTGAACATTGGATAACAGCGTATGCTACTTGTCCTAGATTAGATATTAACACTTCTAATCTTGCTGAATGTTTCAATAGCTGGATTAAGAAATTAAGAGATAAGCCAATAACAATACTTCTCGATGGTATTAGAGCCAAGATTATTACCCTTCATGACAATCGTAGAAAGTTTGCTGAAAATATAGACACAGATTATTGTCTGAAGATGTTAAAAAATATGGCTTCTATTATCAAAGAGAAGAACCACCTAGAAATATTAGCTATTGATAGTTATAAGTTTGAAATAATAGACCGGACAACAAGTAGAACCTATATTGTTAATATAACTGACAGATCTTGTACATGTTTTAGATGGTACCATACTTATATACCATGTATACATGCATGTTTTGTTTGTAGATATTGTAATATTAGTATTAATAATTTTTATCCTGCAGTATTTTCGACGGAAAACTTGAAAAGTGTATACGCACCAAAAATGGAGCCAATTCCAGTTCCCTACGAGATCCAAGCTCCTTTGGTAAGAGGATAAATTGGGGTGCCAGATGTAAGACGCAAAGCCGGAAGACCAAAGAAGAACCGCATCAAATCCCAGGATTCATCGACAAGAGATCTACGTTGCAGTAATTGTGGTGCTATGGGACACAATCGAAGAAGATGTACTAGTCAACCGAGAGAGTAAAATAGAATTGTTCAATACCCAAATATTATAATAAAAAACCATTACAAATCATACAAAAATTGTGATCATACAATGTTACAAATTATCTACTAATTCTCGTCCTCATCTTGTTGAGTTTGGGTAGGCAACGGTGCTGATGGAGTCGAAAAAATTGTGTGAATATCTTGTAGCTTTCATCTCCAGCAGTCTGGTAACTCGGACCCGCTCCAGCATACTGGTAACTAGGGCCCGCTCCAGCATACTGGTAACTCGGGCCCGCTCCAGCATACTGGTAACTCGGGTCCGCTCCTGCATACTGGTAGCTCGGGCTCCCTACAGCATACTGGTCACTTGGGCCAGCTCCAGCATACTGGTCACTCGGGCCCGCTCCAGCAGTATCCCGCCGACGACGACGAGAGTGTCTCTGTCGTACTAAGCCGGTCGGATAGTCCGGTGGAAGATGGAATTGTACTGGAGGTATTTCCGGTTCCCGTCCAATACCCAGATGCTCAACACAAGTCACAAGTTCCTCCATAAGACGCCGAGTGTCTGGGGAAAGGTTTCTATGAGGTCGTTGTAAATGTTGCCGGTATACACCACTCTGAAATTTGAAACTTGTAAATTAATATATTTATCATATCTATGTATATGTATTTTTGAAACTATAATGAAGTCATACCAAATCATGTATTCCATCGGCAAAAGCACGCAGAGTAGAATCTTCTACGGATCTACTCTTGAACCTTTGCTCCTCGTAGTGGTACACTCGGTTGCTCATAAGAGGGCATCCCCACCATTGCCTATAGTCCAGGCTACCCATGTCTGCAAAATGTAAACAAAATTTTAGCAAACTATTTACACTAAATCAATACGAATAATGAGTAACTTATAACTTACATTCCTCAGCAGAATTTAGTCTTGGAGACATGTCCCTCACACTATAATTATTAAACCGATTATTCCAGTCAGCAACGAGACCAATAATTCGTTGTAATGCATTTGATATCTCATAACCGACTGTCGGTGGATCATCAGAAATTATTTGGGCCATTCCAAATTGCCGAAGAACACGGTCTGCCGGATGGTACATGGTGAACCGATCATATATAATATGACATCTATGTAAAGTAAATGCATATGATGTCCTCTTGATTTCTGGAGCATCAGGTTCACATGAGTACGGTAACCATGTTACCTATTTAAAGATATTGTATCAATTAGATGTGATGTTTATCTACGATAAAAACTTAAATAATTTAAAGATATTTATTGCATATTTAAAAATTACCTCATTATATTGCAGTGTATCAAATTGGCTACGATAAAGTGATACAGTCCTGTATTGGTAGTGTTGATAATCCACTACGTCTGTAGGCCAGCGCATAGCAACTGAAAATACTCCAACATCACTGAGAATGCTGGTAACAGGCCTACCAATATAGAAGTGCTCGTAGGACCAGAACTATAAAACAAAAATATGACATTAGTACAAACAAAATTTGCGTATAAAATTACTCTAACTTTTTAAGGTCTTTCATTCATACCTGTATCAGTGAAATACATCCACAAATACTCTTGCGATTGGATCTGACAAATTCTGTCAGATTCGCGTATAAAAAGGCAAGAGTAGCAGCTCCCTACGCATGCTCAGTAGGTTTTGTCAGATCATCCAAGAATGGTAGAAGCTGCACATTTACCATATTTTTCGATGCATCGGAAAATAGAATTGTACCACATAAACAGAGCAGATATGCTCTAGTGCAACGAATGACCTGGATATATTAAGTGTTATATAGAATTGCACCACTAAATTAAGTCATAAACAAATTTACTAATAAAAATACATACCCGCATTTCATCTACATCAACCACCCCATAAATAGTTTGATGTAGGTCCATAAAGTTGCCACGGAGCCATGTAAATTTCATAAAATTGCCGTCTTTTAGACCTGATGGAGGGCTAACACCGAGATACCTCCTGATCAGATCAGATCCCTTTAAGTGCGGATCAAAATATATAGCGTTACCTTTAATAGGTAACCCTAGTATATTCGCCACATCAAAAAGGGTGATCGTTATCTCGCCGAATGGGAGTTGAAAAGTGTTGCGTTCGGGCCACCAACGCTCCGCAAGGCTTACAACTAAATGAAGATCGTGGATTAAATATCTAACACGATCTATATAGTGGAATCCAAAGGATTCCACCAAAGCCTTTTGGACCAAATTTAGCTCCCACGTACGATAATTTCTTTCGGCCCGCCAATGTACATGGATCCGGGTTCGTAAACCAAGATCATGGTCGTATAACTATAAAAAACATATGCATTATATTTTGTGTGTAAATTAATAAAGTTGACAACTTGTAATTTCAAAAATTACCTCGCTAGTAAATATCTGACTAGAAATATGGTCTTCACGTTGCTTAATAATAAGCTGGATAGTCGGTCCGCCAGGAATACGACCGTCATTGTGGGTAGTCATCTCCAAAAATATAGATTATAAGATGTGTTTGAGGAGGAGTGTGTGAGGAGGAGAGACTTGCTGTGAGCAAGGAGTAGGAGGAGTGTGTGAGGAGGAGAGACTTGTTGTGAGGGAGGAGTGTGTGAGGAGGGAAGTTGCTGTGAGGGGGGTGTTTATAGGGAGGGAAGGGGAGGGGATGGGGGGCTCTCCGAGGGAAGGGGTGCGGTCATGGGTGGGTAACCGAGGGGGGAGCGGTCATGGGTGGGTAACCGAGGCGTCAAGGGGGAGAGAAGAGAGCTGCCCGCCAACTGAGTTGGCGAGCGGACTCTCGTAGACAGCGCCCCGCCAACTCACTTGGCGAGCGGCCTCTCGAGGAGTGCGCCCCGCCAAGTAAGTTGGCAAGTGGTCCCCCTGTCTGCTAATACCTCCAACTTTTTCCTTTTTTTATAATTATATTATATTTTATTACTTTAAACGAAAAAATCCGAAAATAGATTACAACCACACAAAAAAAATAATAATAAAAAATACCCAAAATTGATCTGCTTCTCCGAAACGACCTCCAATCCTTTTTTTCTCCTCTCCAAAGTTGTAATGTCACTTGCAATAGCACTCTTGTCACCTTTTTTTCTCTTTCTTATTTTTTTCTCATGTTGTTGTATATTGCATGAGCCTTTATATAAACTTTTGCTTGAATTAAGGTTTTCATATGAAAATTTATATATGGAAGCCAAAAATATTTATCGAAATCCAACTACATTCAATCATATATTTAATGTAAATCAAATAATAAATTAGCTTACCATAAATTGAAAATCCAATTAAATGAAAAGTTAATATATGAAAGATCCAGTCATAAATATATAATTAAATTTAAATATGAAAATTCAATATAATATTTGTTTACAAAAAATGTTCCAATATATGACACTCGATACACCTTTTAAACTTTTCCGACACACGGATGTCGCTCGTCGCACTCCGAAATATTCTCCACATAGGTTAAAAATTTCACCGACTCCAACATTTATTACACAGGTACCCTTATTTTAAGATAAAAATAAAAATTTATAACACTTACTACCCATATTTTTAAATTTTTTTCTAAAGAGAGGAATTGTCAGTATAATTAGTTTAAAAGTAAGGAGTATCCCGTGTAATGAATCAAAAATTTAAAAATATTTAGTGTAAATAATCCTTATTTTTATCATTAACTTTTCAATAATATATTGATTAACGAATAACAAATAGGACATCAACTTATAAACAATAACTTCTACTAAACTTCAAAGCAATACTAGACCCACACCCTTAAGAGATGAAGGCTGTGGTGTTGTCATCGACCAGTTACGCGTTGCATGTGTCGTCGGTTGTATGGCACAACACAAGAGAATTGTAGTTCCGATGTTGTGCTCCGATCTCTAGAAAAGGACACGACGCAACATGGCTATTCGCGTGTCTGGTGTGGGTGTAGTCTGTGCTGGGACAATACGATCTGAACACGAGGGTACATACCAGTATGACATGGTATGAAATGGCAAGACAATTATCTAAGACAAATTCTATAGACATTATGTTTTTTGTTTAGGGTGGTCCATTACTTCAGAACAGTTTAGTTTTTTATAATTTTTACTGAGGATAATCTAAAATTTACATAGGACAGTCCAATTTTTTCAAACCTTTCCAAAATCTTTCATTCTAAATTTATATACTCTTTTTTCAAATTTTCAAACATCTTTCTCTCTTTTCTTATTCAAATTTTATTCCCCCTTTTTCTCCAACTCCTCCATTAGGATTTTGATTCCAAGCAATGACATCCAAAAGCAATGACATCCAAACCTTCTTCAAAATCTATGTATATATCCAATATTCTTCCTCCATTAGGGTTTTGATTTTATTTATGTGTAAATTTGATTTTATTTTCATGAATCATTGCTAGTGCCTAAAATAGTTAGATAAATTTGTTTATAACTAATTTAGGGTTGATAAAAGAACTGATGAACCCTAAAAATTAGGATTGTGGTTTCAAAAAATTGAACAATGCCGAAAGTCGGACTATTTGTCTACAGTCCTATTGTATATATAGGACTGTAGAAAAAAATACAGTTCTATTGTATATTTAGGACTGTGGATAATACTACAGTGCTATTGTATATGTAGGACTATAGAAAAGACTGCAATCCTGTATTATATATGGACTGTAGAATTTTTTACAGCCCTGCATATAAATTAAAATATATAAATTTTTTACAGTCCCAGTTGTTTATCTGTATATCTGAAATTATTTATTTCTTTTTCAGTAAATCGGTAGCTGTGAAAAGAAAATGACCCAGAGCACCGTCGCGCAAAGAACGCGAAGTGGACCGTGTGGTTAAGAGACCACTCAGTATCGTCGAACCCGAGCCACATAGACAAGTCACGGCACCGCCATGCAAGTCTCGTTTGAAGAAACCGACTCCTTCTACTCCTCCGTCTTCTTCCTCTTTCGAGAAATACGTGGCTCCTACTACTCCTCCATCTGCTTCCTCCTCCGAGGAAGACGTGCCTACTACCTGAACCCGGCCAAATGATGGTTCAGGACCTTCTCAACAGCCGACTAGTCCAATTTTGACTCGTCCAAAAAGTTGTTCTATGTTATTTTTGTTCGACAACCATATTGAATTTAAAAAATGGAAAGAGCCGGTATGTACACTACGTTATGAAAAATGAAGTTTTGATTTAGATTACTATATATTCCAAGAAGCTAATTTTCTTCGATTATTAACTTTTTAGGGGACCTATCGTTTGTTCACGACGGTCGTGAACCACGGGAAGAAGTGCAGTAGCTGGCAGTTTGACAGATTGAAGGAAGTAGTCAAGAACAAAATCATTCCTACCAGTTTGTACAATTTGGCCAAGTACGCGTACCATACGGTGGACACTGCGCTTATATTAGTATTAGTAGAGCGCTGGCATCCAGAGACCAATACTTTCCATCTTCCAACGGGGGAGATGACGATTACTTTGGACGACGTCCATTACATATTGGGCCTCAATGTCCAAGGTCGGGTCATGATGAATGATATATTTGTTGAGAAGGACTTATCATGGCACGAACACGTCATCGATATTGTATCAGATTCTTTTGTAGTTGACGATAGTAGTTTTAGAACCCTTTAAGATTTCAAGAAGTCATATGCTCTTCATTTGAAATATTTGGAGGAGACATTCAAAGACAAGGAGGCAGAAGGGAAAACTGTCGATAGGGCGGCCCGTGCATACATGATTTTCGTCTTAGGAGTTGTCGACATTTCGGACAAATCCGAAACTTCGATTCATGCCAGATATCTATTAAATTTTTTCGACATCGATACCGTGGATGAAATTTCTTAGGGAAGCAGTATACTAGCATACCTTTACCACGAGCTTGGTATAGCATCCTGCGTCGGTATGAAGACAATAACAGGATGTCAGACTCTACTCCAGGTAAAGAAATATCTTTGCTCCTTTAGTTCTATACATAATATAATATTTCGTTGTTAAATTGTTGACCATACGTACATGCATGGATATACGAGCACTTTTTGATGCTGAAGCAGGCTGAGGTGTGGCGATTCTATGGCGAGCAACTTTCTAGAATGTGCCGATGGAAGCCAACTTTGGCTGATGCCAAACGTGCTGAAACATTGGCCACCATATGCAACACAATTGAAGATATGAAGGTAGAAGAGGTGAAAAGAGAGCCTATTTTTTGTTAGATTCTTTTGGGTTGTACTAATTTACTAAATTACGTTACAGATAATATGACATCCTTATCAGGATCTACGACAGAGTAGCCGCTCATTGCAACCAATAGGTTTATTTTATGGCCTTATAAGTTGCCATGATATCAAGGAGCCTTATATGCCTGATAGAGTGCTTCCTCAGTTCAGTTTCGTACAAACGGTACCGAGTCACACATTGAAAGTAATAAGTGCTCCGGGAGGGACGAAACCCTTGAACTATATCCCGGCTAAGTTTAACTAGGTCTCGGACTTCTTCACCGAGTGGCAATGACATGTTATTGGAGATTCTGAAAAACAAGCAGTGGTTGAGATGTCGGACTACAACGACGACTATATGGCATATTATGCTGATGTTGGACATCCAAAGTTGTTGGACCCTACCATACAAAGACCTTATGTTGTTGGAGTACTAGCACATCTTTCCGCCAAAATTGTCTTGTATACTGCATTGGTTAATATGGTAAAAAAATAATTTATAGGTTTGAAAGATTTGTATTTGTTTATAAACTAACCTATTTTTTGTCGTGTCATAACAGGCTAAAAAAGTAACGCATTTGAAAAAGTGTCTATGCGCACGTAAAGACAAAAACTACAGAGAAATCAGTAAAGAGATGAAAACAATCGACAATTCTATTACCGAATTTGACTTCATCATTTCTAGGGAGCGGTGTATGAAAAGAAGAAATGATAAATAGTTTGGTTGTAGTAACAATTTTTATAGAACTTTTTGGGGATATTGTAACTTTTGTTATGAAACATTTGGGCTATGAGACTTGGTCGGTATAAAACTTATGTAATATTTGGGTATGGAACTTCTATGATATTTTTTGATTCTATGATGTTTTGTGAACAAACTTGTTTGAAAACTTATTATATGATGTTTGGGTATGAAACTAATGTAATATTTTGGTATAGAACTTCTGTAATGTTTTGGTATGAAACTTCAAAATCATAGTAGGAAAACATGCATTGTTGGTGGTCAACTAATTGAAACTCTCTATCATTTTAATTTTATACCCCTGTCCTTTAGGACTGCCAACAAGTTGACAGTCTTACATGATGCTAGGACTGTCAAGTAGTTGATAGTCCTAGGGACTGCCAAGAAGTTGCCAGTCCAAGTGTCATGTAGGATTGTTAACTTGACAGTCCAAATTAAAACTAGAGAAATAAAGAAAGATTCAATTAGGCAACTAGTTGACAGTCCTAACTGAAAAACTGTATATACTCATGTCCTTTAGGACAGTCAACAAGTTGACACTCCTAATTGAAACTAGGAATGTCAAGTAGTTGACAGTCCTACAAATATCAAGAAGTTGACAGTCCTAGTATCATGCAGGACTGTCAACTTGACAGTCCAAATTAAAACTTAGAAAATACAAAAAGTTTCAATTATGACTGTTAAGTAGTTGACAGTCCTAATTGAAACTCTGTATATACCCATGTCCTTTAGGACTGTCAACAAGTTGATAGTCCTACATGATGCTAGGACTGTCAAGCAGTTAACAGTCCTAGTTTCATATAAGACTTTCAACTTGACAGTCCAAATTGAAACTTGGGAAATACATAAAGTTTCAATTAGAATTGTTAATTATTGATAGTCATACATGATAATAAGACTGTAAACTACTTGACAGTCCTAGAACTGTCAACTACTTGACAGTCTTAGCATCATGTAGGACTGTCAACTTGTTGACAGTCCTAAAGTATAGGGGTATAAAATAGTAATGATAGAGAGTTTCAATGATATACTAAAAACTATGGATTTTTCACTAATACACTGAATACTATGAATTTTTTACTATATACAAAAGTGATTCAGCATTATACAAAAGTGGTTCAACATCATACAAAATTATATAAAATTATACATAAACTAACTAGGTGACAAAATTATACAAAATGATACAAAAGTGCAAAATGTAAATAGCCCACTCGTATTAGTCGATTTTTTATTTGTCTTCTTTGAGCTCCTCCATCTTCAACTTCTTCTTATAGAGATTTATTTTTTCCATAAAAGGTGTTGTCCAGGCGATCGCTACGTCCGGTGCATTTTATACCAAATTGTTGAGAGTGGTGGAATAGGAGAATGACCAATCAACTTTGATATGACAAAGTGGTTCCCGATATGTCCTATAGTACATAGGTTACATAGTCTGTGCTAAGCCGGCGGAGCGCACATCGGAAAGAACGTATTGTTAATATTATCTGAAATAAGTACAATAGGTATCTTATACCTATTAGTAAATAAATTTGCGGCGGACGGGTTAGACATGTAGTGGTCTTCTCCGGCAACGGTATCGGTGCAAGGAATGCTTGTCAATAAATATCCAACATATTCTTTGCTTAACATGCCGGTGTCGAATGAAAGATGAGACTCAAACTCCTCGTACAACTCTACCCAAACCTGTCTCCATCCTTCTTTCTCGGAATAACCAAGATGTCTTGCAAGCACATGAAATCCACAATGGCCATCCTTGGGAACATCAACAATGGACCAAATGTAACTGCGTATCTCAGGTAGGAAGCCTTCAATATACACACCCAAGCATTCATTTAGCATGCCTATTTTCTGTTTTTTTCTTCGAAAAGTTAACTTACTCTTCTGTTTCGTAGACTGAGCTTGCTCTAAACTTCATTCAACATTCTCAAAGAATCACGATAAATAAAAAGTAAGGCCATTTCAACGAAGGATCTCTCTTAGTTGACTCCATCCTTTTCTTCTGTGAACTACTCAATCTTGTTTGATGTCTTCCCTTAGGATTGGAAAAAACGGATGGCTCATGCATTCTAGTAGTTATCCCGCTTCGCTCCCAGTGAGGCACACCACCTTACGTGAAGGATTTTCACTTGTGGTAAAGAAAAAAATCATTATCACTCATCACCACGGGCATTATCGACAACTGCCTCCAACGTTGATTAACAACATCTAGCAGAATAGGTCTAGACTGACGACGATATTTGTTAATCTCATGTGCACAAGGGAGGCCCTACGTATGTCGATGTAAACAGCCGCACACTTTGGGATCAAAACCCACCAACTTTGACCTACCTATCTTCTCAAATAGTAAGCCCAATGTCTTATGAGATATTGCATGCATTAAAGCATCCAAGAGTGGTTCATTTCTATGTTCATACTTTGCAATATTCAGGCTCATCTCAAATGATGCCTTAATCTCGTTCACCGTCTGATTTAGCATTAAATTGATAGCTTGCCAAGCGGAGACAAAATTGTCAACCAATGACCTTAGATGTTGTTTTAATTTTGAGTGTGATCCTTAAACCCGGTTGATGGTCACTGTGCCATGATGCTTCACCTTATTCGTCTATACTAAGACATAGTGTTCTTTATACTGTTCTAGCCATGTATCTTTGATATAAGAAATGCATATCAGCTTCCTCGTCTCCCACTTTTTTTTGAACAAGCCATGTCGCGTCGTATCTGTCTTTCATACTGGCTCGCCATACATGATTCTAATCACTGTAGAATTCTTTGAAACGGTCTATGTCAATTTTACCGTCCACCTTTTCTAACTTCAACTTACATTGTGATTGGATATTTCGATTGATATGCCAAGTGCACAGTAGTATTTTCGTAAGAGGGAAGACGATCGTTATAGCATTAATTAGGGCATATTCTCTATCAGTAACAAAAATAGACGGCTCTCTGTGTCCAATGTAAGTAATTTAATTTTTCCAATACCCATGTGTAGTCCTCAAGTTTCTCACTCTTCATGAAGCAAAAAGCAACTAAAAATATTTTTTCTGTAGAGGTGAAGCCAACAACGTAAAAGAGAAGCACCTTTAACTTATTTGTCTTATATGTACAATCAAGAACCAATACGTCAACGAAGGACCTGGCCAAATGTGTGCAACCGGGATGAGCCCAAAATAGTGAAAGAAATTCATTACTCTGTAGATGTCTTCTATGATGCTCCACATAATGATTCTCAGCAAGCAACTTCAACAATTGCTGCATCGCCATTCTTGTTTTCTTACTATTGGAGTTTGAATTCGATATTGCGTTATAGATTGACTTCATTGTTGACTTGTTATTCTTGTCTTCGTGTTGTATGATGGAATAAATTTGTCTGGGTGTAACTCCTGAAGTGGACAAATCTTCAACTATCTTCTTCTCAACATTATTCAACCGTCCGACATAGGGATGACCCGTAAGTGTTTCGGCAATAACATGATTGTGGATTCCATTCTTCACTTGGACTATCCACTTCACATCTTCTATGTTTACAAGAGAGATATTGAATGGACAACCGTATTTTCTCGTACCAACTCTTATCTTTGAAACTTTTCTTTGGGGAACTATATCTTTTTTCTATGAGACCTGAACAAACTACCACTTTCATATCCAAGTTCTATAGTTGTGCGTCCCGGCCGATTTCGGGCCGATCTTGTGATCACAATGACTATATTGTTTTCCCATCCAACTTCTCTGCACCAATGTAACACTTGCTCGTCTGATTCAAAGCAAATATCGGTCGAGAATAAACTAGCTACATCAACAACAATTGGAGGATGTACTACAATATCGGAAGACGACCCCTACAATAGAAATAAAAATTTATAAAACTGCATAAAATTTAACAAAAGCATGACTGCAAAAAATTAGGACTGCAAAAATTTTTGACAGTCCTAAATTTAACTAGGACTGCAGGACATGTGACAGCCCTATTGTTACTCAGGACTGTAACATTTCCTACAGTCCTAATTAAAAATTGGACTGTCAGTTTGTTGACAGTCCTACTTATTTATAGGACTGTCACAGTCCTATGACGGAAAAACCCAAAATTAATTTGTCAAATTCATTTCCAAAAGTGCTTCGGAAGAACCGATGAGTTCTTCGGGCATAGCGGAAAGAGAATTTAGTGTATTAGATGACCCAATTTCTTCGAGATATATTTCTCCTACATTAAACACATATAATTCAATGTTTATATGTAGACCGAATGTTTGAAAAACCTAATCATCATAGTTTATCGATGACATACCAAGTAACGGTTGAATATTATAACTTTTTTGTAGTAGAACTAGAATTTGGACCACCAATCTACACTGTAGGGTTTAAGGTTTCAAGAATTGAGAGAAATTAGGTTTTGAAAGAAGAGAGAGCATAGGGAGAAGAGAGCATGGGGAGAAGAGAGAAGAATGAGAAATAAAAACTCATTGGCTTTTATAAAAAAAATTGGGCTACCCTTAAGTAATAAAATTGAATGCAAATTTGTAAATAAATTAAAAAAAATTGGGTCTTCCTAAGCAAAAACTGTAGTTCCTATAGAATTTGCCTTATCTAATGGTGAGTGAAAAAAATTATAACGTTCCTGGCTGGACGGAGGTCTCGGAATCAAACTGCGGGAGAGGTATGGGGGCAGTGGGCCCAAATGACATGCAACACAGCATGCGTAAGGTCTCGTACGTATCGCCGGACATCTCAAAAAAAGAAAAGAAAAAAAGTCTAATGGTCATTTGTTTTGACCAAATTGTCCTCTCATTTAAGTCGTCTATATACATTAGGAAGGGGAAATGGTATTGTGAGGCATGGATACCTTATTAACCATTTAGGAGGGATTTACTGAAATACCCCCCTCCAATTAATCCATTGGGTGCACTATTTACTAAAATAATCTCCTAAAATAGTCATTTTTGACTGTTTAGAAGAGTATTTTTGTTATTTTTATAAATGGAAGAAAATACGCTTACATGCACCTAACAAATTTTATAAATATGGGTTCTTTTTCTGCTTGTGAATGACGAATCGACAATCTGAACAACTCAAAAATGTAAACACTTCGACTTGACCAATCCAAGAGAAAGTTCTACATCTTAATTATTGCTATAGTATTGTTGGAGATCTACTACCAATAAAGAGATAATTAGTTTTATATTTGGCTTATTTTTGTACATTTAACAATTATAATGGATCCAAATGCTAGGGGTAGTAATTTAGCAAAATACACTAATATTTAATACTTACTATCCCTATTTTATAAATCTTAATCCTATATAAATAAGAACAACTCAACAACATGAACACTATGACTTGACCAATTCAGGAGAAAGTTCTACAATTTACTATAGTACCACTAGAGATCTACTACCAATAAATAAAGTTAAGATCTAGTTTCCAAATTTTATTTTTTAAGCTTATTTTTTACATTTAGCAATTACAGCTCGGTAAAACACAATGGTACTTTAGAAGCTTTGAATACTTACGATCCCCAAGCATTCCAACCATAATTTTTAAATGATGATGAACATGTAGAAGTCCAAATTAGTAATGACCTAATGTAACCACTACATTTTCAAAATTTTATAATTTAGAATTATTTTGTCCTGACTATTTATTTGCTAGATATTTTGACTTGTTAAATAATTCTAATTAGTATTTAGGATAGGGTTAACTTTGGATGAAGTCATCGGAAGATAAGTATCTAGATATGTCACTACCATATTTCTATAATAGGAATATTTTAGTCTTTTCATATTTATTTAATTTATATGCATGTTATATAATTAATATTATATATTTTAACTAATTGTTAGCATGTAACGTTAGTTAGTGTACTTGTGTTAGTGGACCTAACTAGACTAGACTTGAGTTTGGACCAACATTAAGTTAGTGACACAGAGCCTAATTTATTAGCCTTTGTCCTTAAGTTAGTAGCTTAATTAATTAACCATTAGGAGTAGAAGCTTTCCCTTAATTATTAAATCATCATGACAAGCCCATAGGGACTTTTTAGTAATTGACCATTGATTGGACAACAAGCCAAGGAGGGGGCCGGCCCTAATTTAGAGAGGGGGACACTGTCTCTCCTCTCATTCTTCATCCCCTTTGTTTCTAAATTAGGGTTCTTCCTCCACTAGTTCATCCCACCACCAAATCAACCCCATTTCCTCCCAAATTTTCTCATCCTCACCATCTAAGAAGACCTAGAAGCTTGGGTTGCAAGGAGCATTGGAGAAGAAGGAGTTTGGGCTAGAAACTATTTGGTTTTCATTGAGAATCCATCTTCCAATAGGTAAATTCTGAAATCCTCCCCCTAATTAGTTTTATTTGATGATTTAGAGCATTTAGATTACACCCATATATTAGGGCTACCCATAGGGAGGAGTTTGGACTCCTATTGATCCAATTTAAGACATCTACATTGAGTTTTGTGCTCATTTTTTGGGAAATCCGAGAATGGCACACCAAGTAATTTTATTAGGTTTGTTAGACCTAATTAGAGATAGATTGGTCATGTGAGGGTAGATACGTCTCCACAAATGGATACGAGTATGACGTATCATGATACGGTATGATACTGAGTGATACGGTGCTCTAATTTGGGAAATTTGTGCATTTTAGTTCTAATTCTTTGATAGCAAGTTCTAGTAGCTGTTATTAACTATAATTGATGTGTATAGTTGGTTATTTTTGGGTATTGTGGGTTTTGACACTGAGTTGGGGGTGTATTATTAGTTTCTCATCTAGTGTTTGTGGTTTTGACACTTGCATTGGTTAGGTGGATGTGTTAGAATCTTATGGTATATATATATGTATGTGTGTAGGTATATAAGTGTTTGTTGTGTTGTGTTTGGGTGTTAGGGTAGAAGAGTTACTGATATTGCTGTTGTCGTTTGGGTCATGCTGGGGATGATTGACTGTTGAAGGGATTGGAGTTAAACACATTGTTGTGCACCTCAGTGCACAGGTGCTGGACAGTGGCAAGTACACACTGATACCTTATATTAGTGCTGTGATGATAGTGGAGTTCAAGAAGTGTTTGTGCTCAAGGAGCATCAGGCAACAACAACAGTTGCCAAGGCAACTCGAGTGAAGACTGCACATTGTTGGTGCGGTGCACTGATGCAATATTAGCAAGTATTACGTTCAGTTGGAATTGGTATCAGAGGTGGGGGCAGAGCAGTCCAATTGGACTGGATTTTTAACAATCAGTAGGAGCAGCAATGGCAATAGTAGATGTAAGAAGTTGGTGTTTAAGTGATAGGGCTCGAGGCAGTCCATCTCTTGGATTGTGGCACAATTGAGCTCTGGGAATATAGTAACAGGTTGAACTGGGAAATAAATTAGATTACCGATACGATAACAGTATCAGTAAGCTAGTATGGCTTTTGTATCAGTTGTTGACTGAGCAATACCAATGTGTGTTTAGGCTTGGATACATTAGTTGAGGGTTGCAAGGGATGTATTGTTTTCGGATGTCAGTGAGGGAATGACTGTGCTCTAGTAGACACTTGTATGTTGGGGTGTATACAGATATAGATATGTAGCTTGTGTCTGTGTAGCACTTGTGCATGAAATTAGAGTGAGGACTGGTGTTGATGCCTATACAGTTACTGTTAGGTAAGTTTCAGACTTGTATCTGATACCATGGTGTCTAGATGATATGAGTTGGTCAAGTAGGTAAGGAGTTAGATAGAGCCTGGGCAGTAGGAGTTGCACATGTGTGTAGGTGAAGGGGTTACAGTAATGATGTAAGGAGACTGAATAATGTTCAGTTTAGTGTCCTGGTTGGTTAATGCATAGCAAGGTGCATAGGCAAGTTTAACATGAGGTAATAGCAGCAACATGTGGATTGATGTGGTGTGATACATAAGTGTGGTATCAAGGGTTGGCCAATGTGTCCAAAAATTGTGCTAGGATAAGTGTATCTAAAGGGTGAAGGCTTGAGAGTGGGGTTCAAGTGAAACCATGTGGGGACTGATACTTAGAGTATCAGTAGGGAAGAGGGTCTGAACTAATATGGGAATATCAGTGAGAGGACAAGTGATGTCAGTTATAAAATTATTTGAGATTTAGTTAGATATTAGTATTGATTAGATGAGTTAGGATATTGCTATATAGTAAGTTTATGTTAAGATATTAACTAGTATTATTAGATATTAACTAATATAGCTAGTAGACCTTAGTATTAACTAGTATAAGGCTATTTGATAGTATACCCTAGTGTGAACTTAGACATGGCCTAGAAACATCATGCGTAGTTAGTTGACCATGTTTATCCTTTAACACACCATTTAACATTAATATCTTATATATAGGTCTTTGTGACTCCATTTTGGGTCCTCACACATTGCTCAAGACCACAGGCGAGTACATTCTCTGATAGTTTTCTTATTTTGACGATTACTATGATTCTAGTATGTAGTGTTATGCTTGATTCCCGACACACTGGATACACGGGTCAGTATCATAGATACCGTTTATGAGGAGTCATGATTGGATCCATTGTACTAACCAGGGATGGGAAAGTATTAGTTGATTATGTGATCATACACCACTTACTTGTGCATAGCTCACCGACACTACACGAGGGTGTAGCCTAAACTTATTACTTGTGCATAGCTCCCCGTATATGATTGGCCTGATCCCCTTACATGTACTTGTGCATATTCAATCATACTTGATTTGCCTGATCCCTTACTATACTTGTGCATAGTCAATCATATATGGTAGAGCCTGATCTGTCCCAAGCCGATCACATAATAACTGATATTTTAAGGCACTTAGTAGTTGTTCATATCTCTATTCCAGTTTACTCCTGTTGATACAGTTATTCCTTATTTATTTATATTTTATTATGTACTTGTGAGATGATTATCTGTGTACCACCTTTTCTTATTGTCCATTATTTCTTCCATCTTTTATTTTTATTGCTTACTGTTTTATAGTCTTGGTTAAATTAATGGATCTGTTGTTAGTTTATGTACTTTGCTCCAATCTTGACTGGATAACATTTTTTAGAGATCTCAAGGCTTTCTGCCCCACTTATTACGGACCCGGAGTAGACCAGGATTTCACCTAGGAGCTTCAGGAGGATCCCATTCTAGTTTTGGATCTATTAGTAGAGACTTAGAGTCTAGCATTCATTTGTAGTTGGATTATAGACTTAAGACACTCTGAGTTGTATATTTTATTTGGATACTTATGTTGTTGTTTAGACTCATGGATGTGTGATATTTATATTTTTAGACTTATATTTTCCTCTATATCATTATCGTGTCATTTCTCTTCCTTATAGAATTATGTGATTGAGTATTGTTATTATTGTCGTATTTATATCCATCTTGTCCTCTTTATGGAGTTGAGATCATTGACAGGTTATATGTATCATTGTGAGATGTGATAGGTAGTATTGTGACCTAAACAGTATTCTACAGCCGATGTTGTGGCGACGTACCCATGACTCATGCCTAAATTCCGGGTACGGGTCATGACACATTTTTATGGTGGCCCATGCAGGTCGACGAGTAAGTCGAAGTCGCAACTAGTGCGATATCGTACTAGTACTCAGACTTAGAGTTCTATTACGAGGCTGCTATAGGATATAGGAAGGATGAGAGTATACTCAATCATAACTAGGAAAATTTCCAAATTTATTTAATTTTTTCTATCCTTACCGTTCTGAATAGTTGTTTTTTTTAAAAATTTACTGTCCTTCTTTAATGATATCGTATCTTTTGCCTTAATTGACTTCTTCTTGTTTCGATCTGTGTTCAGGATGCTGCCAAGGACCAGGTCACAAAGATCGGGACCCGCAGCTTCCGAGAGGTCTGCCACCTCTAGACCTGCTATCCGGACAGCTGTAGTTGCTCCTCCTACTTCACCTGCTAATATAGGAGTTTCAGCAACCGTCGGGGGTGCTCCTCCATCCCCTGTCCAGAGGGTTATTCCACCTGTTATAGAGGATCTTCCACCACCACAGATTATATTTCTAGGAGGTGTGCCTGTTGACGGGGCACATATGTTCGCACTGATCCAGGGCATGGTGGATGCATAGCGGATGTCCGTAGAGGCTCAGCGAGTTAAGGCTAAGGCATATAGGGTGCAGGCAGGGGCACACAAAGCACAGACATAGCTGATGAGGGAGACCATGAAGAATGCTCACCAGATGGCTCTACAGGCAATAGAGAGAGTCGTCCAGCAGCAGCAATACCCTGGCCAGTAACACCAACGGAGGCCAGGCACTATAGTAGAATTCAAAAGGATGTCGCCTTGGGAGTTCAAGGGTATCGAGGGGATACTCTATGCTGATGATTGGTTGGAAGACATAGAGAGGAACCTCCATTTGGCTCAGATTCCAGAGAGCCTGCAGATTGAGTGCGCCGACAGTCAGATGTTCGATATTGCACTCACTTGGTATCGCACGGAGCCGAGACTTGTTGTTCGAGGATTTATTTGGGAGACCTTCAAGGAGCTCTTCAAGGATAAGTTCTTTTCCGACGTAGCCTTGGGAGCCTTGGAGAGTCAGTTTCATGACTTGGTCCAAGGGAACATGTTGATCGACAAGTACGCTGCAGAGTTTTATCGCTTGAGTCATTTTGCACCGTCGATGATTCGAGACCCAGGAGATCGAGCCCAAAAGTTCTGGAAGGGGCTGATGAGAGAGATCAAGTCTCATACTTTCGTACGTCATACTGCTACCTTTGAGGGCATTTTTGATGGATGCTCAGATTGCTGAGGATGATCTGGACCTCAGGCCCAAGAGAGGACGCGACGGTTCTGGAGGAGCGAGTGGTAGCACGGGACCGGAAAAGCATCCCCACTTTCAGCAGCAATAGAGGCCGTTCCAGTACCATCACCAGCAGTACCAAGCACCAGTTCATGGTCAGCACCAGCAGCAGCCACAGAGGCAGGCACAACATGCCGTTCATTGTGTATTCTGTATAAAGCTAGGACATACCAGGGAGGTTTATCGGAAAAGGTTGGGAGTGTGCCTTTTCTGTGGGTCACCCGACCACTAGCTGAGAAAATGTCTATCTCGTCTATCTCAGGGAGGACCAGCTAGACCACCGGTTCAGGGAGCACCAGTGAGGCCACCCGCAGCTCAGCAGAGGGGACCTCCACTTCCGTCGCAGCAACAGAGGTTCACTCAGCACCAGCAGCAGCAGAGAGGTGCACCTCAGGGGCGAGCTTTTGCCTTGATGGTCGAGGAGACCGAGCCAAAAAGAGACGTAATTACAGGTTCAGTTCTTCTCGATTCTATTCTAGTATTTGCTTTATTCGATTCTAGTGCTTCCCATAGTTTTATATTTGTATCTTTTGCTATTAAGCATCGTTTAGAGACTGAACCTTTGGCTAGGACTTGCAAGATCACGACTGGGGGCAGCATTATCCTAGTCAGTAATGTTTACAAGGATCAGAGAGTCACATTGGGAGGTCGGGAGCTGAGTGCGAGCTTACTCGTAATGCCACTTCCGAGTTACGATATTGTACTCAGGATAGATTGGTTGAGTAGGCAATATGCTAGTATAGATTATCGTGGAGGTAGAGTTTTGTTTCGACCGCCAGGAGAGCCAGAGTTCGAGATTACCAGAGGGGCAGCGGAGCAAAGCGAGGTTATATTTTATGGAGCCATTATGGAAAATAAGGAGCTGCCACATCCTTTGATAGCAGAGTTCCTGAATATCTTTCCAGAGGAGTTGCCAGGATTGCCACCAGACAGAGATATTGAGTTCTCTATAGACTTTGTGCCAGGCGTAGAGCCAATATCAAATCATATCTATAGGGTCAACAACAGCGAACTAGCAGAGTTGAAGAAGCAGGTTGATGAATTACAGGATAAGGGATTCATCAGATCTAGTTCATCACCGTGGTGTACTCCGATATTGTTTGTACCGAAGAAGGATGGGATGGTATGCATGTGTATCGACTATAGGGCTCTGAATAACCTCACTATCAAGAATAAATACCCGCTGTCGAGGATAGATGATCTCTTCGATCAGTTGAGTGTAGTGAAGGTATTTTCAAAGATGGACTTGAGGTCAGGCTACCACCAGATGAAAGTGAAGAAGGAAGAGATTCCAAAGACAGCTTTTTGGACACGGTATGGCCAGTTTGAGTTTATGGTGATGCTGTTTGGGTTGACCAATGCCCAGACGGTATTCATGAATCTGATGAAGAAGATATTCCACTAGTACCTTGACAAGTTCGTAGTAGTTTTTATTGATGACATCCTTGTTTATTCGAAGACCCCGGAGGAGCATGCGGAGCACTTGAGGATAGGTTTGGAGACTCTCTAGAAGGAGGAGCTTTACGGGAAGCTTTCGAAGTGTGAGTTCTTTCTTGACAAGGTTGAATTCCTTGGTCATGTGGTGACAGAAGATGGGATCTCAGTGTACCCGAAAAGATTATTGCAGTGGAGTCATGGGCTACTCCGAGTTCAGTGGCAGAGATCAGGAGTTTTTTGGGACTGGCAGGGTATTACAGGAGATTCGTACAGGACTTCTCCAGGATTACAGAGCAAATGACTTGGCTGACCAGGAAGAATGCAGAGTTCGTCAGGACAGAGGATTGCCAAGCCACTTTTGATGAGCTGAAGAAGAGATTGACGACAGCTCCAGTATTGACGTTGCCATCAGGGACAAGTGGATTCACTATCTATAGTGATGCTTCAGGGAAGGGTTTATTTTGCGTTCTTCAACAGCACGGGAATGTGATTGTCTATGCTTTTAGGCAATTACGTCCTCATGAGAAGAACTACCCCACCCACGATTTAGAATTGGCAGCGGTTTTCTTTGCTCTAAAGTTATGGAAACACTACCTGTATGGAGAGCGTGTAGAGATCTTCACAGACCACAAGAGCTTAAAGTATGTGTTCACACAGAATGAGCTGAACATGAGGCAGAGGAGGTAGTTGGACTTGATGAAGGACTTCGACATATTATTACAGTACCATCCAGGAAAGGCAAACGTAGTCACCGATGCCTTGAGCAGGTATCTGGTGGCTATGTACTTGACGACAGACAGATATTTTTTGGTCGATCTTGAGAGTTTAGAGATTGAGGTGCTAGTTCCTGGTATCGAGATACAGATATGGGGATTGCAGATATAGTCTAAGCTGATGGATAGGATCAGGGCCAGGTAGTTTGATGATGAGACTCCGAGGAACATCAGAGCACAGATTCATATGGGATTATCGGAGGATTTTACCATCGCTGATGATGGATCATTACGGCACGGTACTAGATTATGTATGCCGAATGGGGAGTTGCGCGAGGAGGTTCTGCAGGAGGTGCATCGCTCTCAGTACTCGATGCATCCAGGTGTCAACAATATGTATCGGGATCTGAGAGAGCACGTATGGTGGTATGGTATGAAGTGGGAGGTGGCAAGCTTCATCTCTATATGTCTGGTATGCCATCAGGTAAATGCGAATAGGAAGAGGCAAGATGGATTGCTTCAGTCTATATCCATTCCAGAGTGGAAGTGGGAGCACGTGACCATGGATTTTGTTTTGGGGCTTTCGCATTCTCCGGGAGAAAAAGATGCAATTTGGGTCATCGTAGACAGGTTGACCAAATCATCCTACTTCTTTCCATTCATAGTAGGAACGTCTACGGAGAAGCTAGCGGAGATATAAGTGCGGCAGATTGTCAGATTACATAGAGTTCCTGTGAGCATCATCTCAGATTGGGATAATCTTTTTTACTTCCCACTTTTGGAGGAGTTTACAGGCTAGCTTGGGCACCCAGCTCAAGTTCAGAACCTCATACCACCCCCAAACAGACGGGCAGTCGGAAAGAACTATCTAGACTCTCGAGGATATGCTTCGCACTTGCATCTTGGATTTCGAAGATTCTTTGGAGGATCATCTCCACCTGGTAGAGTTTGCTTACAATAACAGTTACGAGGCCAGTATTGAGATGTCACCATTCGAGGCTCTATATGGACCGAGGTATCGTACACCGTTGTCTTGGGATGATATTGGTGAGAGAGCCTTGTTGGGGTCGGATATGGTCGTGGATGTAGCAAAGAAGGTCAAGCTAATTAGAGACATACTTCGGGTGGTGCAGGACAGACAGTGACATTGGGCCGACAGCCACCGAAGACCTTTGGAGTTTGAGGTTAAAAGTTTTATTTGTAATTGCTTTTGATTGCTTTATTTTAGATAGTGTGTTAAGGCTGTATTTTGTTCTAGGTTGGCGATCTGGTGTTCTTACAAATTTCTCTGAAGTGGGGCACGATTCATTTTGGTGGAGGCGGGAAGCTTAGTCAACGATATATCGGACCCTTCAGTGTTCTTGCGAGGGTCGGTGTAGTGGCTTACAGAATAGACTTGTCGCCTGAACTAGTGGAAGTACATGATATGTTCCATGTGTCACAGCTGAGACGGTATATGGAGGATCCTAGTCACATACTAGATCACTCGAAGATCGAGGTTGGTCCAACACTCAGCTATCCAGAGCAGCCAGTGGAGATCCCGGATCAAAGAGAGAAGGTATTACGGAATCAGACTATTCCCTTGGTTCTTGTCGCGTGGAGGCATCACTCTCCGGGTGAGTCAACCTGGGAGAGGGAGGATGAAATGCTCGAACAGTACCTATATCTCTTCAAGCCTTGAGGTATAGTTCTTCTTGTTTGTTGCGTCCTTGTGCTAGTTTAGTTTTAATTTTGAGGACAAAATTATTTTTAAGGATGGTAGACTTGTCAATACCACATTTCTAGAATACAAATATTTTAGTCTTTTCATATTTATTTAATTTATATGCATGCTATATAATTAATATTGTATATTTTAACTAATTGTTAGCATGTAACATTAGTTAGTGGACTTGTGTTAGTGGACCTAACTAGACTAGACTTGAGTTTGGACCAACATTAAGTTAGTGACACTGAGCCTAATTTATTTGCCTTTGTCTTTAAGTTAGTAACTTAATTAATTAACCATTAGGAGTAGAAGATTTCCCTTAATTATTAATTCATCATGACAAGCCCATAGGGACTTTTAGTAATTGACCATTGCTTAGACAACAAGCAAAGGAGGGGGTCGGCCCTAATTTAGAGAATGGGGCACTCTCTCTCCTCTAATTCTTTATCCCCTTTGTTTCTAAATTAGGGTTCTTCCTCCATTAGTTCATCCTACCACCAAATTAATCCCATTTTACTCCCAAATTTTCTCATCCTCACCATCTAAGAAGACCTAGAAGCTTGGGTTACAAGGAGCATTGGAGAAGAAGGAGTTTGAACTAGGAACTCCGTGGTTTTCATTGGAAATCTATTTTTCAATAGGTAAATTCTAAAATCCTTTCCCTAATTAGTTTTATTTGATGATTTAGAGCATGTAAATTGTACCCATACATTAGGGCTACCCATAGGAAGGAGTTTGGACTCCTATTGACCCAATTTAAGACTTCTATTGAGTTTTATGCTCATTTTTGTGAAAATTCGAGAATGGCACACCAAGTGGTTGTCATTAGGTTTGTTAGACCTAATTAGAGATAGATTGGCCATGTGAGGGTAGATACGTGTCCACAAATAGATACGAGTAGGGCATATCATGATACTGTATGATACAGGGTGATACAGGACTCTAATTTGGGGATTTTGTACATTTGAGTTCTAATTCTTTGGTAGCAAGTTCTAATAGTTGTTATTAACTATAATTGATGTGTATAGTAGGTTATATTTGGGTATTGTGGGTTTTGACACTGAGTTGGGGGTGTATCAATAGTTGCTCATCTAGTGTTTGTGGTTTTGACACTTGCATTGGTTAGGTGGATGTGTTAGAATATTATGGTATATATATATATATATATATATATATATATATATATATATATATATATATATATATATATATATAAGTGTCTGTTGTGTTGTGTTTGGGTGTTAGGGTGGAAGAGTTACCGATATTGCTGTTGTCGTTTGGGTCATGGTGGGGATAATTGAGTGTTGAAGGGATTGGAGTTAGACACATTGATGTGCACCTCAGTGCACAGGTGCTGGACAGTGGCAAGTACACACCAATACATTGTATTAGTGTTGTCATGACTGTGGAGTTCAAGAAGTGTTTGTGCTCGAGGGGCATCAGGCAAACAAAGCTGTTGCCAAGGCAACTCGAGTGGAGACTACGTATTGTTGGTGCGGTGCACTGTTACAATATTAGCAAGTGTTGCGTTCAGTTGGAGTTGGTATCATAGGTGGGGGCAGAGCAGTCCAATTGGACTGGATTTTTAACAATCATTAGGAGCAGCAATGACAGTAGTAGATGTGAGGAGTTGGTGTTTATGTGGCAGGGTTCGAGTCAGTCAATCTCTTAGATTGTGGCACACTCGAGCTTTGGGAATACAATAGCAGGTTGAACTGGGAAATGAATTTGATTACCGATACGAGAATAGTATTAGTAAGCTAGTGTGGCTTGTGTATCAGCTGTTGACTGAGCAATTCCAATGTGTGTTTAGGCTTGGATACATTAGTTCAGGGTTGCAAGGGATATATTGTTTTGGGATGTCAGTGAGGGAATGACTGTGCCCGAGCAGACACTTGTGTGTTGGGAGTGTATACAGATATAGATATATAGCTTGTGTAAGTGTAGGACTTGTGCATAAAATTGGAGGAAGGACTGGTGTTGATGCCTATACAGTTACTGCTAGGTAAGTATCAAACTTGTATCTGATACCATGGTGTCTAGATGATATAAGTTGGTCAGGTTGGTAAGGAGTTAGATGGGGGCCTGGGCAGTAGGAGTTGCACATGTGTGCAGGTGAAGGGGTTACAGTAATGATGTAAGGAGACTAAATAATGTTCAGTTTAGTGTCTTGGTTGGTTAATGCACAACAAGGTGCATAGGAAAGTTTAACATAAGGTAATAGCAGCAACATGTGGCTTGATGTGGTATGATACATAAGTGTGGTATCATGGGTTGGCCACTGTGTCCAAAAATTGGGCTAGGATAAGTGTATCCAAAGGGTGAAGGCTTGAGAGTGGGGTTCAAGTGAAACCATGTGGGGACTGATACTTAGAGTAGAAGTAGGGAAGAGGGTCTGAACTGATATGGGAATATCAGTGAGAGGACAAGTGATGTCAGTTATAAAATCATTTGAGATTTAGTTAGATATTAGTATTGATTAGATGAGTTAGGATATAGTTATATAGTAAGTTTACGTTAAGTTATTAACGAGTATTATTAGATATTAACTAATATAACTAGTAGACCTTAGTATTAACTAGTATAAGGCTAGTTGACTAGTATACCCTAGTGTGGACTTAGACATGGCCTAGAAACATCATGCTTTGTTTGTTGACCATGTTTATCCTTTAACACACCATTTAACATTGATATCTTATATATAGGTCTTTGTGAATCTATTTTGGACATTGATCCTCACACATTGCTCAGGACCACATGCGAGTATATTCTCTGACAGTTTTCTTATTTTGATGATTACTATGATTCTAGTATGTAGTGTTATGCTTGATTCCCGACACAGTTGATACACGGGTTAGTATTACAGATAACGGTCATGAGGAGTCATGATTGGATCCATTGTACTAACCGGGGATGGAGAAGTATTAGTTGATTATGTAATCATACACCATTTACTTGTGCATAGCTCACCCTCACTATACAAGGGTGCAGCCTGATCTTATTGCTTGTGCATAGTTCCCTGTATATGATTGACCTGGTCCCCTTACCTGTACTTGTGTATAGTCAATCATACTTGATTGGCCTGATCCCTTAATGTACTTGTGCATAGTCAATCATATATGGTAGAGCTTGATATCTCCCAAGCCGATCACATAATAACTGATATTTCAAGGCACTTAGTACTTGCTCATATCTCTATTCTAGTTTACACCTGCTGATACAATTATTACTTATTTATTTATATTTCATTATGTACCTGTTTGATGATTATCTGCGTACCAGCTTTTCTTATTGTCCAGTATTTCTTCCATCTTTTATTTTTATTGCTTACTGTTTTATAGTCTTGGTTAAATTAATAGATCTGCTGTTAGTTTATGTGCTTCGCTCCAATCTTGACTGGATAACATTTTTCAGAGGATCTCAAGGCTTTCTGTCCCATTTATTATGGACTCAGAGTAGACGAAGATTTTACCCAGGAGCTTCAGGAGGATCCCATTCCAGTTTTGGATCCATTAGTAGAGACGTAGAGTCTAGCATTCATTTGTCTCTGAGTTGTATATTTTATTTGGATACTCATATTGTTGTTTAGACTCATGGATGTGTGATGTATATATTTTTAGACTTCTCTTTTCCTCTATATCATTACCGTACCATTTCTCTTCCTTATATAATTATATGATTGAGTATTGTTATTAATGTCGTATTTATATTCATCTTGTCCTCCTTATGAAGTTGAGATCATTGACATATTATATATATCATTGTGAGATGTGAGAGTTAGTATTCTGACCTAAACAACGTTCTACCGCCGACGTTGCGGCGTAGGCTGGATGTACCCACGACTCATGCCCAAATTTTAGGTACGGGTCGTGACAAGATATTTTTTAATTCCTAAGGGTATCTAGATATTTTTTAATTCCTAAAAGTATCTAGATATTTTTCCAATTTTGTAAAGTATCTAGATATCCCTTTCAAAATATCAATTCAATTGGAATATCTAGGGGTAAACTTGTAAATAGCCAACCCACCTCCACCCATTCAAACTCAAATATCTAATGGATGACTTAGAGAGAAAGCTAACCTAACCCAACACCCCAAAACACTCCCACCCCTCCCCCCAAATGGTCGGCCCCTATATAGATAGGTTCCCTCCATTTGTTCATTCCCTTCATACTTCATCTTCACCATTTTATCTTCACCATTTCATCTTCTATAATTCTTCCCAACCCTAATTCCTTTCCCATCATTCCAAATTAACTCATTTCTTCTCCAAATGCATTCCAAAGAGGAGCAAAAGCTTGGAAGCTCAAGGAGAAGTGCTATGAGAGGATCTTGGGACTAGAATAGAAGTTTTAACAATTGCTCGTGTCAAAACCATTAGATCTTCATTGGAGATCAACCTCCAATAGGTAACCTATGCTTTCCCCTATTTCAATGATAGTTTACTAAATCAAACCATTATAAAATCCACTAGTAATTAGATTTAACTTTCAAATGGTTGATTAGGTTCTAGTAGATCCACCTCCATTATATCTAGACGTCTTAATGGATAATTATGACACTAGTGGATTGGTATCCACAAAGTGTTTGTGTTGTGTCCCCAAAGAAATTGTGTCATGCTTTGAGTTTAGCTTGTGTCTTCGTGTCCTAAATAGAATACTTAGTGTGGTGTCAAGATACTTTGCTATACGTATGGTTAGATTTGATGTGCTCATAGAATTTATATTTATAAGTGTCTTGTGAGGTGTTCTTGTGTTATTTTCGATATACTCTTTAATTTCAAATATAAATTATGCTAGATAAATAGATAGTTATATTTTCATTATGTATTGAGTATCATAGATTGTGTTTGAGTATCAATGGGATTGGAATCCTATTGGTGATTGATACTTAAGTGTATCATGAGGTTGTGGATATGGTTGAGTGTTATCATAGTATGTGTGTGCCATGGTATAATGAGAGTGTGGTTATTGGTGTCTTGTGTATCATAGGATACAAATTTTAATATTGACTTCAACTTAGAAATTGATGTGCTAGTGTGTTGTGTATCCTAGGTTCATAGAGTATCTTATGGGCTAGAGGCTTGAGTATTGTGTGGGGGGGGGGGTGTATGTGTGTATGTGTGTGGGGGGGGAGGGCTAGAAAAGGAGAGGGATTTCCTTGGAAATAGGAAATAGCTACAAAAGCAGTAGCAACATCAGCAACATGCTGCAGCAACAGCAGATTATAGTTGCAGCAGCTGCAATAGCAGCAGCAGTAGTAGTAGCAGGTCAACAACTACAGCAGTAGCCAGTGCACAGTGTCCATATGTAAGTGAGTATCCTAGTATTTTGAGTATTAGTTATATGATACTAGGGCATTATATATGTGTGTGTGTGTGTGTGTGTGTGTGTGTGTGTGTGTGTATGTAGAAGCATAAAAATTATGCAGGTCGCATAGAGCTTATGCCCCCATCAAATTGGAAGCATACCGCAGAGGGGCCACATAGAGACCATGCGGCCCGAACAACCAAGGACTTGGAAGCCGCATAAGAAAAATCCATGCAGCCTGAACAACCACAAAGTAAGGGGCCACATAAGATACCTCGATACGATATTCAAAGCCTGTCAGAAATCCTGACACACCACTTGTAACCCAGAGCGCTTCGAGAATCATGAGAGAGACGAAGGCTCATAAAAAGACGAAAAGTCATATCAGTGCATTAATGACTTTGTCATGCCACGTGTTCCCTCATATGCGGCGACGGACCTATGCAGCCTCGTCATCATGCGACCAAAGTATCCATTCGACAAAGGCCAGACGAGACCTCGCATGTGGCCACAACGCGATACGGCCGAAGTGTCCATAAGACCAAGGCAAAATGAGATCATATATGCGGCCAAGACGTTATACGGCCAAAATGTTATGCAAGATCTTTCTGTTACAACCGAAAGGATCTTCACACAATTAGTGCTGACTACGTGTCCAGCTGACCAAGTCACACACATGACGGAGTTGAAAATAACCCCGAGATATTATCAACCGCATATCCCAACTGAGGCTACGTGGCAGCCTGCCCATAGTATGCGGCTACAGTTGCAACCGTATTCTATTGAAGGAGCCTTATGCGGCCATAAAATAGAGGCATATACGGCACCTATAGCCCGTCAACAGGATGGCTATAAATAGCAAGGGTAACATACCCCATAAAGCACCCCGTCTAGCTACGTATGTGCACACGGGTTCAAGAGAGAGAAAAGAGAATAGAGCATCCCATTCCCTCGTTGGACCGTCAAAGGAGTAAAGGGGTCGTTGCTGTACTCGATCTCTATCGTCACATTCCCCAAATGAAAAATATTGCACTTAGATTTTCTGTCTAGGATTCCTTTGTACTTTATTTTGTTGTTAAACACAAGTTTTCCAAACTTACACTTTAATAGCGAACAAGATGGCGACTCTGCTGAGGACAACCTTCTCCTCCGATGAGAAGGTCGTGACACAGACCGACGCGTCAAAGCTGGGTTCGACCCAGAAGATGCTAGTTGTACGCTTCGACCAACAAGCCTTCGAGAAAATACTCTCTGAGGGCAGCGCTTCGCCGAGGCTGGCAAAGCCTAAGAAGACCCGTAGGATATGGGTAGTCATGACCGCTGTGCCTCGCCCAACTGCGGAGCATGCGCTTTCCGTCTCTTTTCCTGCCATAGAAAATGCACATCATGCGTCCATACGAGCTGAACCCACTCATGCGGCAGCCTCTTTTGACATAAAAAGTGATCAACAGTTGAGCTCTAGCAGAGGAACATACTACGATGCCCGGAGTTTGAGTGCAAAGGCACGTTCCATGCAAATACTTCAAAGGCCACATAAGAAGGCTCAAGCGGCATCAGGCTCCAACCGCAGGCAGAAGGCTATATGCGGCCTCGACGGCAACCGAAGTTCCATCTTCGATCGAATCTTATGCGACAATGGTTCCACAGGCCATGTTGAGAAAGGAGAAGATGTAAACTTTGACTCTTCATACTACGCACCGACGCGTGCTAGGACGAAGAATTTTAGGGCAATATGAGCTTGCCAAGCTCAAGCAATTGCTCATTTGATCGACCGTCAGCAGGCAGCGCTAATTGTAATGCGTTCCCTTGATGGAAAGTTGTACAAGATCGACCCATGCATCTAGCTCGCAGTGGCAATTGGACAGGATCAGTCTAAAGAGTCTTCCATTAGCAACCTGGAGAAAGTTTGTGTACGAACCCCAGGTTAGGAAGCAAAGACAATACCGTCGCACCCATATGCTCGGTCTACCTGTACTCATAATGAAGGTGTAAAGGTGAATCAGCCCTCGCTTGACTTACACAACGTGTCAACCACAAGCGCAAGGCTAGCAAAATAACCATGGTCTGTAAGAGGTCCTCTCATAGACACCACTGTGCCTTCATCATCATCAATTGCTGCTGTGCCAAAATGGTGGTACCCGTAAACCGACAATCGGCAATTCAGAGACTGCAACCAAGGGCACCCACCCGGCTGTAACCTGGAGAACAGGTGCAAGCACCAGAGGAAGAGGAGCTACCCTTCGTCCCATGTTATTCTGCTCAGAAGGTCCCCCCCACAAGGGAAGGTCGAAAGTCCAGCACATCTAGTCCGTCGCTCTCGGCCAACGGGTCGAGAAGTCGGGTCCAAGGAGGACAGGCAATGAAACTTGCGAAAGGTGTTTTCCTGGGCACCCTCTCAAAGAAGAAGCTGTCAGCCACTAAGGGTAGTTTTTTCTCAGGACCCCAGGTGGCTACGCAAGCTACGGGTTATAATCCCCCGGACCTCTATGATAATTTGATGTTCCTAGAAGACGGTGATTCCCAAAGGAACAGATATTGAGATCCCTGGGGGTGACCACCCTCGTCAAGAAGATGCAGCTTCCTACGCTAGGGGTAGTGTTCCCTCCGAGTTCGAAGAGGATGCGACACTACCAATGTTCCCGGATGACTATTCATGGCAAGAATCTAAATCAGAAATTGTAACATCCACTATCCCATCCATTTCTTCCCATGTGAGAACAACATACATGGCAGGGGACGATCACTGGGGGCCCAGCGATCGACAGTGCCTCAAAACTCTCGTGGCCATGATGCAAACCATGAGCACGTTAATGTAGGCCTTGACCCAAACAAAGTTGGAGATCAAGGCAAATATAGCCTCACAGCCACCAAGGACTTCAAGTCAGGCAAGCCTGGATCCGAGGACCAACGGGGACTCGAACACAACCGTACCACCCGCTGGTGGAAATCATACCCTTCCCGGATCGTCTGCTCCTTCTGTAGTGGATGAAGCCCGGGAAGCAATAAAGGAGGTCCGGGAGCTCCGAGCTCGACTAGACTCAATCGTCAATCGAGACTCACTGTGCGAGCTTGGAATACGATAACCGTTCTCCCTCGAATGGAGGGATATGCCATATTCGCCCAAGTATAAGCCCTACAACTTGAATCCATTTAACGGGAGCACATCTTCCCGTCAATACATGAGTTACTTTGAGACTACGACGGGATACCTACCTCACAATGACGCTCTCCTCACCAAGCTCTTTGTGGGGGCATTGTCTGGAGTAGCCTTTTATTGGTTTTACAGTCTACAAGATAACTGTATCTCGTCATTCGACGATCTCAAAAGTCTTTTCCTCGCTTGATTTTATGATAGAGGAAACAACATGACAATGTCCTCTCTGATAGACATTATGCAGAAAGAGAAGGAGCCTGTATGCGGGTACATCGAACGATACATAAAAGCGGCACTAAAGTTTTCTACCGGCAATTCAGAATCCACGCTGATGGACATGTACCGTAGGAATCTACTTCCAACAGTCAGGCCCTGGATGGGTGACAGTCAGTTCAAAGACAGGACGACGTTCATCATAAACGCTGTCGGCGCTGAGAAAAAGGTAAATGATGTCCGACTCTTGGGAATAAAGATCCACATCGCGGATGATAGGAGAAAATGTCCTTATAACAACAACAAAAATTACATCGTCAATAACCGCCGTGATGGAAAAGGGAAGTAGGCCCTTGTCGCGAACCTAACCAAGAAGCCTGAGCAAAAGCCTGCGGAGGCTCCAAAACTGAAAAAGACCTACTCTTTCATAGATGATGACATCATAGAAATCTTTGACGTGCTAATAGAGGAAAACAAGCTTCGACTCTCCGACATCAAGCGACCTGATGAGGCAGTCGAGGTGAATAATCGAAGTACTATCACTACTATCGGTACGTCCACCATGCGACACGGGATTGCTACATACTAAAGCGGTACATCCAGCGTCTGATCGACACCAAGGCCTTTACCTTGGACTTCGATGACAAAATAATTGCCTCCAATATGGTGTCTCTCCAGTTTGAAAACTTTCCAGCAACGAAAACCCAAGACGGAGTGATCCTGATCCCCAGGGCAATAATGGAGGTTGTCAGTCTCCCACCAGCTCTTGACCAAACAGTTGGGCTGGTACCTATAACCACATCATGGGGGAGGTCATGTGGATTCATCCAGATCTTGCTCCATACATGATGCAGCAAGCAGCACCTTCCGCCACCAAGTCCAAGGGCAAGAAGTCCAAGTCCTGCTACATGATTTCTCTCCCTTCCGAGGAAGCTATAGCAGGAACAACGAGGCGGGCCTGGGGTACCAACGCGAGTACAACACCCCTGACGATGGTGCGCTCCCAACAACCGCACCTACCACTTCTGATTAAATTCTATCCCAGCCTCCTGCAGTAGACAAGTCCAAGCAGAAAGAAACTCGCTTTGATAAACCGTTGTGCAAAGATACAGCCAAGGGATGGAAAAGTCCTACAACTTTGACATCTTGACACAACTGGACAATACTCCAGTAAAGTTATCACTATTCAAGCTTCTCAGACTCTCCAAAGATACTCGGGTTGCTCTGAGTGAGGTATCGTGGAATACCGATACCTACCTGGCGCAGGTCAAGCCTCCAATCGAGAATCCTGCCCCATGTCCCTCTACATGTTGCTAAAGAATAATTGGCACGATCGTTCTCTATATTATACAGGGTACATTGGTTCCATCAAGGTGGACCGAATATACATCGACCCCGGTTCGTCAATCAGTATCACCCCGCGGAGTTTGATTCAGACCTTGGGCATCCCGATACATCACCTGGCAGCAGCCAATACTGCCATCAGTGGCTTCAACGCAAGGAGAAGCTACCCTTTGGGTAATATTCGCATGAAATGCCAAATAGCTAACTTCAAAACAGAGGTCACTTGCTATGTCATAGACATATATGTATCCTATGACGTCTTCTTGGGACGCCCTTGGATATATTAGTACATGATTGTGCCGTCGACTCTGCACCAGTGCCTAAAATACGTCGACGAATACGGTATTGTCAAAACGAAGTTTGCTGATGTCGATCCGTTCAAAGGGGTCAAAGTCTATTACTCTAACTCGATCCTCTACAAGCAAGTCTACGAAAATGAAGGTGGCAATGATGCCGATGATGAGGCAGAAACTGGGACAACATCAGATAAGCCCTTGAGAGTCCATCTCAAAGCACATGCTCCCGACACACCCCTCCCCTCGTGGTGAAACTGCACAGGAAGGCACCAGAACCTCTGGTAGTCCGCCTTCGTAGATCGAGTCGATCGCTGAAGGAAGATGAGGTGCCTACTATGACTTCCGAATCTCTTGTGGTAAAGTTGTGCAGGAGACCTCCAAAGCCTTCGCTCGTACTACGGGTAGATCTCACGAAGGACAAACTGGAGGAGTACGTAGCCGCTCATGCTAACGTTCTTTCTCTTGATGATGTAATTCCTGAGGATAAGATATTTTATTTTATGAATAAAGGGTTATCTTTGAACTACTTTGATGTTGTACATCTAAGCACATTGTATTCCATTTAGCACGATCTAGGCCTGCACCTACATACACAGGTAACTACTACCTATGTAGTGAACCGAATTATCCTCAGTCAAAACTCCTACTTCATAGTTCCAACAAGAAAGAGAGGAGACAAACTCATCATCTTCGACAGAGTAGAAATTCCATAATCCTTCATCCCAGAGGAATTGGAGACAGAACCCGATACCGGCAAAATAATACTTCACCGGTACAGCTATCAAACCAAGCACCTTCTCCAGAAGATGGGCTACGATTTGAATGCCGCCAGGGGCTTAAACTACGGTAAAGGCCAACAGCTGCTTCTACGTCTGCACGCTCTTGCAGGCAAATCCGAGGATTACTACCATAAGACCAAGCATGGTTTAGGGTACATCACGCCTCCCACAACCCCCGAAGGCTCGGATAAAGAAGATGACGTACACTCTCACTCTTTAGAATCTTTCACTTGGGACTATGATATCAGTATCGGAGAGATGTTCAAACAAGCGTTGTCCGCCAATATGGTGATAGCTGACCCTAAGGAAGACGAAGATCCACCTGAACTCTTTGAACTAGAACTGTGGGACCAACGCCTAGACTCACAATGGGAGATGCATTTTGAGCAACGAGAACCTCCCACCGAGGACGAAGTCATACAAGTCGATTTGGGCGATGAATCCTCCCCTAAACCTATATTCATCAGCAAAAGTCTGTCCGATGAGGATCGAGAATTCCTACTACAGCTCGTTAGGGAGTATATTAATGTCTTTGTCTAGAGTTACGAAGATATGCTGGGACTGGACCCCCAAATCGTGGTCCACAAACTCATTCCAAACGCTAAGCCGGTCAAGCAACAACAACGGCAGTTCCGACCGGCCATTATCAATGCTATCGAAGCTGAAGTCAACAAGCTAATGGCTAGTGGCTTCATCCGCTAGGAATAATATCCGGATTGGGTAGCCAACATCGTGCCCGTCATAAAAAAGAATGGGAAGATTCAAATCTGTATTGACTTTCATGATCTAAATACAGCATGCCCTAAGGATAAATTTTCTCTTTCGGTCACAGATATAATAATCAACAAAACTTGTGGCTTCGAGCGTATGTTCTTCATGGACGAATTCTCAGGATACAATCAAATCAAGATGTTTTCTGACGACGAGAAGCATACATCATTCTGAACGCCGATAAGTGGGTACTGCTACACAGTCATGTCCTTCGGTCTAAAGAACGCATGTGTTATATACCAGCGAGCTATGAGCACCATCTTCCGTGAACATCTACCCAAGATGGTGGAGTGTTACATTGATGACATCGCTGTCAAGAGTCGCTCTAAAGGTGATCACCTCTGAGACTTGAATACTGTGTTTGAGCTGATGCGTGCACACCAGCTCAAGATAAATCCTACCAAATCCTTCATGGGAGTCTCCAATGGTAAATTTTTGAATTTTTTTCAAAACTTCGAAGGGTATCTACGTAGACCCTGACAAGACTAAAGCAATCTTTGAAATGCACCCGCCAAAGAACCTTAGAGAACTTTGTGGCCTTCAAGGAAGACCAACATACATCAGGAGATTCATATCAAATCTTTTTGGATGTTGTCAGCCGTTCACTCAGCTCATGAAGAAATGAGTCTCCTTTGTCTGGAATGAAGAATGCTAGTGCGCTTTCAAAGACATCAAGGAGTATCACATGAACTCCCAGTATTGGTGGCCCCCATTGTGGGAAGACCCTTCATATTATATGTGCGGGCAATGGATCACTCCCTCAGAGCTCTACTAGCCCAGAAAAGTGATGCGGGTCATAAGCATGCCATCTACTATATCAGAAGAATGATGGTCAGCGCGGAGCACAGATACGACCCTATTGAGAAGGAGTACCTCGCTCTGGTCTTTGCCATTCAGAAGACCCGGCATTACGTGGCAGGAAAATCCATCCATGTGATCTCGCGAGTTAATCCTTTCAGGGTCCTTATGACTAAACCCGAAGCGCTTAACTCTCGCCTAGCTACATGGGCAATACTATTGTCGCCATACGATATGCTATTTATCCCACAAAAGGCAGTCAAAGGCAAAGCATTGGCAGATTTCCTGGCAGCCCATCTTGTACCGAAAACCTCAAAGCTTTACGAGAAAATTCTAAACTAAGTAACATACTCCAACATGACGAGCTCAGATATTGTTTGGCGAATGTTCTTAGACGATGCTTCAAGAACAAGACCCAAAGGCGATATCGTCGCTGGAGTCAAAATAGTATTAATCTTTCTATACGATCTGGTCGTCAACTACGCTTTCTCCCTCACAGAGCCATGCTCCAACAATGTGGCAAAGTACAACGCTCTTGTCATTGGGCTCAAACTCGCTAAACAAGTAGGACTAGACTACCTGGAGGCCTACGACGATACCAAGTTGATAGCCAGTAAGGTACAGGGTGAATACGAGGTCCGACACGAAGACTTAATTCTCTACCACCAAGCCGCGCTCGAAATAATCTCCACCTTCGAGGGGTTCTTTAAAGAGCACGTCTCTCGGCTGCAAAACATTGAGACTGACGTCCTGGCCGGCCTTGCTGCCTCCCTGGCAGTCCCGGTCAAAACCTATCAGCTAATTACAGTGATCGGTCAAGAGCTGGTCTGCCCGAAAACAATATCTGCATGTGTCTAATCTGCACAGCAGAAGTAAACACCGGCATTAAATACTGGAGGGTCCCATTTATCGACTATGCAGTCTATGAAATTCTCTCCGAGAACCCAAAGGAAGCTACTTCCATCAGAAGACGTTCCCTCTGGTTCTATTATGATACGGCTACCAAAATGATGTATCGTCGTTTCTACGATGGTCTTCTACTACGATGCCTATCGAATGCAGAAGTAAAGCAGACTCTCCGCGAGGCTTATGACGGGGTTTGCGGTGCCCATAAGCCCGGACCCAAGCTACAAGAACATCTCTGAGAAATGGGATACTATTGGCCGACAATGGTAGCGGATGCTATTGACTATGCGAGAAAGTGCCAAGCGTGCCAAATTCATGCAGACTTTATCCACCAGCCCTCAGAATTTCTACACCCAATGGTAGCATCTTGGTCGTTTGAAGCGTGGGGAATGGACATTATCGTGCCAATTAGTCCACCTTCTTCTAAGGGACATCGGTTCATCTTGGCCATCACCGACTACTTCTCCAAGTGGGCGAAAGTTATTCCACTCGCTGAAGTAAAGACCTCAAACGTGATCAACTTTGTCAAGTATGACGTTCTATACCGCTTCGGCTTGCCATGGAGGATCATCCACGACAATGGTCAACAGTTTGCAAGTCTTGCTTTCTACCAATTTTGTGACAAAAATTGAATCCAGAATGCTGCCTCGACTGCCTACAACCCAGCAGCAAATGGTCTGGCGGAAGCATTCAACAAGACCATTATAAAGCTACTCAAGAAGTTTGTGGCCTCTAATAAACACGAGTAGAATTAGATGCAGGAAGAGTATATTTGGTTCTATCGCACAATGGTCCGGACACCAACTGACAGTATATCATTTTCCCTGGTCTACGGAATCGAAGTGGTCCTCCCACTCGAGATCCAAATTTTGTCGCTCTGAGTGGATCCTGCCAACCGTTGAATGCTAACAAAAATTATCGCCGACGGCTACAAGAGTTAGAAGAACTCGATGAGAAGCGACTCTTAGCTCAATAGCACATTGAGATGTATCAAGCGCGTCTCTCAGGAGTCTTCAAAAAATGGGTCAAGGAAAGAACTTTCCAAGTGGGTGACCTCGTCTTGACAGTAAGAAAGCCGATGGTTATGACTCATAAGACAACTGATAAATTCTAACATAAATGGGAGGGCCCGTTCATTGTGGAGTCTGTGTTCTCCAACAGTGCTTATCGGCTTGCAAAACCCAATGGCGACTTGCTTATGATGCCTATCAATGGCAAGTTCCTCAAAAAGTAATATGTCCAAGATAGACTTGTACTCTCCTTATTATCAACTGGACAACCAAGATATATAGTGTACCTTTCCCGTTGTTTATCCCCATCAAGAGTGTAAGCACAATATGCACTTCTTCTTCATAAATTACTGTAAAAGCCATTATCTGTATTCTAGGAGTCCTGGATACGCAACATATAATGGATCCTCAAAAAGTTTCCTAGTGGAGCAATCCTCAGGTCTACCTACATGTTCAGGTGGACCAGCCAAAATTAGTTCTCCTGGGCATTAGTTCACGTCCATATTACCTCTGAACTATTGTCCTAACAGTTCTCCCCATCTGGGTTTGCCATGTCCATATTACCTCTGAGCAAACCTCTCTGTATGATTATCGATTTTTACGTCCATAATACCTCTGATTTCGATCATCATCTCAAACTTATCACCCACACTTACTTCAAAGTGCGCCAGCGGTGTTAAGTCCACAAAACCTATCATGTCCGTATCACCTCTGATAGGGTTTGTCTAGAACCTATTACTCGAACCCGAATGCACAAAAAGTAATAGATCCACCAAAGAGCCCCCAAGGGGATGTCTTCAACAACTACGATATCGTACTATGTCCATATTACCTATAGTCCAATAACCAAGGTTCTCACACATAATCGTAATAAAAGAAAAGCTTTTTATTTCTTATGCATAAGAAAAAAAAAACTACATTCAAGGGACTACTAATGCCCCAACAAAAAAATCAAGACAAAATGTTAGTTTTGAAAAGCAAAACAAATACTATTAGTGCTCTTGGTCTGAGCACAACTCTTCTATTCGCCCACGAAGTCGGACGATATGGTTATTTAAGCGCGCCTTGGCCCGACCCTCAACTTCTAAAGCAAAGGCTTCAGGATCCTCAAATCGGGTATATGACTCATGCTTGTCCTCCAGATTTTGCATCATGACCTCAACACCAGCCGTGTTCTTTGTCACTTTGCTCGCCTCGGCTCTGATGGCCTCCTCCTCTCGTTGGGCCTCTCAAAGAATATTTTCCAACATGTCGAGCTTGACCTGGAGTTTCTTAATTTCTTCAGGTACCTCAGGTACTTCCTGGGTCAAGTCCTTATGCCTTGAGAGGCAACCCTCTCAGTGATCATCAAGCTTATTGTTCCTCTCCTGCAAACCCTGGAGGTTATATTATAAGCCCTTCTTGGACGAAGCATAGAATGCCTTCTCCTCATCGTCAGACTTCGAAAACTCATAATACTTATGGGATATCAGCCTTTCCATGTCCGCCTGTTGGTACTGCTTCAACTCTGTCAGGCATTGCTCTACTTCGATCATCTTCTAATCCAGGAGGTCGGCCATTTGTTCAAAACTTAAGAGGGCCCTCAGAGATTTGACCTGGCCATCAGCAAAGTGCCTAGCCCAGGTGAAGGATCTGTTCCACTCCAATACGCTCTGGACCCCTGCTTCAGAAACATATAAAAGCTCTGTAGGGAGAGCCTGATGGTTTTATCGATCTCCTTCAGCATAGTCGGGGTCAAAGGTGGTGCGACAGAAGGAGTAGTTACGAGCACAACAGGTTGCACGATAGCCCCCAAGCGACTAAGAGGTGAAGGATTAGTGGAAGAGCGACTGACGGTCTTGCTTGCTACCATGTCTTTCAGGGTCGTACGGAGTGTCTGCACACCCGGCAACTCGACCGCAGACAGTTGGATAACACTGTGACCAAGAATTGGGGTACCAGGGCATCCCACGGTATCTACACTAGCTTGTATGCCAACATAAGATTGTATCATGGCAACCTCGGAGGATGACCCGGTAGCCACAGTTCCAGGAACATTGGAGACGGCTTCCTCGGAATAGCTCACTCCAGCATACAAAGAGGCCGTAATAGCAGGATGCCCAGCAAAAACCATGGGGGGAGCAGCAACTGCACCAGAGGAATCCGTTGCAGGCCTCGCAGGGCATTCTCCATACCCAGAGGAGAGAGGGAGAGACTCAGACCTCTTTCGAATGAGCCCGTAGTCTCCTTCTTCCTCTACACATTTCTCAGCATCCACGTCCACCGTTCTCAAGGGAGAGTAGGGTCTACAGAGCCAGAACAACTAATTTCATTCGGAGGATTGAGAGCTGAAGCCGAAAAATCTCATCTCTTATAAAATTATGAAACAACATACCAGAGGGAGGCTGTGTAGGATGTGACTCATTCAGCGTCGTCAGAGCCTTCCCCTTGGCGTCTAGGTCATCCACGGATATATGCTCCAAAGTGGTATAAGGCTCTACTGAGGCCGCATCCAAACCCGGAGCTCCCGAAACCTCAGGTGCAGGTTCAACATCAGCCTCGGGAGAGGTGGTCTCCTCTTCCTTCTCGGCGTAAGAGACCAACGAGACAGCGGCCCGCTGGGGACGGTCCCTCTTTGATGGTGTCTGCACATTGTCAAACAGACTAAAAGAAAGGTATTTATAGAGAGGACCAGGAAAAATCAAACTGATGTTTGTGGTAGAAAACGAAAAGAATGAAAGATGTATTCAAGACGGGGTTTATACGAAACCCGTGTTCTTTTGTTTACAAACAAACTTGCACAATGTAATCCTATACGAGGATGTGGGAGTACAATTTATTTAATCTGGGTATAAATTGCTATAGGTGTCTGATCTGCAGTCGATCACTTTAGCCCTTGGACCACACGATGATGAAGAAGTATCGTAGAAGACAGGAAGCAGCTTCGAAGGTTGCAAAAGAGGGTGGATGCACGATGCCAAAGTCGTCGATCCCTACTCCTTGCCTGAGCTCCGGATTCCTCTCTCTCTCTCTCTCTCGATCTCCTCTCTCCTTGTTCGATCTTCAATTGTTCGACCTCTTCTCTGGATCTTCAATTGTTCGATCTTCCAATTTTTTGACCTGTTCCTCTGTTGATATAGGTCTCTATTTATAGAGTTTTAGTGACAGTGACCACTCAGTTGGTGTAAAAACTGAGGAGTGGACCACACAGCACCCTTTTATACGACGGTTAAAGTAACCAATGCCTGCGTATGGATGATCTTTTGAATGAGCGTGTGACGCGGGTCCAACTAAGGGACACTACGCGTGCAATTGCTACGAAGATCACGGCGTAAAAGCCACGTAGGTAGGTATCCCCCGTGTAGAAGAGGTGGACGTAAAAGCCGATGTCTGTCACTATGGCATAAAAGCCAAGTAGGCATAGAAGCCGAGTAGGCGTAGAAGCCTGATGGCATAGAAGTCGAGTGAGCATAGAAGCTGAGGAGGCATAGAAGTCGAGAGAGCATAGAAGCTGAATGGGCGTAGAAGCCGAGAGAGCATAGAAGCTGAGGAGGCATAGAAGCCATATGGGCACAGAAGCTGAACGGGCGTAGAAGCCACTGCGTAATGTGCTGAGTGCTGACGTGGACGTCTTTAACCGAAATCACGGCTTTTGAAGATATAATCAAATCTCTCGCATTAAATGCAGAGATCTGCCACCATCCTGTGCTGAGTGTTTTGAAGGCCTGCCACCGTTCTGAGCATTGGGTGCAGGGACGTGCCTCGAGAAACTGTCACCGCCCTGTGTATTAGACGTAGAGACGCGCCTCGCTAAACTGTCACCGCTCTGTGCACCAATCGCAGAGACGTGCCTCGAGCCCTGCACAAAGTGCAGCTTTTGACGTGGCAGGCGGTTTGTCTGCTGCGGAGCGTAAACAGCTCATGTCTGCCTGTGTAAAACAAAGCAGCATATCCCCTTGTACATGTAAAAGCAGTTTACGCAAGGGAGATGGCGGTAACTGACAGCCTGGGTCGCAGTGCCGTGCCATCATTATAGCCATCGTCGGGGTAGCCGAGCCGTATCGCTTTGTCAGAAGTCCAGACGTCAGGTTCATTGCAGGGTCTGACAGGTTCATCTCGGAGAACACGAAGCGTTCCTCGTACGCTTTGAAAGCGGATGTGTTTTTACGTCATAGAGGCGACGAAGCCCTCCGCTTTACGCTTGAGGCGGTCTGGACATGTTGCACTTACGCGGATGGTCCTGAGAAGCTCCTGACTTGCATGCTTGATGGCTCTGAGGTCGTCTCTTATACGCTGCCCCGCAGCAATAAGTTGCGTATAGTCATCCGGCGTATTTTTTATGCTTCTACAAGACCCCCTTCAAAGCTTTCAAATTCCTCGAAATTCGAAATGCTTTGAATGAAGCATGAACCGTTCCTCGTAACTCGAAACGCCTTCTGAATGGAGCCTGAAACGGTTAATTTTGACACGTTCTTTCAGGCCAGTCTTTATGGCGGAGTTATTGGGGGGTAGGTGTGACCTCGCTTGCCTATAAAAGGGCTGAGGAGTTAAACCTGTTCTTCCCACATTTCCTTCATCACGCAGAGATGATCGTCGGAGTTCGTCGGGTCGACTTGAGGAAGAAGGAGATCATGTTCTTCCAGCATGTAAGAAGCCGAAAAAGACGGCGTCTTCGAGCAAGTGTCCACTGCAACGATGGATCATGGAAGGATATCTTAGCCTCCCTTGCTCGGGATAATCAGCAACTTTGTATGACGGTTCTTCCGGCGAGAGAGGAGGGGTCATATTTGACCAGGCTGCTTGCAAGTGGCACCTTCTCCTGTTACCTCCGGGGATGAGAGCAGATAGACTAGCTCTGTCCGGGATCGAGTTGGGAGAAATATCCCAACGCGATCTGTCACGACGCACGGAGCATGGGACCTACATAATTTATGCAAGCCCCAACTCTGTCTCCTCCCGCCATTGATTATTGCCATGTCAGTCAGTTTGTGGAAACTGACCGACTGCTGGAGAAGATGGATGAAGACTTGACGCCCACATGAGAACCTGTCAGAACAGCTTCTGGGCGATCTTCAGACGACGATGAGGAAATCCTTTGTTGACGGAATTTCCCTCATATGTAATCACGAAAATGAAAAAAAACCCTTTTGTAGACAGGATTTCCCTCATATGTAATTGTGATTTTAACTTTTAATAAAGTCGTCTTCTCTGCATATGATCATTTTGCCATACGTTGCTGTGAAGTCTGAATATGTGTAGCTTCGACACGTCTGATTCTTTACGCCGACTCTGATAGAAAGAGTATTAGGCCCTGTCCTGTCTTTTACGCATAACTAGTGATGCGCAGCTGCTTTAGGAATGTAGGAACCGCGTAGAATTCTGAACTGTTGTTTCCACTTCTGATGAACAGAATCCTTGTTCAGACTTCATCTTCAAGAATGATTTCCCGAAAGTCCCTTGGAACAGGGCGAGAAATGGCGGTTAAGAACCGAGCCATCATCTTGAACTGCAGACAAAATATTCAGAGTGGAGTCTGGATGAACCTCCAATTGACCCGAGAAGAGTAATTCCTCAATTGTTTGAACTCTGTATGCTTCGGGTACTTGGGATATTTTGAGGTCAAGAAGGAGTATCTTCTGTGTGAACAACTGTAATCGACCGCCTTGAGGACTTGTTCGAATATGCGGAAAGTCAGAGATCCGTAGTGTAGATGAGCTGAAAATCTTGAGTTCGTAGCTTATTGAGCGTAGAAAGCCATCGAGCGTGAGATCGTAGGTTCGTATCTGCTAAGCGTGAAGTCATAGGTTTGTAGCCTCTCGAGCATAAAAGCTACCGAGCACAAAAGGCATCCGGGCGTAAAACCATAGACTTATAGCTTACGAGCATAAAATCGTAGATCCGTAGCTGTCGAGCGTAGAAAGCTCCTTAGCGTAGAACTGTAGATTTATAGCCTGTGAAAGAGAAGTCTTCCGAGCGTGAGGTCGTGGATCTTGTTGCCTCCGAGCGTAAACTAAACACCACCGAGCGTGAGACCATAGGTTTGTATCTGTTAAGCGTGAAGTCATAGGTTTGTAGCCTCTCGAGCATAAAAGCTACCGAGCACAAAAGGCATCCGGGCGTAAAACCATAGACTTATAGCTTGCGAGCGTAAAACCGTATATCTGTAGCTGTCGAGCGTAGAAAGCTCTTTGACGTAGAACCACGAATCTGCTTTGCACGAAAAACTTTTCGAATTTACTGACTGTCCGTCTTTCGAGAGTAGTGGACTGACGTAGTACCCAATCATAACCAAATACTAATTGGTTAGGGTTTCGAGGAGTCCATTAGAGGATTCGAGGAGTCGATCCGAACTCTATATATATCCCGAGCTTTTGAGAGAAAAACTTTTCATCCGTCTTCTGCGAAAGAGAGTCTTTGTCTGTTCGAGTTTTTCTCCGTTCCTTCTCCGAGCACTCAGAGTCTTCAGGAATGGCGCCGAAACAAACCTCCTCCACCAAGGGAAAGAGTATAGGTTCTTCTTCTCATTCTTCTGCCCCAGCGAGAGAGTCTTCGGTCGGGCAAGGCGAACTTCATTCTGAGCAAAGTATCCCGCCGACGAGCAGCGCTCCCGGCCTTAGAGGTAGAGCCTTTGGGATGACAAATAACGACGAAAAATCCTTCGCACACGTTGAACGTGACCGCGCTAGGTCGTCTTCTGTGCTGATAGCCTCTTTGAGGAAGATGATGTACGGAGACGTTTTCATCTTTTACGTCCATATTTCTAATGTGCCAGCGTAAAAGCTCCATCATTTTCGCAGTTCTGGGCGTAACAGCTCTGACTGCCGAAAACTTGGTGTATACTATAAAATTTTAGTTTTACGCCTGGGGATGGAACCTCCGGCGTAATCACTAGAATTTTGGCAGTCTGGCGTAAAGCGCGGACGGTATACTGCCAATTATGCCTCAGGATGAGACTTCCGGCGTAAAATGACCAAATTTGTACAGTCTTGGCGTAAAGCACAAACTGTCATTTCTTGGTCCCCATGTTGCAAGACTTGTAATGACATGTTTTCCTTGCACTTTTTACAGTTGATTTGGGTGAGTCTCCACTGGCCGAGGTAATGGGTTCCGCTACCGGGATGCTGCACTCGAACTATCTGGAGGATCTGTCCCACGTGGCATTTCCTATCTCCGGACCCCAGTATCCTGAGGGAAGGGAGATTTTGATATCGGCCCAGGGTGAGCGGACGCTGCTGAATATGATTAACGGAGAGCCCCTGACGTATATAGACGGGGAGCAGTACATAAAGCCAGCTTTTCTCTTTGGGGACATGATTGATAAACAGTCCCAGACGAAGCCTAAGAGAGAACCCTGGGTGTTCCCTGCCGGAAACTTGGTTTTGTACCTGCCAACGATGCCGAGAGATTATCCCATCTCGGCCTTCTTCCACGCGACACATCCCAGGAGGATGTCGTGGACGCTGACGCCCGATCTTCACGGCAAGCCGGGGAAGATCTTTCATCTGAAAGGAGCTGATCAGGGGTCGTTCGTCAGCCGTCCTTCCAGCCTCGTGATGTCGTTCAGGGGACTGTGCCCGGGCAGTATCCCGAGCGAAGATAGTCTAGTGATCCAGCCGGTCCAGTTGTCGACTTTCTGTAATGATTTCATGGGGCTAGGGGGAGTATATTCCGAGGAGAATCCTCGATGCAACGGGTGGATTACCCCAACAAACCGCCGATGGGCTTGCCTAGTTGACTGGGCCTTGAAGCACTGTCAGAGAGAGCTGGAGGGCATTGGGCTGTATGCCGCTGTGAGCGCGACCAGTGTTGGGTTGCCTCCCAACCCTAACCTGTTTCTAGCACTGATGGAGCGATACATTTCGCTCACCGGGACTTTCGCCACTCCAATGGGGGAGTTGGGATTGGCCCTCCATGAGATGACAGTGATCTCGAGGCTGCCGATGGGGGGATACCCCATATGAAGAGTACGTCCCCACCAATCGGGAGTTGGGGTATTCGTACTCTCGGGTGGTGGAAGTGTATCAGGAGCTCATGTGCCACTACTTTGCGTGCACCGCTTTTTATAATGAACCTTCTGATCTGGCTCACACCACTAAGTGGACGTCCTACCTCTTCTTCCACGGGCCAGGGCCGCCAAGTCGGAGAAAGTCTCGGGGGGTAAGGATGAGCCCATGAACTGTTTAGGCGTGCTCAGTGCCCAGGTCGTCGAGGCTCTTATGGACGATGCTAAGGCTCCAGACCAGATTCTTGACGATGGGGTAGGAAAGTATCCTGAAGGCACCAAGGCCCATAGTTACTTGAGGCGTTGTCATAGGCCTTTGTCTAAGGAAGCCCGGCTGGCTGGTTTCCTCTCCATATGGCTGCGTCGAGTAGTGGTGGCCGGCACTGCATCCGCGGACCGTATTCACCAGAACATCCTGTGGCCTGCGGTGCGTCTGGTGTTTGGGGCAAGACTGGGCTTGCTCCCTGCTATGGTGTGTCGTATACAGGCTGGCCTGAGAGCCATGACTGACGGGCTGCTCGCCGATGAGACTCGGCGTGAAAGCTTTCCCAGGGTGGAATTACCATACCTGTATTTGATGGGATGGTTGATTCTTCACAACCCCCGGGTGATGTCTCCCGGCTCTGGCAGTAGCTCGGGGGGTAGTTTCTTGCTGAACTACAAGGACTCTCCCTGGAATGTGAATACAGTTTTAGACTGTCGGTTGACACTGAGCCTCAGTCACGGCTGGAAGCTCCTCTGCATTGTCCCCTCGGTACATCGCAATCAATCGGGGATTAGGCTGGAGGATTTAGGTGGAGAGAAGACCAATCTTTCTCCGGAGGCTTTCAAGTGGTTGGTCTTCATTAGACCCTCCCATTTGCTGTACAGAAGCGAAGATCATTGCTTCTTTGAGCCCTACTTGCCCAGTCGGTTCGCCAGGCAATTTGGGTACGACCAGTTGCACGTAGGCAACACCGTCACCAGCTTCAGGTCCAGGGGCGGACTCATTGATGGAGCCAGAGGATGGCGATATTTTATCATGGGTTGCACTGGAGCAATTTTTACCGTGTCGGTCGTCACACCCTCCACGGAGCTGCGCATCTTACATTAGTATGCCCAGTTCTACGTGGCGGTTAACACCTTCCATCGTGATTTTGACATGCGTGAAAGTTTTAGGGTACCGTCTCCCATGCCTGGGGGAAGAGTCGAAGTCCCCTTGGTTTCTCCCGACGAGGGTGAGGAGTTCGCTACTCCCGATGAGCCGCTGGTGTCGGTGCCGAGGTGTAAAGTGCCTCTGCCTGCGGGTGCCTTGGTAGTCTCCGGGAAGCGAGGGCTCCTGCTCCCAAGGAGGCTTCTCCTCGCAAGAGGAAGAGGACGGTCAATCGTTCTCTCCGGATTCCTGGTATTGAGGCTCCTAGAGAGGAACCTGCTGTCTCGCCTGTCGAGGATGTTTCCCTGATCGGAGGTTCCTCGCCTTCTAGAGAGGGACCCTCAGTTTCGGCTGGCGGTGCCGGAGAATCTTCGTTAGAGGTTGTTGTCGCTGCTACCGCTCCAGGTAGTGGAATGAGATTACCTGCGTGGCCGAGGCAGATGGGAGAATCTTTCCCTAGACCAGCAATGGATGAAACTCCTGCCGTACCCGTGAGCATGCCTGGCGAGGTTCCAGCTGACGAACCTCGACTGCGTCTTGGTGGAGGCTTGGTAGATCTCCTGGCGATGTCGGTTGGCCCACCCCCTTCTCCAGGTATGACAGTTCGTATTACGTCATTAAGGCGTGATTTAGCTACATCAGCTGCAGATGCGCCGTATATACCGCTGGCCACGGGTAAATATTATCTTTATGTCTCCTTTTTAGAAAGAGTACCATTATATATATCCTGCATGGGCCACCACTAAAAACGTATCACGACCCGCACCCGGAATTTGGGCATGAGTCGTGGGTACGTCCAGCCTACGCCGCAGCATCGGCGGTAGAACGCTGTCTAGGTCTCAACATATAATATATATCCTGTCAATAATCTCAACTCCGTACGGAGGACAATGATAAATAATCCACAGTTCTATAATATACTCAATCACAAGCTATAAGAATAATGGCACGATAAGAATAGAAAAGAGTTCTATTAAAAACCAACCACAATAAGTCCAACTCAAATCCTGGGTCTAGATGACCTCACAAGGTCACAAAATAATAAATACAACTCAGTCTCAGTCTAAAGCAATAAATGTAGAAAAAGTAAACTAAGAGCAGGCAGGCAAGATCTCCTCTAGGATAGACAACTCCTCTGGGATTTCTGGAGTGAAATCTCCCTCTAATCCTGGGCCGTAATGAGTGGGGCAAAAGTTCTCCAGGTCCTCTGAAAATTTTGTTATCCAGTCAGGATTGGAGCGAAGCACAAGCACTAACAGCAGTTTTATTAAATTAACAAAGACTATAAACAGTATAAGAAATACAAGATGAGAATAAAAGCTGAACATGTGAAGTACTGGAGAAATGAAATAGGCAATAGAGCATCTAGCAATGAACAATAACCAGTGAATGCTAGAACAAGTGAATCTGAATAAAATAGACATCTAGCTACGTGTTTGAAATATTAGTTTATTATGTGATCGGCTTGGGACTAGATCAGGCTGGTTATATATGATTGTCTATGATTCTTGTAGGTCAGGCTAACCATATGGTTAGCTATGATGCATGTAGTGGTCAGGCTAATCATATATAACAGCTATGGAGCATGTAAATGGTCAGGCTGCACCCGACGTGAGAAGTGGGGTGAGCTATGATGCATGTAAATGTTTGGATATGATCACATAATCTACTAATAGTTCCCCATCCCCCAGCTAGCACGATGGATTCCAATCATGACTCCTCATGATGGGGATCTATGGTGCTAACCCGTGTATCCATAGTGTCGGAATCAAGTATGTAATACACTACAATTTATAGAAGTAATCAACAAAACAAAAACTGTCAGAGAATGTACTCGCCTGTGGTCCTGAGCAAGGTGTGAGGATCGAAGTCCAAAGTGGAATCACAATGACCTATTTGTGGAATATAATGTCAGATACTAAAAATTAAGGAATAACATGTTTAGTTAAAAAATAAAAAGATGAGGCTTCTAGGTCATGGCTCAGTCTACACTAGGTTATTACCTAGGTTTCTAGGTTGATTTCCAGGCTAAGCTAGTTAATATATCTAGATTTAAAATATATAGTTATCTTTGCTTGAGTTAAACCTTGGTACCAACACCCATCTATTCATAACATCATTCATACCAATACCTAATACACAAATTCCTACACTGTACTTGCACTTGCTTGTGTGTGGCTCCCCCTTAACTGATACACACACATATAGTTTCAGACATATTTCACACTGGCATACACACAGTCACCTACACACACATATGTATCCACTGAACTCCTCACTGACACAACCTACACACAAACACACTGAGAAACTGATTATCGATACACTAAAACTCAGACATCCACACACAGGTATGGCATTCTGTCCTACACTTGCACACACAGAATCCCCTGTTCATTGCACACACAGGTATTAACTAGGTTCACACACAGCAATTGCAGACACACTCAGGTGTCTAAACACACAGATAACACACTGTTGTTCACTGATACACTAAGCCTGGTAAGTTATCACTCTTCCATTGACTGATACACTGCATACCCAATCACTGCACAGTAATCCCCAATGCTCACAACCTATCTATACACACAGAAACACAGTTATCTAATACACACCTACTATTATGTAGTTCTAGGATACACACACTTGCTCCAATACCTACACACAGGTATGTAACACTAGCACTCTAGAACTAAACACATAGGCAGACACACTGAAACTCTTCACACACTGCTAGCTGCTGAATACAACACAACACAATTCCCTACACTGCTACACAGTATTTGATACCCACTGATCCAGATTACCACACACACACATGAAGGACTCACTGACTTAGGTACACAGTACACTGGTTTTCAGGGTAATATCACACAGTAAAATAGGAATGCTAAGGCACAGTGCACATACAGAATTTAAAATCCTACACAAACAGTCACATAAAATCTAACTAAGCTACACTGATACTCTAATCACTGAACTGACACAGGTATCTCTAACTAATACCCACACTAAATTCAACACTGCACTATTCTAATTACCTACACAGTTGCATTGAACCTGGGAACAATCATCACTCACACACACAGATCTACTCTCACCTAACTGGTACACATGACACTGGACTCTCACAGCCACATACCTACCCACAGTCCATACACAAGAAAAATCCCTCACATACACATTGAGTTCTATGATACACTCACTCACACACATGTATTCACTGATACATAAGATCACTAGATACACTGACACAGGCAGACACTGCTATACACAGATACACTGGCAGCTATACTCACACACAACTACACACTAATACAAAGCCCTAACACTCACAGGCATACTTCTCTAATTGATACACACCACATACAGGCACACTGCTACCTAGGATCACTAGATACACTCACAGTTAACACACACACACACTGTTCTGCACACAGACACAGTCCAAAAACAATGTTTCAACTGCTACACACCCAGATAATTCCCTGTATTGAACTTGGTTACCATTCTCCCCAAAGTCTGATACACAAACACAGTTATGCATCAACACATAGATAATACCTTGCACCAATACACAGAACTTGAATACACACAGGATTTCTAACTGGGACACACACTCACACATATATAACACATAGGTATATTCTTCTAACTGAGACACTCTGACACAACACAACCCAAGATACTCTCACACAGGACAACTCCCCACAGTGTCTGACACCCCAAGACACGGGGACACAAGACACACAGCACAGAGATTACACCCGACTGCACACTGTTCCCCCAAATCTTACTGTGCAGTAAAATCTCCAAATCAAAACCCCTAAATCAAGATCTAACCTACACGTAGGAGGTGTAATCGTATATAAATACATACCTCTAAGATTAGGGTTCACGAAAAATTGGGAATAACAAACATATGAACACCAAAACCTAATCAAAACCCTAAAAATCGAAATCTAACAGCAAGGGTGGGTTCCTAATGGGCATTAACATCAGAAAACAGAAATAAAAGAATTAAAAATAGGGTTTTACCTATAGAGATGGTTTCTCCAATGGAAGTTCTTCTTCCCCAAGGTTCCTTGACCCAAGTTCCTTGCTTCCCTTGCTTTGGAGGAGGAGAATGGGATCCCTAGGGTTTAAATTCCGAATTTGGGGTGAGGGAGATGGCTTTTCTTTATGGAGGCTAGGGTTTCTTTCTTCATGAAGGAAAAGAGTGGCTCCCTTTTATATTAAAACCAAGTTAGGGTTTCTAATGCCTAAGTTAGGTTAAACCCCTATGTTAGGTCAGGAAGAACTCAATTAATTAAGGTTTAGTCAGTTTAGGGTTTGAGGTCCAAACCAAAAATTTGAATTCTAGGGTTTCTCTAGAACTGGGTTTTCAAATTAGGTTTTAGTCATTAGGGTTTGTCCTAATGCGTTCTAGGGTTTGACCTAAAACCAAATATCACTTACAACATATAAATAGTATATAAAACTCAGCAAATTAATTAAACACATAATTATTTAAAATAGTGAAATTACACAAATGCCCTCATCTGGAAATGTGGTAGTGACACTCGGGGCGGCATTGAAGCTGAGGTCCAGTCCAGATATGACTCCATGACTGCGCGGTTTGCCAAACAGATGGAAAGCCTAAATAAACTCGTTCAAACACGGCAGCTGGAGATGGACGAAAGAAAAACCGTCGTGGAGGAGGCCCTTGCTCTTCAACTGAAGTGCCAATCCGAGCATGAAGGGAACGTAACGAGGGCCCGCAGGTTGAGAGAAAAACTCGCTCGGGCAGAGGAGTGGGCTTCTCAGTCGTTGGCCAGTCTAGATGTAGCAACTGGTCGACTGAGCGCAGCGCGACGGGATCTGGATCGTGCAGAAGCTGCCCGCACGGGTGTTCGTCGGGCGAGGGCCGAATTGTCCCTCATGGGCGACAACGAGGCACGGCTGGAGCAGGCCCGCGCTGATGCCTTGGTTTCCAGGAATGAGAGGATAGCTGCACTGGTGCAGCAGATTCATGATCTGACCGCTCCCCCACAATGATGTACCCTTTCTTGCTTTCCAGTGTAATTCTGCTCTTTTTTGGGGATAAATAAAGCGACTCTTTTCTGACTTTGTGGACCCATCATTTCGGAATATAAATGACGGGTTTGGGCGAGAGTGATATCAGAGGTAGTATGGACGTGATAAACTCTCGGTAAACTTTAGCAGGACATATCTATTTATAGGTCATACGGATATGATAGAATATGCTTAGACTAAGGTTTGTAGGCAAGACACTATCAGAGGTAATATGGACATGATAGACTCTTGGTAAACTTTAGCAGGACATATCTATTCATAGGTCATACGGACATGATAGAATATGCTTTGACTAAGGCTTGTAGGCAAGACACTATCAGAGGTAATATGGACATGATAGACTCTTGGTAAACTTTAGCAGGACATATCTATTCATAGGTCATACGGACATGATAGAATATGCTTTGACTAAGGCTTGTAGGCAAGACACTATCAGAGGTAATATGGACATGATAAGTATTACATTTCCAAATTAGTCTAATGTATCTATTCAGAGGTTATATGGACATGATAGAATACGACCCAACTAGTTTTGTTTTGGAAGTAGTTTTGTCAGAATCGAGGTTTTCGCTATATTCCACCTGAGCAGAGGAGATTAAGCATAGTACCTTTTCAGGAATTTGCCGTTGATAGGAGCCATTAACAGGTCTCCATTAGGCTGGGCTAACCTGTAAGCGCCGTTTGAGAACGTTGTCTCGATCACATAAGGGCCTTCCCATTTGGGCTGGAATTTGCCTTTACTCCTGTGAGTAAGAATCATCGGCCTTCTTATGGCTAAAACTAGCTCGCCGACTTTGAACATTCTTTCCTTTACTTTGTGATTGAAAGCTCTGGAAATGCGTGCCTGGTAGAGCGCGATGCGCTGTTGAGCTTGGAGGCGTTTCTCGTCTAATCCTTCGAGCTCCTGAAGCCTTAAAAGGTCATTCTTTTCTTGAGTCAGTTCGTTAGCCACGGCTATCCTGAGTGACGGGATCTGGATTTCAATGGGGAGAACTGCTTCGCTCCCGTAGACCAGCGAGAATGGGGTACAACCTGTCGGTGTTTGTACCGTTGTGCGGTATGCCCAGAGACATTCGCCCAGTTTCTCATTCCAATCTCTTTTGTTCGAAGAGACGAACTTCTTCAAGAGTTTGATAATGGTTTTGTTGAAAGCTTCCGCCAAACCATTAGCAGCTGGGTAGTACGCCGTAGAGGCAATATTATGTATCCGATTTTTATCGCAAAATCGATGAAACGCTTGGCTGATGAACTGAGGCCCATTGTCGTGAATTATCCTCCGAGGTACCCCGAAGCGATAAATGACGTGATGCTTGATGAAGTTGATCACATTAGATGCCTTTACCTCAGCAAGAGGGATCGCCTCCGCCCATTTGGAGAAGTAATCCGTGATGGCCAGTATGAACTGGTGACCTCTGGAAGAAGACGGGTGAATAGGACCGATGACATCCGTACCCCATGCTTCGAAAAGCCAGGACGCAATCGTAGGATGTAGATATTCAGACGGTTGATGTATGAAGTCTGCATGAACCTGACAGGCTCTGCATTGTTTTGCATAGTTGATCGCGTCTGTGATCATAGTGGGCCAGTAATAGCCCATTCTCCTGATACGGTCCTGTAGCTTAGGACCGGGTTGATGCGCCCCGCATACGCCGTCGTGAGCTTTACGGATAATCTGCCGTGCTTCGTCGTTAGAGAGACATCTCAATAGCAGTCCATCGTAGGTCCGACGATATAGGCATTGTGAAGATGCATCGAAGTAGAAGCGTAAGGATCGTCTCTTGATGGATACTGCTTCTTTAGGGTCCTCCGACAAGATTCCGTATGCCACGAAATCTATAAAGGGACTCTTCCAATCTCTTCTGGGAGGATCGGCGTGTGCAGCGTAGCTGCGTTCTATGTGAGAGTTGTTCTTCACACAGAATAAATCTCTGTTAATAAGGATTACCGAATTCTGCCTTCTTATAGGAGTAGCTAAATCCGCAGCTAGACTGGCTAGGGCATCAGCTTCAAGATTCTGGGATCGAGGTACATGCTCCAGGAAGAACCCTTTGAATGTCACGGCTATCTCGATCGCTGCTTGGTGATAGGGGATGAGGTCTAGATTCCGGACTTCATATATTCCCCTGACTTGATTGACTATAAGCAGAGAATCTCCGAAAGCTTCCAGAGATTCGACCCCCAGCTCTTTAGCGACTTGGAGCCCGATTAGTAGAGCGTTATACTCTGCCACGTTGTTGGAGCAGGGCTCGTTGAGAGAGTATGCTCGGTAGATGACGAGTTTGTCGGGAGTAACCAGGACGATTCCTACTCCTGAAACCACTTTTCCCCTAGGACCAGTTCTAGAGGCACCATCGAAGAATAGTTGCCATGCGTCACTTTCCATCGCGGAATTACATTCTGCAACTTCGTCAGGGATGTCCTCGTATAACTTGGAGGTCTCCGGGATCGGATGAGCAGCTAGAAAGTCGGCCAATGCTTGGCCTTTGATGGACTTCTGGGGGACGGACACCATGTCATATGGTGTTAACAGCATCGCCCAAGTTGCGAGTCGGGAATTAAGAGCACTTGGCTTGCTCATCAGTACTCGAAGAGGGTTGATCCTGGAGATGATATGGATAGTCTGGCCGGTGACATAGTGTCGCGTCTTCTGGATAGCGAACATCAGAGCCAAGCATTCTTTCTCCACTGGGTTGTACTTGTGTTCGGCTCCGATCATCATTCTACTTAGATAGTAGATAGCCTATTCATGCCCTACATTGTTCTTCTGCGCAAGAAGAGCTCCCAAGGAATGGTCCATTGCTCGAACGTATAGGAAGAATGGTATTCCTATGACGGGAGGCACCAGAACTGGCGGATGAGTGAGGTAGCGTTTGATATCGTTAAACGCTTGCTGACAGGCTTTGTCCCATACGAAGGATACACCCTTCTTCATGAGGCGAGAAAAAGGTTGACATCTCCCAGAGAGGTTGGATATGAATCTCCGGATGTAAGCCAGACGACCTTGAAATCCCCTGAGTTCCCTCAGATTGCGGGGCGGTCGCATTTCTACGATGGCCTGGACTTTATCAGGGTCCACTTGGATGCCTTTGGCGGTAATGACAAATCCCAGGAATTTGCCGCTAGATACACCCAGAAAGGACTTCGTAGGATTCATCTTGAGTTGATGTTGGCGCATTAACTCGAACACCGTCCTTAAGTCTCGAATATGATCATCTTTGAGGCGGCTTTTGACAGCTATGTCGTCTACGTAACATTCTACTGTTTTGCGTAAATGCTCATGGAATATGTTACACATAGCTCGTTGGTATGTCGCCCCGGCGTTCTTTAATCCGAAGGGCATTACCGTATAGCAATATACCCCCAGTGGTGTTCGGAAGGCAGTATGCTTCTCGTCTTCAGGATGCATCTTGATCTGATTGTACCCCAAGAATCCATCCATAAAAGACATACGTTAAAAAACTGCAGGTGTTGTCGATCATGATGTCCGTGATGGGAAGAGGGAACTCATCCTTGGGGCAGGCTGCATTCAGATCTCGGTAATCGATGCAGATGCGTATTTTCCTATTTTTCTTTATGACTGGGAAAACGTTGGCGACCCAGTCGGGATGTTGCTCTTCCCGGATGAAACTGCAGGCTATCAACTTCTTTACTTCGGCTTCAATGGCGTCCATCATATCTGGGCGGAACCGGCGCTGGTGCTGCTTTACAGGCTTTGAATCGGGCGATATGTTGAGCTTGTGGGTAGCCATCTTCGGATCAAGTCCTGGCATGTCCTCATAATTCCATGCAAAGACGTCGATGTATTCTTTTATCAGTTGAATAACTTCTTCCCTTTCAGCTGGGGAAAGATTGTTATTGATAAATATCGGTCTTGGTGAGAGTTCATCCCCAACGTCGATCTGGATAACTTCATCTTCAGTGGGAGTTTCTCTCTGCTCGAAGCGGAACTCCCATTGTGTATCCATTTGTTGGGCCCAAGAGTCATTCTCAAACGGCTCAGACTCTGGTTCGTCTGCTTCGACGGGATCTGTTACTACCATATTTACTGATAATGTTTGTTCGAGAGCATCAGGTGAGTCGGAGGGCGACGAACCATCTTGGAAGGAGAAAAGGACATCCTCGCTCGCTTTGGAGGAGGTGGCATACCCTAACCCGAAACGGGTTTGTTGATAGCGGGGATTGCCGAACAGTGGCGTTCGTCTGCCCTTCCCGTAGTTGAGGCCTGGCTTCCGCTTCAAGTCGTAGCCCATGTTTTGCATGATCCTCAACGCCTGTGGGCTATATTGGTGAACCTGCATTCTCCCAGTATCGTCATCGAAAGAATCTTCTTGGACAGTCGGTTGATTGTGCCCGCGGCCGAAGACTATTGTACGCTGACTACTGCAGGTAGGCGGGACAAGGAAGATAGAGTCCTCTTGCGGTCCATATGTCGTGACGACATTGGATGATGATGTCACCTCCCATATGTACGGATGATAGGAATCCATAGCTGCCAAGAAGTTTTGTGCTATGGGTTCTATCTCGTCATGGGGAGAGGATATATCCGCTCAGAGGTAAGACAGCAGTTTTTGTGGACTTAACACTACTGGTGTACTTAGGGCTAAGTACGAATGTTAAGTGTAGATGACAACCGATGATAATCGATAGCCGAAAGTTTATTCAGAGGTAACGACAAACTTTTTCCGGAAAATTTTTACTATATAGTGATTTTCTTGAGTGGGGATAGACCTGTAGGATCCACTGGGGAAACTTTCAGGGGTTCATCATCCTGTACCTTTCTTGAGGAACCAAAAGGTGACCCCAGCTCGCGGTGGTTGTTCTCTCGTTTAGAGATGTAAAGTGATGACCTTGGCATCGATCAACTCCTAAATTCTTCTTTTTAACAAATGACATGCCCTCGTAGGGTGATGAACGTACCGATGGAAGAGACAATAATCTGGATCATTGACTTCGCCGGCGCTCTCGGGGTATTTGATGTTGGGAACCTGGAGTTTGTTTTCTTTTATCAGCATGTTGAAGATTTCGATGATGTCGTCTTCCTTGAAGGAAAAGGCCCCTTTCGGTTTTTGGGATCCTGATGCCCGAGTCTTTTGATCTTCCGGGTGGACCGCCCTCGCTGTATCATATCTGGACTTTGAGAGGGTTCTACCCCCTGCTCTGGCTATTACCTTATTTTGTTGAGGTAGGCTACCCCCAGTCTTGTTGTTGTATTTGTTTCTAGAAGTTGGTTTGGAAGGACCTGCCTCTGGTATTGCAGGATCATCCTCTAGAAGTTTGGAGTGTGCAGGGGATGCAGTGTACCCCAACCCGAAATGAGTTTGTCGATAGTAAGGATTACTATGCAACGGTGTTCGCCTGCCTCTTCCATAGTTGAGGCCCTGCTTCGATTTTAAATCGTAACACATGTTCTGTATAATCTTCAGAGCTTGAGGGCTATACCTGTGGATTTGCATTTTCCCTTCCTCAGACTCGCGAAAATCTTTTTGTACAATCGGACCGCTCTGCCTGCGACTGAAGACTATTGGATGCTGGTCGTCATGAGTTGGGGGGACAATAAAGGTCCCACTTTCACATGGTTCATATATCATGATGATATTAGATGTTGACGCATCTTCCCACACGATCTCTCCCCATTTGACGCCTAGGAGATCTGAAGCCTGCTTACGACTCCTGTCTTTGCATCTCTGGATCAGATGTGTATGCAGGTCAGGAGGAGTTGCAGAAGGAGAAGACGATGGCTTGTTTCTTCTGTTCCCATCAGTGGGCATGCGGAGGTTGGGCACCATGGCTCTTGCTGTGCCACCTGTGTACAACAGGTTGGCTATCTGGGTGGCGGATAACCCCCGGGAAGGGTGCCTTTCGCAACTTGAGCTTGCTTTACGCCGAGGGACTTCGCCTGGCGTAATTTGGAGATTTGCTCAGACTGGCGTAAGGCTGAAGAGGTCCTCAGTTGGCCATCGGCTTCTCGCGTAATCCGAAGGGTATGCAGATCGTTCCCTTGCTGGCGTAAAGGCTAAGAAGTTGAGTACTCTGCCGCTTGCTTTTCCTTACGGAGATCACAGTGCTCATCCGGTTCCCCGTAGAGGTCAGATGTCGTCTTGCGTGGGAGCGTGACTTGTACTTCCGATTTGGCGCTAAGGCCTCATCAGAAGTTTTGTCTGTACCGCGCATAGCGGGAGACTGGTTTCTGCGCGTAGAGCGCACTGGATACTCCTGGGTTAGCGCTGAGGCTTTGCCCGAAGTTTCGTCTGTACCGCGCGTAGCGGGAGACTGGTTTCTACGCGTAGAGCGCAGTGGATATTTCTGGGTTAGCGCTGAGGCTTTGCCCAAAGTTTTGTCTGTATCGCGCGTAGCGGGAGACTGGTTTCTACGCGTAGAGCGCAGTAGATACTTCTGGGTTAGCACTGAGGCTTTGCCCGAAGTTTTGTCTGTACCGCGCGTAGCGGGAGACTGAATTTTACGTGCAGGGTATGGAGGGAGCAATGCTGCCACCTTATTGGTCGGAGAGATCGGAGAGATCGGAGAGTCCACAGGAATGGTAGAGGATGTCTTGGGCATCCAGACCTTGCGCAGCTTCCTGTTGTCTTGGACGGAGAGAGGGTGAGAGCTACCCCCGGTTCGAAGCATGTCTTCGTAGGCAGACTGGTCGAACTGGACGACCAGTGTCTTCTTCACGGTTCCTATAGATACCGCATCGTGTTGAGCAATTACTTCCTCATCAGAAGAGAAAGACGTCCCCAGCAGAGTCGCCATCTTGTTTGTGGTAGAAAACGAAAAGAATGAAAGATGTATTCAAGACGGGGTTTATACGAAACCCGTGTTCTTTTGTTTACAAACAAACTTGCACAATGTAATCCTATACGAGGATGTGGGAGTACAATTTATTTAATCTGGGTATAAATTGCTATAGGTGTCTGATCTGCAGTCGATCACTTTAGCCCTTGGACCACACGATGATGAAGAAGTGCCATAGAAGACAAGAAGCAGCTTCGAAGGATGCAAAAGAGGGTGGATGCACGATGCTAAAGTCGTCGATCCCTACTCCTTGCCTGAGCTCCGGATTCCTCTCTCTCTCTCTCTCTCCCTCGATCTCCTCTCTCCTTGTTCGATCTTCAATTGTTCGACCTCTTCTCTGGATCTTCAATTGTTCGATCTTCCAATTTTTCGACCTGTTCCTCTGTTGATAGAGGTCTCTATTTATAGAGTTTTAGTGACAGTGACCACTCAGTTGGTGTAAAAACTGAGGAGTGGACCACACAGCACCCTTTTACACGACGGTTAAAGTAACCAATGCCTGCGTATGGATGATCTTTTGAATGAGCGTGTGACGCGGGTCCAACTAAGGGACACAACGTGTGCAATTGCTACGAAGATCACGGCGTAAAAGCCATGTAGGTAGGTATCCCCCGTGTAGAAGAGGTGGGCGTAAAAGCCGATGTCTGTCACTATGGCATAAAAGCCAAGTAGGCATAGAAGCCGAGTAGGCGTAGAAGCCTGATGGCATAGAAGCCAAGTGAGCATAGAAGCTGAGGAGGCGTAGAAGCCGAGAGAGCATAGAAGCTGAATGGGCGTAGAAGCCGAGAGAGCATAGAAGCTGAGGAGGCGTAGAAGCCATATGGGCACAGAAGCTGAACGGGCGTAGAAGCCACTGCGTAATGTGCTGAGTGCTGACGTGGACGTCTTTAGCCGAAATCACGGCTTTTGAAGATATAATCAAATCTCTCGCATTAAATGCAGAGATCTGCCACCATTCTGTGCATTAATTGCAGAGGCGTATTTTGAAGGCCTGCCACCGTTCTGAGCATTGGGTGCAGGGACGTGCCTCGAGAAACTGTCACCGCCCTGTGTATTAGACGTAGAGACGTGCCTCGGTAAACTGTCACCGCTCTGTGCACCAATCGCAGAGATGTGCCTCGAGCCCTGCACAAAGTGCAGCTTTTGACGTGGCAGGCTGTTTGTCTGCTGCGGAGCGTAAACAGCTCATGTCTTTCTGTGTAAAACAAAGCAGCATATCCCCTTGTATATGTAAAAGCACTTTACGCAAGGGAGATGGCGGTAACTGACAGCCTGGGTCGCAGTGCCGTGCCATCATTATAGCCGTCGTCTGGGTAGCCGAGCCGTATCCCTTTGTCAGAAGTCCAGACGTCAGGTTCATTGCAGGGTCTGACAGGTTCATCTCGGAGAACACGAAGCGTTCCTTTTACGCTTTGAAAGCGGATGTGTTTTTACGTCATAGAGGCGACGAAGCCCTCTGCTTTACGCTTGAGGCAGCCTGGACATGTTGCACTTATGCGGATGGTCCTGAGAAGCTCCTGACTTGCATGCTTGATGGCTCTGAGGTCGTCTCTTATACGCTGCCCCGCAGCAATAAGTTGCGTATAGTCATCCGGCGTATTTTTCATGCTTCTACAACTGAGAGGTACTACGGGTACCACTATCGCATCTAGAGGGGGTCTGGTTCAGAAGCCGCAAATACAAGGGGTCATACCTCTTTGCTCACGGTCCCCTTCGCAAGTGACTTCAAATTTTTTGCATGTCCCGTCTCTGGGACCACCTCAGTTCTCGCCTTATTGGAATAGCAAGAATGATGTGTCTCAACCTTTGATTTGCGCTTAGCATGTCGCGTCCCAGTCCCAAAATACCGAGGGACTAGTCACGTGGCAATAGCCAGCAGCACAACTCCTATAGGCAAACACAATTTAATGGAACCGTTAGAGTGCACTTAAGCTGTAATAAATATAAATGCAGTCTACACCATCTATCACAGAATAATTATAATCTTATCCACAGAAAGAAACATAACTAAATATGATAGACTAATCAAGATAATAGATAAAGGAAATAGTCCATCATTAAGTCAACATTTATAGTGTCTCGGGGAACAACCTAATAAAATAAGGAAAGAGAATAAGTCAATACATAAGTCCATGAGTCAAGATATGAAATAACTGGAAGCATAAATAACTGAGTATGTAACAGAATACCCAGGAGGAATCCTTCGGCACAACCTCGTCCTCTGGTGCTAGTACTGCTCCAACGTCAGCTCATGTCCCGTATATCTCGGGGTAATCCTCCTCTACTGTACCTGGGGACATAATCCGGATCCAGGTCCTCAGGGGGGAGAGCAAAGTATAAGAAACACTCAAGCCAAATAAAATACAGTAAATAAAATAGATCCTCCGGACAAGATATGTAACCAGCTAAGTAAAATGCAAATTGAGAGCATCACTAGTACTCAGGTTGAAACCACTACAAGCTCTGTGTCGGGGTGCCGGTAGCAGTAATATCACGTAATGGGCCAAGCTCTGGAACAGAGACTAAAGCACCGCAATAATAAAATATATATGTATGTAAATAGCCTGTAGCATATATGTCTCTTCCCACCTAATGTAATCACACATCTCATGTCCACGACGTCTCATGTCCATAACACGCAAGATCATGACCTCTGGATAATAGAGAGAGTCATAATGATATCTATGTATATGCAAGTCTTATGTCACGAATCCTGTAAGCCTATACAAATTCACCATTAATAACTCATAAAAGATTATGTCACATAAATAGTGTCAAGTGTCCTATGGTATGACGTACTTGGTAAAGTAAGCACGCAAAAATATATAGGATCGTGGAATCAACTCTCTAAGTGACGTTACACGACTCCGCGTACGGCGTCGACACCTGAATCTTGTTCGGACGCTAAGCAATATCTCACGGTCCTAGGTTGAATAGGTACAACATAGAAGTTTATAAAAAGAATACAAGCAAATAATAGTGCAAGATCTTCTGCAAGTTGGTAAGGTACACTTGCCTGTGTTCTGAGCTCCGTCAGTTGTTCCGATATAAGTGAAATATCCAGGTATGCCTCCGGATGCTAAAAAAAAATATCACCATTATTCTCAAAAAACTTGAAATAGCTAGGATTGACTACCCATAAGTCCAATTTGGACACAAGGGCAGAATTGACAGTTTCTGGTCAAAGCGGGATCCACATGTGGCCTACTTCGCACCAAAAAATATGCCAGAGACAAAGTTCTCCAAATTTATCAAACTTAGTATTTACGAGTCCAAAACAATGATACGAACCCAATGAAACGTCCAGAACTGGATTTCGATAAGCCGATCACAAAATTGCCCGTCAAGTAGAACTGTGGGGCCCACAAAATGATGTTTCGTCAACGTTCTCAGAATCGAATAAAACTTGGTTCGCAGGACCAGCGTAATGCTGCGAATTCGATGGCCCAAGTTTTGTTGCAAAATGATAAGCACACACAAAATTATGACGAGTGTCAGAACAGGTCGATACGGGACTTTTTGACGGATACGCATTTATTCCGGTATGCACGCATATCCATAACAACTTTCACGAAATCTCACACGTCCGCGTTGATGATACGCACCTTTCGGTTCAATTCTCACACGATGAAGTCATCTCGTTTAGCAGGATGCACCCTATTTCGAGAAAATTTGGGTTTAGAAAACCAAGTTTTCGATCAATTTTAACAACGAATAAATCACAGCATACACCAAATTAAAATAAACTAATTGAAGAGATTAAATCTTGGTTATATTGTCTAAATTACTGTTCAAGTAGAATTTAAAAATATTAACTAGGTTGGAAGAAAATCAGACAAGAACATGGATGGTTGGAACAGTTTTTGAACTATAAATTGGGTCATTTTTTCCTGTTTTGTGTCGCAAATTACGACCGACACAGGACACGATACACTAAACTAATTACACAAGGTTCAAGAGGGTCATGTGGTCTTTGCATAGGATTCGACGAGTCGATATTTAGTTAACTGTGCAGTGAGATGCAAGGGCTAGAAGATGGGTACCTCGCTGTGTGCTGTGCCAGGGATGTCGGAGCGGCTAATTTGCGGCGGGGCGCAGCGGCGGTCCGGCAGTCGTCGGCTGCTGTGGTTGGTCGGGGTGGAAGAGGAGATGATGGTGGTGGTGGTCGGCTAGGCTAGGGTTTAAATAGGGGTGTGTGAAGGGAGTTACAGGGAGCGAAAGAGAGGGGGTCGGGCGGTTTTGGAAGAGGAAGTGAGGGGGTGATTCGGTTACAGGGGTTTGGGGTTGGTACTGTCGATGGGAATGGGTTCGGGTTGTGGGTTAACGGGTTGCGGGTTCGGGTATGGGTTTGGGTTTATTTAGTTTGGTATAGGTTGGTTCGGTTTGGGTTGGTTTATTTAAAATAATATATATATATATATATATATATATATATATATATATATATATATATGGCCATTAAAAAAATAATTTGGACCCCAATAAATTCTTGAAAAATTACACAATATTTTATTATTAATTATACACCCAAAAATATAATTTTTACACTATTTTAATAATTAATTTAATACATAAAAATATAAATCCATGAACGAACATTTATTATAATTAACTAAAAATAATAAAAATTTCTACAATAATAATCAACGGAAATTTTAAATTAAATTCTAAAAATCAGGGTGCTTACAATCTACCCACCTTAAAAGAATTGCGTTCTCGCAATTAAAAAAATGAAACGTAACTGGTCAAGAAAGGTTTGCTCCAGAAGAGAGAACGCGGTTGCAAGACATGTTTGTTGAAACACGACACAAAGGATAAGGGACCATGAATAAGAAAAAATCGAAAGTAAGGGTAAGGGTTTTGTTCAAGAAAAATACGTAGGGAAGCAATAAAAAAAAAATTCTAGGCTGTGAGAGATAAGTAACTCAAGAGTAAAGGATCCTGGTTAGAACGAAGATCAACTAAAGCTTATGAAAACTTGGGTACCACTGACATATTATTAATCTAGACTAACAAGTTCATGCTAACATAATACTAGGTATAGGATAGGGAATGGAACTAACATGCACATGCTAAAGTATTACTAGGAATATTCACTACTATAGCTAGTTATGATAAAACTAAATCTTACTCATATTCGCTACTCCTTGAGTCTATGCCTCCTCCACTGTCATCACAAAATCCTGTCCACGTCCCTGTGGTGGTGCCCTCTGCGGTTGCTGGGCCTACTGGAAGAGTGATGTATGTGGTGCCAAGGGTGGCCTCGGCCGATATCCTCACGGTGTTGGTAAAGCTTGTCGATTAACCATCGGTGCTCGTCGGTGAACCATCGGTGTTTCTCCTCGATGCTCCGTGCAATTTCTAGCTGAATGTTGGCTAGATCCGCAAACCAAGCACAATCCTAATCTGCGTTGGCATTCCTTGGCGAGATGGCCTACCTTGCCACAATAATGACAAGAAGGGAGTCCTGGTGCTGGTGTTGGTAGGGCTGGTCGATGAATCATTAGTGCTCTCTCACGACGCTCAGGGCAATCCCTGGCTGAATGCTGGCTGGATTCGCAAGCTAAATATAATCCCTATTTGTGTCTGCATTCCTTCTCAATATGGCCTACCTTGCCACAGTAGTAACATGTAGGAAGGACTAGTGCTAGTGGTGTAAATGCTCTCTGTGGTGAATTCATCTATGGTCGTTTTGTAGCTTCTCCCTGCTGCGCTCGGTCTGGTGCTAGTGCATGCGACCGCTTCTGGCTGGACTCTCTCCTGATGATGAGCTCCATGTGTCGGGCTGTAGCAAGGACGTCCGTATAAGAAGTAGTTACAACGGAGCTGGCTAATCTCTGTAGCTCAAAGCTAAGTCCATCAAAGAACTTCTTCGCCCGGCATTGCTTGGCCTCTTGATGAACCTGTTGTTGTGCTTGCATCATTGTGTAGAATATTTGTAATATCTGCTATCCGTCCATAGGCTATCCTGGGAGAAAAATGGGCATCGGTGGAGTAAACTGCGACGGTGGTGGAATATCGTCTCGCCGGAACATCGAGGCATGTTGATCTGCTTGATTACTTTGTTGAGTGGAGGGATCTCCACTTAATGGCATCACCCCATCGTTGTAAGTGACCGCAACACCTTGTAGTGTACCCGCGGGAGTAGTCGCTGGCTCGTGGATCTATTACTCTTCATACAAAGTAAACTATGAGAGGCGCACAGAGGAATCAAGGCATGATACAAGTCAAGAAATTATTTTGAAGTCGATATAGAGGTCATGAACGGATCAACAAGTGGATTAGATCCTATAATTCATCCTATCCTAATTGCAGGCTTGCTCGGTTCCTTAGTTGAAACTGAATCAATATAGTCGTAGACCTGTATGGGCCACCACAAAAATCATGTCACGTGCCAGTCTTAAAATACTGAGGACTAGCCACGTGGCAATGGACAGCAGCATAACTCTAATAGGCAAACCCAATTTAATGGACCCGTTAGAGTGCATTTAAGCTATAATAAATATAAATACAGTCTACACTATCTATCACAGAATAATTCTAATCTCATCAACAGAAAGAAACATAACTAAATATGATAGACTAATCAAGATAATAGATAAAGGAAATATTCTATCATTAAGTTAACATTTGTAGTGTCTCGGGGAACAAACTGATAAAATAAGAAAAGAGAATAAGTCAATACATAAGTCCATGAGTCAAGATATAAAATAACTGGAAGCATAAATAACTGAGTATGTAACAGAATACTCAGGAGGAATCCTCTGGCACAACCTCGTCCTCTGGTGCTAGTACTGCTCCAGCGTCAGCTCATGTCCTGTATATCTCGGGGTAATCCTCCTCTACTGTACCTGGGAACATAATCCGGATCCAGGTCCTCAGGGGACATAGCAAAGTACAATAAACACTCAAGCCAAATGAAATATAGTAAATAAAACAGATCCTCAGGGCAAGCTATGTAACCAACTAAGTAAAATGCAAATTGAGAGCATCACTAGTACTCAGGCTGAAACCACTACAAGCTCTGTGTCGGGGAGCCGGTAGCAGTAATATCACGTAATGGGCCAAGCTCTGGAACAGAGACTAAAGCACCGTAATAATAAAATATATATGTATGTAAATAGCCTGTAGCCTGTGTGTCTCTTCCCACCCAATGTAATCACACATCTCATGTCCATGACATCTAATGTCAATAACACGTAAGAACATAACCTCTAGCTAATACAGCGAGTCATAATGATATCTATGTATATGTAAGTCTTATGTAACGAATCCAGTAAGCCTATACAAATTCACCATTAATAACTCATAAAAGATTTTGTTACATGAATAGTGTCAAGTGTCCTATGGTATGACGTACTTGGTAAAGCAAGCATGCAAAAATATATAGTATCGTGGTATCAACTCTCTAAGTGACGTTACACGACTCCGCGTACGACGTTGACACCCGAATCTTGTTCGAACGCTAAGCAATGTCTCACGGTCCTAGGTTGAACAGGTACAACACAGAAGTATATAAAAATAATACCAGCAAATAATAGCACATGATCTTATGCAAGTTGGCAAGGTACACTTGCCTGTGTTCTGAGATCCATCAGTTGTTACGATATAAGTGGAATCTCCAGGTACGCCTCTGGATGGTGAAAAAATATCATCATTACTCTTAGAAAACTTGAAATAGCTAGGATTGACAACCCATAAGTCCAATTTGGACACAGGGGCAGAATTGACAGTTTTTGGTTAAAGCGGGGTCCACATGTGGCCCACTTCGCACCAAAAAATATGCCAAAGATAAAGTTCTCCAAATTTATCAAACTTAGTATCTACGAGTCCAAAACGATAATACGAACCCAACAAAATATCCAGAACTGGATTTCGATAAGCCAACCACAAAATCGCCCGTCAAGTAGAATTGTAGGGCCCACGAAATGGTGTTTCGTTAACGTTTTCAGAATAGAACAAAACTTGGGTCACAGGACCAGCGTAATACTGCGAATCCGATGGCACAAATTTCATTCCGAAACGACAAGCACATACAAAATTATGACGAGTGTCAGAACAGGCAAATACTGGGCTTTTCTACGGATACGCGTTGATTTCGGTGTGCACGCACATCCAAATCAACTTCAGCAAAATCCCACACGTCCGTGTTGAGGATACGCACCTTTCGGTACAATTCGCACACGATAAAGTTATCTCGTTTAGCGAGACGTATCCCGTTTTAGGAAAATTTGGATTTAGAAAACCAAATTTTTGGTCAATTTCAACAACGAATAAATCACAGCATACAACAAATTATAATAAACTAATTAAAGAGATTAAATCTCGGTTATATTGTCTAAATTATTGTTTAAGTAGAATTTAAAAATATTAAATAGGTTGGAAGAAAATCAGACATGAACATGGATGGTTGGAACAGTCTCTGAACTATAATTTGGGTCATTTTTTTCCTGCTTTGCGTCATGAATTATGATCGATACAGGACACGATACACCGAACTAATTACACAAGGTTCAAGAGGGTCATGTGGTCTTCGCATAGGATTCTACGGGTCAATATTTAGTTAACGGTGTAGGGAGATAAAAGGGCTAGAAGATGGGTACCTCGCTGTGTGCTGTGCCCGGGATGTCGGAGAGGCTACTTTGCGGTGGCGCACGACGGCGGTCCGACGGTCGTCGGCTGCTGTGGTTGGTCGAAATGGTAGAGGACATGATGGTGGTAGTGGTCGGCTAGGCTAGGATTTAAATAGGTGGGTGTGAAGGGAGTTACAGGGAGCGGAAGATATGGGGTTGGAAGGTTTTGGAAGAGGAAGTGAGGGGGTGATTCGGTTACAGGGGTTTGGGGTTGGTACTGTATATAGGAATGGATTCGGGTTGTGGGTTAACAGGTTGCGAGTTCGGGTATGGATTTGGGTTTGTTTAGTTTGGTTTAGGTTGGTTCGGTTTGGTTTGGATTGGTTCGGTTTGGGTTGGTTTGAGTTGGTTTATTTAAAACAATATATACATATATGCATATATGGCCATTAAAAAAATAGTTTTGGATCCCAATAAATTTCTAAAAAATTATATAATATTTTATTATTAATTATACACCCAAAAATATAATTTTTGTACTATTTTAATAAATAATTTAATACACAAAAATATAAATCCATGAACGAACATTTATTATAGTTAACTAAAAATAATAAAAATTTCTACAATAATAATAGTTAATAAAATTTTTAAATTAAATTCTAAAAATTAGGGTGTTTATATAGCAGGCAGAGGATCATCGAAAGGAGATGTTTTCACTTCCCCAGTTGACGGGTCCAGCTCTACGATCAAAGTTCTGGCAACTCCCTTACCTTTCTTGGGTGTCCTACGCACCCTTGCTTCCGGAGGCATCAGCATGGTGCCTTCGATAAAACTCCTCCTCGCGTCAAAGTCAGCCGGCGGGGAATTGGCCGTGCAATAATACTTCGTCGTTGTGTACATTATTTTGGTCACGACATCGGCCGTTGGCAACTAAAATCGAGCTCAAGTGTCAGTAGCACTATAGTAACGCCATGCTCGAGCCCCATCGAGTAAGCTGTCATTGTATCCGAGGGAAGGACTCGGGTGATCCAACAAGAGCTGAGTGTAGCTAAACTGACGAGCGATGAGATTAAAAAAGGATACGGTAGATATTGTAACTTGAAGATTAGATTAAAAATTTGAGAAGATGGATTTCTCAATAGACAAAGTTGAAAATTGATTATCTATACCTTACCGAGTTTGTAATTGATGATAGAGGACCATAAGATTAATTAAAAATGACAAAAAGGTAAAATTGATGGATAAAGGAGAGTAAACTCTAAGAAGTTTCAGGATTATAAATGTTAAGGTCGTTAAATTAAGTGGATATGATAAATTTTAATATATCAAGGACGGTGTCATAATTTATACTAGAAGTTTTTGGATTTGTATAATAAGAAATCAAGATTCTGAGAAAAAATGATAAATAGGTGATATCTACCTAGGCAGAGCAGACGAGATACATGAGCGATAACCTATCTTTTTGAGCTGTGAGGTATCTTTTCTTCCTTTTCGTGTATGTCCTTTCTTTTAATTTCGAGGACAAAATTATTTTAAGGAGGATAGATTTGTAACCACCACTTTTTCAAAAATTTATAGTTTATAATTATTTTATCATGACTATTTAATTGCTAGATATTTTGACTTGTTAAATCATTCTAATTAGTATTTAGGATAGGGTTAACCTTGGATTAAGTCATTGGAAGATAAGTATCTAAATATTTTCCAATTCCTAAGAGAATCTAGATATTTTCCAATTCTTAAGAGTATATAGATATTTTTTCAATTTTATAAAGTATCTAGATATCCTTTTTAAAATATCAATTCAAGTGGAATATCTAGGGGTAAACTAGTAAATAGCCAACCACCTCCATCCCTTCAACCTCAAATATCTAATGGATGACTTAGAGAGCAAGCTAACCTAACCCAACACCCCAAAATACCCCCCAAATTGGTCAGCCCCAATATAGATAGGTTCCCTCCATTTGTTCATTCCCTCCACCCTTCATCTTCACCACTTCATCTTCTCTAATTCTTCCTAACCCTAATTCCTTCCCCATCATTCCAAATCAACCAATTTCTTCTCCAAACTCCTTCCAAAAAGGAGCCAAAGCTTGGAGGCTCAAGAAGAAGTGTTAGGAGAGGCACTTGGGACTAGAAGAGAAGTTTTGACAATTGCCCTTGTGTCAAAACCATTGGATCTTCATTGGAGATCAACCTCCAATAGGTAACATATGCTTTCCCCTAATTTCAATGATAGATTACTAAATTAAACAATTAGAAAACCCACTAGTAATTAGATTTAACTTTCAAATGGTTTATTAGGTTTTAGTAGATCCACCTCCATTAGATCTAGATGTCTTAATGGATAATTATGACACTAGTGGATTGATATCCACTAATTGTTTATGTTGTGTCCCCAAAGGGATTGTGTCATGCTTTGAGTTGAGCTTGTTTTTCATGTCCTAAATAGGATACTTAGTGGTGTCAAAAAACCTTGCGATATGCATGGTTAGATTTTGATGTACTCATATAATTTATATTTATAAGTGTCTTATGAGGTGTTCATTTGTTATTTTAGATATACTCTTTACTTTCAAATATAAATTATGCTGGGTAAATAGTTAGTTATATTTTTATTATGTATTGAGTATCATAGATTGTGTTTGAGTATCAATGGGATTGGAATCCTATTGGTGATTGATAATAAAGTGTATCATGAGGTTGTGGGTATGGTTGAGATTGTGGGTATGGTTGAGTGTTATCATAGCATGTGTGTGCCATGGTATCATGAGAGTGTTTTTATTGGTGTCTTGTGGATCATAGGATACAAATTTTAATATTGACTTCAACTTAGAAATTGATGTGTTAGTGTATTATGTATCCTAGGTTCATAGAGTGTCTTGTGGGTTAGAGGCTTGAGTATTGGGTGTGTGTGTGTGTGTGTGTATGGCTAGAAAAGGAGGGGGATTTCCTAGGAAATAAGCAGCAGCTACACCAGCAGTAGCAGTAGCAGCATGCAGCAACAACAACAGCTTACAGTTGCAGCAGTAGCAGCAGTAGAAGCAATAGTTGTAGCAGTAGCAGCAGTTCAACAACTACAGTAGCAGCCAGTGTACAGTATCCATGTGCAAGTGAGTGAGTGAGTGTGACTAAGTGTCAAGTGAAGTCTAGGAATAAGTATCAAGATACCATGTGTCAAAGGTAAGTGAGTATCCTAGTACTTTTGAGTATTAGTTATATGATACTAGGGTATCATTGAGATACCTCAATATATATATATATATATATATATATATATATATAAAGTTTAAGTTATAGGTTTGGGATAAACTTTGTGAGAAATAAGTTAAGTTATTAATATGAGATATAGGTATCAAAAATAGGTAGTGGTACCATATGCAAACTACCTAGTTAGGATACAACTAGAAGTAGGTAATAAACCTAAAAACCTAATAACTTAGTAATTAGGTTTGATATTGATTGCAACTCACCTATTGATATGGTGAATTTATAATATAGGTTACTTCATAGCTTCTATACTTCATGATTCTAGTTATGTTTTACTTGATTCTCGATGCGCTTGTTTTACGGATTAATATTACATGGAATCATCATATTGTTACTTGAATCCATGTGTATTAGTCGAGACAAAAAAATATTAAATAGATATGTAATCAAACCATATAATTCATGTTATTTTTCAAGAATAATAGCAAATCATGTGATTCATGTATGATTATGCCGGACATTTTTCAAGTATAATAGTCATCATTACAATGTGCTAGATTACCCTAGTCGGTCACATATTGAAAGTAGTATTATAAACCACTTAGATCAGTTACAGTCATTCTTGTTTCTCCCATACTTATTGTCACATGACATGTCCTCTTATGATTACTTGTTTCACTACTTGTTGCCATACCATTATTCTTGTTTACTTACCTATCATGTATATCATATCTATTCCCTATTTTATAGACTCTACCATGTATTGGAACATCTTGCATTGTATTGTACTTCGCTCCAATCCTAACTGGATGTTGATATAAATAAGAGATGACTATGAGGACCAGTATCCCACCTATTATGGACCACATGAGGCCTTATACCTGAACTTGATCATGCCTTTCAGGAGGATTAAGGAGCCATCACAGCGGAGATCCCGACTATGTCTATCTAGTTTTATTATAGTTTATAAACTATAACTTTTGTCCGAATTTGTCTCTGGTAGACTATGATGTTATGTATATTTGGATCTAGTCTCTTTGAGTAATCTTATCTAAACTTTGGACTTGAATTATAGACCGTTTTGTTTCTATTGATCGATCCTTCTCGTGATATCTTTCTTAAAAAATGTGACTTGAGTATTATAACTGTTTCATATATTCATTGCCCTCATTAGAGGAGTGATATATATATATATATATATATATATATATATATATATATATATATATATATATATATATTGCGTGAGTTGTTGGAAAATTGTAAGATATTAGACAGCATTCTATTGTCGATAATATGACGTAGGCTGGACGTACCCATGACTTGAATTTTTGGGTGCGGATCATGACACCTACCCTCTTTTGTTAATTCTAGTGCAACAACTTCTATAATATGACACAATAATTATACTAGTCAAATCTTTAGTGATAAATATTTCTATCCCGATGTTAGTTGTTTAGAATATTTGAATATAAAGTTTAGACTATTTTTAAACTAAATACATATTAGAACCAGATGGTTAGTGTATTGTAGATACAAATGGAATACCTTTTTGGAAATTGAATGCAAAACTTGTAATTATATTTGAGTCATAAAGTACAGTAGGTACGGGATACATAAATATGCATCACTGTATAAGTACATTAGAAACAATAGGCAGCTAAAATTATAATTTAATTTAACTACTGGTGCACTAGGAACATTTACTTACGCATAAATTTACTGAAATAGAACTTACAAAGTTTATTATTCATAATTGTTGCCATTAAATTCGAAGTTTAAGAGAACTTGATTTAATTAACAAGCGAAAAGGAAGTATAGAGAGGTCATAGAAGACAATCTAAATACAAATTTATTTTCTGAGGGATGACGATGGAGGGTTAGGAGTGTAGCAACTCTTTACTCCATGGACGATCCGATGCAGAAGCTCTTCTCTCCCGCTTGAGTGTAGGTTCACAGATAGCCAGCCTCTTGTATGGGTGTGGTACTCTGCTATTTATAGTCATCCCTGGGCGCGTATATGTTGGCCGCATGGATGCTGGAGGGTGCCACGTATCCCTTCTTAACAGGGTACAGCTGTAACCGTGAGCAGGTCGAGCTGCCACGTGGGTGCTTGTTGGGATTTTTTGTTGGTGAAGATCTGGGTGGTTCTCGTCATTTGTGGGCGTGACTTGCTCAGCTTGACACATAGTCCACACTTGGTTGGTGTTTGATGATAAACAAAGAGGTTTATACGAAACTTTTGCTTTCAAACGAGAAAAGAGTACAATTAATCCTACGAGGATATTAAGTACAATAAAATGATTCTGGGAAAGTATTGTTATAGAAGTCTGATTTGCAGTCGATCACTTTGTTCCTTGGACTACACGATGATGAAGAAGTGCCGTAGAAGAAGAAGAAGCTTCAAACTTTCTCTGAACTGAAGGCAAAAGCCGGTCGAAGGAAAGTTGTAAGTAGGATCGAATTCCTGTTGCCAAAGCCAAAACTCTCTGTCTGTGCTCTCTTTTTCTCTCTGATCTCCTTGTCCCCTTACCCTGTGACCAGGGGTCTCTATTTATAGAGATCAATCAAATAACTGCCAGGTTGGCATAAAAGCCAAGTAACTGTCTTGTTGGCGTAAAAGGCCAAACTGTGAAGAAGATTGCATCTTTTACGTTGCGGTTATGACAACTGCTACCCACGTTCCAATTGTCTTCTGAATATGCGTATGACATGTGTCCCTTTATAAGGTAACGCGTATAACTGCTTCTCGAAGATCATGGCATGCAAGCCATGTAGGTAGCTGCCCCTGCGAAAAATGGTTGGCGTAAAAGCCAAATAACTGTCTTGTTGACGTAAAAACCAAATAACTGTCTTGTTGGCGTAAAATGCCAAACTGTGAAGAAGAAGAAGACTTCCTTTACGCAAGGAGCGTAGATAGGCGAAAGAAAGCTAGGAGTCGGCAGGCATTTATGATATGGCAGAGTCTCTTTCCCTCCCTTAAGACCCATGTGTCAGAACTGCGGTTATGACAACTGCTACCCACGTTCCCATAGTCTTCTGAATCTGTGTATGACATGTATCCCTTTATAAGGTAACGCGTATAACCGCTTCTCGAAGATCATGGCATGCAAGCCACGTAGATAACTGCCCCTGCGTAAAGATGGTGATTCATGAATAATAGATAACCAGCGTAAAATAGCCAATTATTCTTCACGACTGAGATCTTGAGCGTATTCTGGGCTAAATAGCCTTATCACGTACCTTTGCAAATATAGTCGAGTTGGCGTATTTCGAGGAGATAGTATACGGCATACTCCTATAGTTGAAAATAGCCTGGTTGGCGTAAAATACAAGGATGGTGATGTGAGCGTATTAGTCACAGTTTTAGCTTTCCCAGTCATGACAAAATTTTAAAAATAGGACAAAATCTCGTGCATTAAATGCAGAGATATGCCTCCATCTCATGCATTAAATGCAGAGATATGCCTCGAGCTCTGTACGAGAAACAGCTTTTGACGTGGCGTCTGATTTCGTCTTATCTTGAGTGTAAAAACTCATTTCTGCCCATGTAGAATAGGCAGCGTATTCTTTGAATACGTAAAAATGACTTGTATCAAGAATATGTCACTAAATGACAACATGGGTCTCTGTGCAAAATTATCATTACAGCCGTCCTCTCGATCATCGTACAGTACTTTTGTCAGATGTCAAGTTCATTGATTTGTCTGACAAATTCATCCGAGGAATATGAAGAGTTCCTCGTATAACTTTATGCTGCATTAAAAACAAACGTATTTTAAACTTTACACAGGAAGGTATAGCAACCTTTTACGCAGAACAGCCTTGAAGCTCTACTTTACGCGTACAGCTTTCAAGCCCTGCTTTACGCGGACAGCTTTCAAGCTCTATTTTATGCCAAACAGCCTTGAAGTTCTGTTTTACGCGGACAGCTCTGAAGCCATATTTTATGCCACACAGCCTTGAAGCTCTGTTTTACGTGTACAGCTCTGAACTCCTATTTTACGCCAACAGCTTTGAAGCTCTGTTTTATGCGGACTTCATGTATGTTGGGGGTTTTGACGCATATAATTCCCCAGCATATTTCATGCTTCTACAGTTGGAGAGAATCACTCTTGTCATAACAGCAAAATTTGGTCTTCATGGAGTCTGAAATATATGTGGCCAGAGACGCATAGGATGCATATAGTCTGGGATGCATGGGGCCAGAGACGCATGGACAGAATGGAGTCTGGGACACATGGGTCTAGAGATGCATGGAATGCAAGGAGTCTAGGATGCATGAGGCCAGAGACGCATGGAACACATGGAGTCTGGGACGCATGGGGCCAGAAACAAATAGAACACATGGAGTCTGGGATACATGGGGCCAGGACGCATGGAACACATGGAGTCTGGGATGCATAGGGCCCTTGTTGTGCTGTCTACGTGGCGTTGCACCCCGTCGAGAGTGATGTTCTGCATTGACGTGAGTGATATTCTGTACTGACGTGAGACTTCTGTCGTTTAGTATGTTCACGCCTACGTCTTTTGAGGAAGTCAGAAAATTCTTTTCGTCAAGATTTTGTGTCAGAGACGATCCTACTGACGGGACACCACGTTAGGTCCTTCTGCGGCCAAGCTGCTTTGGCTGATTGGGGACTCGTAGATGTCGTCTTTCTTGGCTGTAAGAAGACTCTGCGGCCTGATCTCTTCTGGGTGTTTGTTTTAGGGTGCAGGGTTGCATGGATGCATATTTTCCATGCTTCTATAAGAACCCCTTCAAAGTTTTCAAAATGATAAGTTTGGAATACTTTGAATAAGAAGCATGGAGGAAGAAGCATTTTTGCCCGTATGGCTGGAAGGTCGCATGGACGTTGGATCGTATGGACGTCGGGCCGCATGGGCGTTTAGGCCGTATGGATGGGCACTTCCAGGCTGTCAAATCGTCATTAACTAACGGATTTGTTTTGATCTTTTAGTATATCTTCTTTGGGATTCTGCGAAATCTCCTGACGTGGGACCCGAGAGGCCGCTATTTCCAGGGAGATTAAAGTAGACCCCGCAAATCGAGGTGTTAGGTTCATCCTCATAACTGCTTGGTTCATTGTCTCGATATTTTCACACGGCTTTGAGGCTTATAAAATAGGCGGTAGGAAGGAGAGAGAGAGAACTTTATATCTTTGCTTTCTTTCCTTCTCCTGTGAGGGATGCTGAAGGTTGAGGCTCTAATCGTCGAGGGGTTGATCACGGGCGATTTCGATCCATGGCCTCCAGATCTGGATATTTTGCTTGGAGGTAGGGAAGTACTACACTTCTCACACTGGGCTGTGACGGATATAGAGGCACCAGTACACCATCCTGCTGCAGGGATGTACGCAGACCCATTGCGAGATTCTGTCGCCTTGAAGGAGACTCGCCTTGGACATGCACAGACCTCTTTCATAGAGTTCTGTCGTGTGGACGAGCACTCCTCTGTAATATGCAAGCATGGGTTAGGGTCGTCTGTGGTAGAGCTTTATCTCTGGCTCGACCGCATGGATAAGATCTCCTCTTGCTTGTGCGTGCAGGCTCGATCGTGCATCGCTGCGGCCAAAACAGCCGTATGGGGCAGTTTGTACCTTTATGCGATCTTCACTGAGACTTATGTGTCTTCTTTTTGCAGGCTTTACCCTCGCTCGTGCTGCTCGTGATGGAGCCTGGAAGGATATCATAATACCCATAATTCGTAGAGAATGTCACCCTTATGCGGCGGTTCCTCGTCAAGAACTAATCATGGAGACGAGGACAATTCGTCGAGAACCGATCCAGGAGACGAGGACAGTTTGGCAAGGATTGATCCAGAAGACGAGGATGAATATCCGGCGTCACGCGTTGAGTCATCCGTATTAATGCAGCGTGCCATCTGTATTTCTCCCCTTTATGCGGCTTGCTACCGGCTGGGGGCTTGTGGCGACAATGACAGGATTTGGATTAATTGTCATTCCTGTCGTCGATCTTCCTGCCTGGTTGTCGAGCGTCTACTCCTGCTCTTCCTTTGCTATCCATCAGTATGGACTCTTATCCATACACTAAGGTTTGCACTATGGAGTGGTGTGCCAGAAAGCGTTGAGCTCTGCTGTTGGGCCCACTTGTGTCCGTGGCAGAAACAATACGGGGGTGCCTTTTAATGGAAGAGGTTTTTGTTGGCGAGAACTCATGGAAACCCTTAAAAGGAATTTTTATCATATGTACTCATGACCTTGAATATTAATGAAAACCCTTGAAATATAACAAATTTTCATCATATGTACTCATGATATTGAATAAAATTTTCTCCTTTTTCGGAACTTCTTCCTGTAATTGTCGTATTGTATATTATGATTTTTGGATATCGTACCATAGGAAATATAGATATAGTATGCTACCACAATTTGTTGAGGACATCCTGCTGGAGGACTTTTGGTGGACTTATTACTTTTTGTGCACTAGAGTGCAAGTAATAAGTTTGAAGACAATCCCTATCAGAGGTAATATGGACGTGATCGGTTTTGTGGACCCATTACTTTTTTGTGCACTTTAAGTGCAAGTAATAGGTTTGAGACAAGCCCTACCAGAGGTGATATGGATAAGGCAATTTTTGTGGACTTAGCACCGCTGACGTACTATGGTGAGTACGGGTGATAAGAGGGGATGACAATTAATATCAGAGATAATATGGACGTGATGATCGATAGCCAAGACTCGAGAAGTGTCACGACCCGCACCCGGTTTAGGGGCACGAGTGCGTGGGTACGTCCAGCCTACGCCGCAGCATCGGCGGTAGAACGCTGTCAAGGTCTTGATACTATATAACTAATGGCACGCAAGCATCCAATCTCCATTAGGAGGCACGGATGACACAAATAAGATGAACATATACTCAATCACAGGATTACAGCACGATAAGATTTCGAAACAGAAATTAAAATTAAACACAACACAAGTCAACAAGTAATATTCTAACTCAACAATAACCAAGAATCATCAAAATGCCGGAGACAAATCCGGTACCAAAATAGTCTACTTAAAGAACTAACAATAAATAATAATTCCGGCTAGACCTTCCAGAATCACAACTACTACCAAGTCTGCAGCTACTCACCATATGGTCCATAAAGTGTCGGACAGCGGTCCTCTAAGGCATAGTCTGGAAAAATATTTCCAGTCAGGAAGGATCAAAGCACAATCTCAAATAACAGTTCCATTAATTGGTAATGTCTATAATACAATAAAACATGTCATGCTAGCTACTGAGAAGACAGTGAAATAAATGCAATAGCAATTTAAGAGAGACAAGCAATGTAAAGAGACAGGCAATAGGCAATATGATACAGTCAGTGCATGTATGAAATGAAAGAACAAAGAACAGTATCATATATGGGTGATGTAGTATATGATTTAAAATAGGGAACTGTAATCTATTCTACGTGTTTGAAATAGTAGTTTTAAAATGTGATCGGCTTGGAAACATGTACGATAGCTACAAGGCCTGGCTAATCATGGGTGAAGAGCATGATTAACACTTACAATTTCTATACTACAATAAGAGGTTATAATCACATTTCTTACTAACTACTTCCCCGCCCCCAACTAGTACTGTGGATCCAACCATGACACGTCACGATACACGAGCAAGTCAAGTCTATCATGTACGATGTCTAAATATACATGTCGTGTACAATGTCAATACGATAATCAAGATAACATCTCATGACTGCAGATCCAAGCTATACTAGTCCATGTAGCACAGTGTCAAAGATTCAGTTGTAACATTTCAAGATCATTGAACTTATAGCAATTATCAAGAATTGGAAATTATCAGAGAATGTACTTGCCTCGGGTCCTTAGCTGGTAATTTTGAATGTCCTATTTCCAGAGTATTCCCTGGTGAACCAACAGTCCTAAAAATACATCACAATATAACATTTGCATCAGATGCTACCCTAACATACAGTCTATAAACACTGGCCTCAGGGCCATGCCAGGCAGGGCACTAGTCAACTAGGGTTACCTAGTAGGGGTACATATATAAATATACATATCTACTCAGAAAATATAAATACCAATTTAAATACGTATATAATATATATATATAATTATACCAAAATATATGTTATGCCACATTTATTTATATATGCCAAAATGTTTTTAAACATATACCAAAATATACATATTAAAAATATATTATTTAATACGTACACATACACAATTACATACCAATATACATATATATATATATGCCTTAATTAATACATACTTATACAATTATTTAAATAAAAATACATGATATACTTATTCATATTTAAATACATCCATTACATTATACAGTTAATTTCTAATAAATAAATAATATACATATGCTAATTTCACATTAATTAAATATATAAATACTTTACATTAATTATATATATACAATTAAATTAAATACATATACTAATTACTTATACAAATATATGTATATATTTACCATCATTAAATTAAATAGACAATATACATTCACATTTATACATTACCCTTGTATTTATATACTATACACATTAGTTAATATATACACAAATACCTATACATAGTTATATATATACACTAATATATTTTACAAGTTATATACATACATATATACATATATATATATATATATAAAGAAGGAGGGAGAAGAAGAAGGGAGCCTTACAGTGGTGGCCGGAGTTGGCAGCGCCGCCGGGCGCGGCTCAGTCGGTCGGTGCAGGGAGAAGTTGCAGCAGAGGAAAGGGCTGGACTTCGGCGCCGGATTTCAGATGGGTGCCGCCGTGAAGCAGGCAGCGGGATCACGACAGGGAGAAGGAAGAGGATGGGAGGAGCTGTCGATGCAGACCGGAGAACAGTCGGGGACCTGGCCGGGCGCGTCGAGGATGGGGAGTATAGCCGCGGCGAGGGGAGCACAGCCAGGGGTCGGTGTGCAGGCTCGGGCGGGGCAGAGGAGCAGCCGCCGGAGAGAGGGCCGCCGGAGGAACTGTGGGGAGGAGAGTCGCCGGGAACAGCTACGGGGAGTCGGGGTCTCGACCGGAGGGAGTGAATGGTGAAGGTGGAGGTGGTGGTGAGAGCAGAGGCCAAGGGGTTGTGGGGAGGAGCAGGCCGCTCGCCGGGCTGGAGTCAACTGCGGTCGCCGGGGGATCGAGAGGGGAGCAGTGGCCGGGGATGTTTAGTCGGAGCAGGGGAGTCGGCCACCGTGCACAGGGAACAGTGTCCCCCCCCCCCTTTTTGTTGAATTTGAATTCAAAAAAAAACAAATAAAAGAAGAAGAAGAAGAAAAAGAAGAAGAAGAGAAAGAAGGAAAGAGAAGGAGAAATGAAGAAGGAGAAGAGAAGAAGTTTTCCAACGTTGGGTTGAGGGGAGATGGAGGCTTGAGGAGGGTGGTGTTTTCTAGGTTGCCTAGGGATTAGGGTTTGATGTAGACATTATACAGGGATGAGGGTGTTGGAATGAAGGGTTGGGATTGGCCTATTAATTGGGTGGTCCAGATTGGACATGAGGGGAATTAATTCATGGGGAATTTAGGGTGAGTTTTAATTAAAATATTAAGGATTCCTCCTTGGTTTAAATAATTGGGTGTTGGCACAAAATGCCAATTTGTAATTTAACCCCCTAGAATTTGGGAAATTGCACAAACACATAAAATGACAAAAATTTGGCAGGCGATTCAGGGTCCAGTGTTTTGTAGGGTCAGGGGGCGCTGTAAAATCGGTATGGGCTCAATTTACAGGGCACTGGAATTAAATTGGGATTTCAGAATCAGTTAAAATAGTATCTTCAATTTAAATAGAAATAAATGCAAGTTGTGTTCAACAATTAATTAGGAGTACATGGGGCCAAAATCAGGTCAGGTCATCAATACCAATAATGAAGAAGACTCAGAACAGAATATTACCCTAATTTGGGCCGCACGAAAAATAGGTCAAGATTGTCTCCAATTTTCGATTGGAACGCACAACGATACAAAAACAGGAATTTTAAAATAAATGTCCGCGACGATTTTTGTGCGGCTAGAAACAATGTACAGAGAGCACAATTATGAGTTGCAAAAATAGCAGAATTGAAGGCGGGCACGTCTAGGGCAAGGTGATGAAATTTGTTGGAAGACAAAAGTCTGGATAGTGCTCCAAATATCGAAGCAAAGGCAATGCGCAATAATTAATAAAAATACGGTAATTAATTATAAACTCCAAGAATTAAATTCTAGATAAAATAATTAACCTCAAAATTCCATAATTCCGACAGGTGCTCATCTACTGGCTTCTAGGTCAAGTCTACCATCACAAACACAAAGAACACTGTCTATAATATAATATATTAAAGTACACATCACACAGTTATTTAATTTAAATATATACTATTCATGCAATTAATTAATTATAACTACAATAATAATAAATATTGTAAAAAGTCGAAATTATCCCTATTTTCGGAATGTGGTAGTGACAAGTCTACCCACCTTAAAAAATTTCGTCCTCGAAATTTAAAATCCTCATAGTAGCATTTAATCAGGCATATTATTTTTCCCTCAAAATTTAAATTCGTCATCCATGAAATCCAGCAATAATCCACAAGGTCTTTTCACAATTTCAAACCTTTAAAATTATTGCATAACCTGAAAAATCCTCGAAATAAAAATCAAAGTCCATTTTTATTAAAATTTCCTTGAAAGTTTTGAGTTAATAATTCAATATCCGGAATTTAATATCCACTCCTCAAAATACTCAACAATATGATATTTAAGGATTCTCCAAATGTCACATCTAAATATAAAGTTCTAAAATTTATAACTTGCAATCAATTAAATATATTGATAATCCCCCAATTTTCCAAATTTTTATAACCCATTTAATCATGTCATAATCTTCCTGGAATTAATACATCATAAATTCCGTCATGTTAAATTCTTGACCCTTTATTTAAATCAATGTTTATCCTCGAATTTTTTTTTTTAATCCTCGATTGTTTTATTTATGTATTCACTACCATCAAAATTAAATTCCTCAAATCATATAATCATGAACTACTCCATATTGTTATTTCACAATAAATTCTTTCAAAAATTCTATAAATATCATATCCCTAAAATCTTCAAATATAAAATCAAATCCCATTCTTAGCACAATATCCTCCAAAATTTTTAGGTTAATAACGAAATACAAGAATTTAATATTCAATCCTCTAATTGAAATCCAATCAAGGCATATTTCTAAAATTGAATCTCATCCCAAAATTTGAATTTAACACTAATCCATTTGTGTTCTTATTCCTCGATTTTTTTTTTCCACATAATATGCAACGATGTAATACTTATGAAACCTCCAATACAATATTCAAGATATAAGTTCATAACTTGCAGTCCAATAAATATATCGATGGCCTTCTTAAATTCCTCAAATTTAATGATAAATTCAATCATTTCATAATCTTCTTAAAATTAATGATTTAACAAAACTTCAATTACGCATCCCAACTCCTTATTTAATTTAATATTTTCCTCAAAATTTTAGGCACCTTGTCTCTCTTTGTCAAGTCATAACCTCTTCGTTAATCTTCACTACAGTCAACACCAATAATCACGGTCTAAGAAAATTCTATCTATAGTCATACCACATACAATCTAGGGGGAACATACGTGGTTATGGTCTCATTTGTTATGGTGTTGCAGTCTATGCATCAGGGTGTACAACTAACTACATATAACAAGAAATCATGCATACAACTTGTACTAAGGAATCAATCAATCAAATAGATAGGGACAGAAGGAAGGAAAGGACAGAACCTGCTAACACATTACCTGCAGTATCGGTCTCCTCGACCGTCATCGCAAATGCCCGCCCTGCTGGGGTGGTTCCCTTTGCGGGTGCTGAGCAATATACGGTTCCACAGGTAGCCAAACTGGATCTCTATAGTCTGAAGCTGCACGCTGGCCGGGGAGATAAGGGGCTATAAGACAATCCCTTACTCGATGTCCCGCAGCGCCACAGTGCAAACAAAGTCCTAGCCTCGTTCTACAGCTCTCCCAAAGGTGACCTGGCTTCTTACAGAAATGACAAGTCTGCTGTGTCTCTCTTGGAGGCTGTTGTTGATCCTGCTGAACATGAATTGGTGCCTGGTACTGCTGTTGATACTGATACTCCCATGGATGTTGCTGGATAGGAATTGGTGCTAGGTATTGCGGTGGATGCTGAAATGTCCATGGTTGTTGCTGAATATGGAATGGTATGCTGTTGGTGCTGAATACGGGGATGCTTGGTTGGTCCTGGGCTACCATTCGTATCTCCAAAAGCATTGTGACTCCTCTTAGGCCTGAGATCCAGATCCTCTTCTGCAATCTGGGCATCCATCAAGATAGCCTCAAAGGTAGCGGTACGACGACCAGAAGTGCGTGACCTAATCTCTCTTGTCAGCCCTTTTCTAAATTTCTGGGCTCGATCTCCTGGGTCCCGAATCATAGATGATGCAAAATGGCTCAATCTACAGAATTCTGCAGCGTACTCGTCGACCGACATGTTTCCTTGGACCAAGTCATGAAACTGACTTTCCAAGGTTCCCAATGCCACGTCGGGAAAGAACTTCTCCTTGAAGATTTCCTTGAAGGTCTCCCAAGTAAGTCCTTGTGCTGTAATTCTCGGCTCCGTGCGATACCACGTGAGTGCGATATCGAACATCTGACTGCCAGCGGCTTCTATCTGCAAGCTCTCCAAAATCTGGGTCAATCGCAGGCTTCTCTCTATATCCTCTAGCCAGTCGTCAGCGTAGAGTATCCCTTCGGTGCCTTTGAACTCTCGAGGCATCATCCTTTTAAAATCCACTATAGTGCCTGATCTCTGTTGCTGTTGACCAGGAAACTGCTGGTACTGTGCTACTTTCTCCAAAGCTTGGAGAGTCACTTGATGAGCATTCTCCATATTTTCTTTCATCAGCTCGGTTTGTGCTTGGTGCGCTTCTGCTTGCACCCTCTGAGCCTCAGCTTGAACTCGTTGAGCGTCTGCCGTCACTCTCTGGGCATCTACCATGCCTTGGATCAAGGTAAACATCTGCGTTCCGTCAATGGGCAAACCTCCGGGAATCGGAGTCGGTGGAGGAGGAAGGTTGTCCGTCACAGCTGCGGCAATCTTCTAGACAGGTGGAGGAGGAAGGTCCCCGATAGGTGCAGACACACCTACGTGCATCGGAGATGTAGGAGGAACTACGGCTGTCTGTTCATCAGGTGGAGAGGTGGCAGGCCCCTCTAAAGCTGATGTTCCCGCTCTCATAGACCTTGTCTGCGGCGACATCCTGAAGACAGATCCCAAAGAATCAATTTAGGCAAAATGCGATATCATCAAGGAAGGACAGTACAGTTCTAAGGAAGCAACATTCAAGATAAAAGATTTGGAATAAATATTCCTAGTTGTGATTGCACAGGTCAAAGATACATCCATGGTCTGATATCTCTATCCCCTAGGTATCACGGTTCTATCACAAACACACTCACTGCTAGCTTCCTTACCTACTGCAATCGTCGATGCTAGTTATTCTTATCACTCAATGCATAACAATGCAACACACCATACTAAGTATGGCTCTCTCCAATACAATCCTGGAATGAACACCCAAGTCAGTTGGCAGTGAGATCTCAATAATGCTCAAGCCAACAGATCCTTACACATGCACCTCATCTGCTATATGCTAATATATCTTTCCCACTATAAGATCTTATCCTCAGATAAATTTTCCTCAAAATAACTTCTCGAATAAAATTTTAAGGTAAATTGCATACACTTTCCTCAAGGTTAATTATTTAAATACTGAAATAAAACTTAATCACACAAAATCCTTACAAACTTGTCTAGGTTTATTGAATCGAATCTGAATCCTCAAAATAAAATTTTAATAACAATATTTCATCTCCTCAATTTCAAAAATTTTGCAATTCATTGAAATCTTCAAAATAACTTTTAATAACAATCTCAATTTTCTCAGAATCCTAAAACTTGAATTTCATTTTCAATCTTCAATTAAAAAATTTTAAATCCACCTTTTGTAGTCCAATAGCTCTAATGTTAATCATTTTCATTGTCCTCATTGACGGGCATCATCAAATAATACCATAAATCAGTCTATAAATTTATCTTGATATGAAATCCAGCCCTACTATGAAACCAAAAAATCCTAACTTAATAGCTAATCAACAACAATCAAATCAATATCAACAAATGAAAACGGACGGAACAAGGGAATGATTGTAAGTTGAAAGTTTTAACAAGATTCTCAGGGATCATCCCAGGAATCTCTCAAGAAATTGTGATTGAGTATTTGCTCTCGTCCTAGTATCCTATGTCCTATGTCCTATAGCAGGCACGCAGTAGTATAACAAGGATGTCACACTACTACGACATCGCACAACTCGCGAAGTCTGACCTGCATGGGCCACCACTAAAAACGTGTCACGACCCGCACCCGGTTTAGGGGCACGAGTGCGTGGGTACGTCCAGCCTACGTCGCAGCATCGGCGGTAGAACGCTGTCAAGGTCTTGATACTATCTAACTAATGGCACGCAAGCATCCAATCTCCATTAGGAGGCACGGATGACACAAATAAGATGAACATATACTCAATCACAGGATTACAGCACGATAAGATTTCGAAACAGAAATTAAAATTAAACACAACACAAGTCAACAAGTAATATTCTAACTCAACAATAACCAAGAATCATTAAAATGCCGGAGACAAATCCGGTACCAAAATAGTCTACTTAAAGAACTAACAATAAATAATAATTCCGACTAGACCTTCCAGAATCACAACTACTACCAAGTCTGCAGCTACTCACCATATGGTCCATAAAGTGTCGGACAGCGGTCCTCTAAGGCATAGTCTGGAAAAATATTTCCAGTCAGGAAGGAGCAAAGCACAATCTCAAATAACAGTTCCATTAATTGGTAATGTCTATAATACAATAAAACATGTCATGCTAGCTATTGAGAAGACAGTGAAATAAATGCAATGGCAATTTAAGTGAGACAGGCAATGTAAAGAGACAGGCAATAGGCAATATGATACAGTCAGTGCATGTATGAAATGAAAGAACAAGGAACAGTATCATATACGGGTGATGTAGTATATGATTTAAAATAGGGAACTGTAATCTATTCTACGTGTTTGAAATAGTAGTTTTAAAATGTGATCGGCTTGGGAACATGTACGATAGCTACAAGGCCTGGCTAATCATGGGTGAAGAGCATGATTAACACTTACAATTTCTATACTACAATAAGAGGTTATGATCATATTTCTTACTAACTACTTCCCCGCCCCCAACTAGAACTGTGGATCCAACCATGACACGTCACGATACACGAGCAAGTCAAGTCTATCATGTACGATGTCTAAATATACATGTCGCGTACAATGTCAATACGATAATCAAGATAACATCTCATGACTACAGATCCAAGCTATACTAGTCCGTGTAGCACAGTGTCAAAGATTCAGTTGTAACATTTCAAGATCATTGAACTTATAGCAATTATCAAGAATTGGAAATTATCAGAGAATGTACTTGCCTCGGGTCCTTAGCTGGTAATTTTGAATGTCCTGTTTCCAGAGTATTCCCTGGTGAACCAACAGTCCTAAAAACATATCACAATATAACATTTGCATCAGATGCTACCCTAACATACAGTCTATAAACACTGGCCTCAGGGCCATGCCAGGCAGGGCACTAGTCAACTAGGGTTACCTAGTAGGGGTACATATATAAATATACATATCTACTCAGAAAATATAAATACCAATTTAAATACGTATATAATATATATATATAATTATACCAAAATATATGTTATGCCACATTTATTTATATATGCCAAAATGTTTTTAAACATATACCAAAATATACATATTTAAAATATATTATTTAATACGTACACATACACAATTACATACCAATATACATATATATATATGCCTAAATTAATACATACTTATACAATTATTTAAATAAAAATACATGATATACTTATTCATATTTAAATACATCCATTACATTATACAGTTAATTTCTAATAAATAAATAATATACATATGCTAATTTCATATTAATTAAATATATAAATACTTTACATTAATTATATATATACAATTAAATTAAATACATATACTAATTACTTATACAAATATATGTATATATTTACCATCATTAAACTAAATAGACAATATACATTACCCTTGTATTTATATACTATACACATTAGTTAATATATACACAAATACCTATACATAGTTATATATATACACTAATATATTTTACAAGTTATATACATACATATATACATATATATATATATATATATATATATATATATATAAAGAAGGAGGGAGAAGAAGAAGGGAGCCTTACAGTGGTGGCCGAAGTTGGCAGCGCCGCCGGGCGCGGCTCAGTCGGTCGGTGCAGGGAGAAGTTGCAGCAGAGGAAAGGGCTGGACTTCGGCGCCGGATTTCAGATGGGTGCCGCCGTGAAGCAGGCAGCGGGATCACGACAGGGAGGAGGAAGAGGATGGGAGGAGCTGTCGATGCAGACCGGAGAACAGTCGGGGACCTGGCCGGGCGCGTCGAGGATGGGGAGTATAGCCGCGGCGAGGGGAGCACAGCCAGGGGTCGGTGTGCAGGCTCGGGCGGGGCAGAGGAGCAGCCTCCGGGGAGAGGGCCGCCGGAGGAACTGTGGGGAGGAGAGTCGCCGGGAACAGCTACGGGGAGTCGGGGTCTCGACCGGAGGGAGTGAATGGTGAAGGTGGAGGTGGTGGTGAGAGCAGAGGCCAAGGGGTTGTGGGGAGGAGCAGGCCGCTCGCCGGGCTGGAGTCAACTGCGGTCGCCGGGGGATCGAGAGGGGAGCAGTGGCCGGGGATGTTTAGTCGGAGCAGGGGAGTCGGCCACCGTGCACAGGGAACAGTGTCCCCCCCCCCCCTTTTTGTTGAATTTGAATTCAAAAAAAACAAATAAAAGAAGAAGAAGAGAAAGAAGGAAAGAGAAGGAGAAAGGAAGAAGGAGAAGAGAAGAAGTTTTCCAACGTTGGGTTGAGGGGAGATGGAGGCTTGAGGAGGGTGGTATTTTCTAGGTTGCCTAGGGATTAGGGTTTGATGTAGACATTATATAGGGATGAGGGTGTTGGAATGAAGGGTTGGGATTGGCCCATTAATTGGGTGGTCCAGATTGGACATGAGGGGAATTAATTCATGGGGAATTTAGGGTGAGGTTTAATTAAAATATTAAGGATTCCTCCTTGGTTTAAATAATTGGGTGTTGGCACAAAATGCCAATTTGCAATTTAACCCCCTAGAATTTGGGAAATTGCACAAACACATAAAATGACAAAAATTTGGCGGGCGATTCAGGGTCCAGTGTTTTGTAGGGTCAGGGGGCGCTGTAAAATCGGTATGGGCTCAATTTACAGGGCACTGGAATTAAATTGGGATTTCAGAATCAGTTAAAATAGTATCCTCAATTTAAATAGAAATAAATGCAAGTTGTGTTCAACAATTAATTAGGAGTACATGGGGCCAAAATCAGGTCAGGTCATCAATACCAATAATGAAGAAGACTCAGAACAGAATATTACCCTAATTTGGGCCGCACGAAAAATAGGTCAAGATTGTCTCCAATTTTCGATTGGAACGCACAACGATACAAAAATAGGAATTTTAAAATAAACGTCCGCGACAATTTTTGTGCGGCTAGAAACAATGTACAGAGAGCACAATTATGAGTTGCAAAAATAGCAGAATTGAAGGCGGGCACGTCTAGGGCAAGGTGGTGAAATTTGTTGGAAGACAAAAGTCTGGATAGTGCTCCAAATATCGAAGCAAAGGCAATGCGCAATAATTAATAAAAATAATATAATTAATTATAAACTCCAAGAATTAAATTCTAGATAAAATAATTAACCTCAAAATTCCATAATTCCGACAGGTGCTCATCTACTGGCTTCTAGGTCAAGTCTACCATCACAAACACAATGAACACTGTCTATAATATAATATATTAAAGTACATATCACACAGTTATTTAATTTAAATATATACTATTCATGCAATTAATTAATTATAACTACAATAATAATAAATATTGTAAAAAGTCGAAATAACCCCTGTTTTCGGAATGTGGTAGTGACAGGAAGTTTGCTCAGAGGTAATATGGACATGGTAAACTCGGCCGGGGAGAAATATTAGGACAGTAGTTCAGATGTAATATGGACATAAACCGATGTCTGAGAAACTCACTGAGGAGTGATTTGATAAGTGTGGTCTATCCGAAAATAAAGATAGACCCAAGGATTGCTCCGTTGGGGGGATTGGTGGGACGATAACTTAGTGGTAATATGAACATGGATAGCATCTAACGAGATTGGTTTTTTGAGTAGTCACTGTGGGAGTGTGCGAGTGGACCTGAGGACGGATCCGCTAGGGAGACTTTGAGGATCAATCATCTATTGTGTCCCCAGGACTCCTGGATAGAGATGCTGGCTTTTACAAAAAATTGTAAAGAAGGAGAAAATATTGTACCATAGGCACTTGCTGGGGATGAAGAACCAAGAGTGTAGAGATGTACATCTGGGTTGTCCCACTGGTGATGAAGGGAGTACAAGTCTAGCTTAGACATAGTATTTTTTAAAAAACTTGTCGTTAATAGGCATCATGAGTAAGTCGCTGTTTGGTTTTGCGAGCCGGTAGGCGCCGTTGGAGAATATCGATTCTACGACGTACGGGCCCTCCCATTTGGGCTAAAATTTATCGGTCGTCGTGTGGGTCATAACAATCGGTCTTCTTACGGTTAGGACGAGATAACCCACTTGGTAGTTCCTCTTCTTCACCCGTTTGTTGAAGGTTCTAGAGAGACGCGCCTAGTACATCTCAATGCGTTGCTGAGCTAAGAGTCAATTTTTGTCGAGTGCTTTCAACTCTTGTAGTCGTCGGCAATGGTTGTCATCCACGGTTAGCTGATTGGAGAGATCCACTCGGAGTGAAGGGATTTGGATCTCGAGGGAGAGGGCCGCTTCGCTTCAGTACACCAAAGAGAATAGCGTACTTCTTGTAGCTGTCCGGACAGTTATACGGTAGGCCCAGAGATATTCACCCAGCTTCTTGTTCCAATCGCGCTTGTTTGATGACACAAAATTCTTGAGAAGCTTGTTAATGGTTTTGGTGAATGCCTCAGCCAACTCATTTGCCGCTGGGTTGTAGGCAGTCGAAGCCATATTCTGAATTCGATTTTTGTCACAGAACCGATAGAATGCATGACTTGCAAACTATGGACCATTGTAATAAATGTTCCTTCATGGTAAGTCGAAGCGGTATATGACATGATTCTTGATGAAGTTGATCACATTGGATGTCTTGACTTCTGCGAGTGGTACTGCTTCTGCCCACTTGAAGAAGTAGTCGGTGATGGCCAGGATGAACCGGTGCCCCTTAGACGAAGGTGGACTTATTGGTCCGATGATATCCATTCCCCATGCCTCAAACGGCCAGGATGCTATCGTTGGGTGTAGGAACTCTGATGGCTGATGGATGAAGTCTGGGTGGATTTGGCATGCTTGGCACTTCCTTGCATAGTCAACGGCTTCTGCTACAATTGTGGGCTAGTACTAACCCATTCTCCGGAGGCAGTCCTGTAGTTTTGGACCGGGTTGGTATGCACCAAAGAAGCCATTGTAAGCTTCACAGAGGGCCTGCTTCGCTTTTGCATTCGATTGGCATCGTAGCAGAAGGCCGTCATAGGACCGACGATACAACATTTTGGTAGCTGTATCATAGTAGAATCGGAGAGAACATCTTCTGATTGAAGTGACTTCCTTTGAGTTTTTGGGTAGGATTCCATAGACTGTGTAGTCAATGAATGGGAGTCTCCAGTCCTGGGTATCAGTGTGTACTTCCGCCGTGTGGCTCAGACATAGACAGAGGTTATTTTTGGGGTAGACCAGCGCTTGAACGATCACCATAATTAGCTGATGTGTGTTGTCTGGAACCGCCACGGAGGCAGCGAGGCTGGCCAGGGGGTCAGCCTCGATGTTCTGCAGCCGAGGGACATGCTCAATGAACAATCCCTTAAAGGTTGAGATAATATCGAGTGCAGCTTGGTGGTATATAATTAGGTTTTCATTCTGGACTTCATATTCGCCTCGGACTTGGTTGACTATCATCTTGGAGTCACCGTATGCCTCTAAATAGTCTATAACTACTTTTTTATCAAGTTGGAGTCCAATAATGAGATCTTTGTATTATGCCATGATGTTGGAGCATGGCTCCATGAGGGAATAAGCTCGATTAATGACCAGATTATAGGGGGAGATTAATACTATCCCAACTCCAGTGATGATATTGCCCTTGGGCCCTGCTCTCGAAGTGCCGTCGAAGAACATCCACCCGATAGCTTCGCACGAAGTCACGTTTGAGTTTGCCACTTTGTTTGGAATCTCTTCGTAGAGTTTTGAGGTTTCTGGCACCAAATGTGCTGCTAGAAAGTCAGCCAGAGCTTGGCCCTTGACGGCTTTCTGAGGGACAAACACCATATCGTATGGAGACAGTAGTATCTCCCAAGTAGCCAGGCAGAAACTGAGCGCCCCTGGTTTGATCATGAGAACCCTGAGAGGATTGACTTGTGAGATCACATGAATGGTTTATCCTATCATAAAATACCGAGTCTTCTTGACAGCGAATTCTAGAGCAATGCATTCCTTTTCGATGGGGGTGTACCTATGCTCCACGTCAACCATCATTCGGCTGAGATAATAGATGGAATGTTCATGACCCGCATCACTATTCTGGGCTAATAGAGCGCCGAGGGAGTGATCCATTGTACGCATATAAAGTAGGAAGGGCTTTCCCATAACCGGGGCCACAAGAACTAGAGGGTTTGATAGGTATTCTTTGATATCATCGAACGCGCGATGGCATTCTCCATTCCAGATAAAGGAGACATCTTTCTTCATGAGCTGGATGAACGGCTGACAACGCCCAGAGAGGTTTGATATAAACCTCCTGATGTATGCCAATCTTCCTTGGAAGCCGCAGAGTTTCCGGAGGTTCTTTGGCTGCTTTATCTCTAGGATTGCTCTGGTTTTGTCGGGGTCTACATGAATACCCCTGGAAGTGATGATAAAGCCTAGGAATTTATCGTTGGAGACTCCCAGGAAGGATTTGATAAGGTTCATCTTGAGCTGGTGCATACGCATGAGGTCGAACACAGTCTTCAAGTGTCACGACCCGTACCCGGAAATTCGGGCACGAGTGCGTGGGTACGTCCAGCCTACGCCGCAGAATCGGCGATAGTACGCTGTCTAGGTCAAAACCACACTTACTAACTAGCTCATTCACAAATAACATAAGCAAGATAATAATGAGAATGGAAACTTAAGATTGCAATTGAAATAAATGTGACAACAGATTCAAATGTTTAGTACAGAAATTCAGAATGAAGTCGGGGACAAACCCGATTTATAAGATAAGAAATAGGAATAAAGATAGCTAATGCTAACTACTCTGCAGGAGTAGTCTCCTGGGTGGGAACCGGCTCTGCAACTGTATCACCTGCTGGCTCATAGGGTCCATAGTAGGTAGGGGCAAGGTTCTCATCATTGCCTAAACAACGTATCCAGTCAGGAAAGGAGCAAAGTACACAGTGCACAACAAGACTAAACTAAATATTTATGACAATTAACTGAGTATCATATTGAGAAATTGCATAAAGGAAATATCAACATCTCAGAGTTTAATGCTATAAACAGGAATATGAGAAAGCAGGAAATAAAGTGAAACAGGAAATGAAACTACAACAGTCAGTAAGAACTATAACAAGACTAGAACTATCTGTGTGAACTTGTGTTTGTTTTAGAATACATAGTTGGCATGTAGGGGTTTATAAGGCTAATCTGGCCGTCATAGACGGCTATTAAACAATACAATCGAGATCTGGCTGATGGACAGTCGTGTACCAACAGCTATTAAACAATACATGGGGAAGGGTAAACTACATGCCTCCTAGTATTCTCCCACCCGATATGTAAACAAGACATGAACTCCAATATTCAAGATATGAAATACAGTACTTTAACACTATGTGTAATCAGCAAGGGTACTAGTAGAGCATGGAATTAATTATCACAATATAAAGATTAACTTGAAGTGCAGGTACTTGCCTGTTGTTTGGATCCGATTAATTGTTCTAGGGGAAGTTTCCAGAGATGAGTCCAAAAGCTGAAATAGACATTACCATCACGCTCAGAAGATGTCAAACAGCTAGAAACGTCTGTCCTTGGGTCCAATTTGGAGACAAGGGCAAAAACGGCAGTTTCGGGTCAAAACGGGGTCCGCCGGTGGGCCCGCTTTGCACCGAAAAACGTGTCCGGGTCAAAAGTCTCCAAATTCACCAAACTTAGTGTCAACAGGTCAGGAACGCTGATACGAACCCAACGGAACTTCCAGATTTGGATTCCGATGAGCCGAACACAAAATCGCCCGTCGAGCGGGGCCTGTGGGGCCCACGACACGCGATTTCGTCAACGTTCTCAGAATCGAACCAAACTTGACCCACAGGACCAGCGTATCGCTACGAGTCCGATGGCGCAAGTTTCGTCTCGATCTGACGAGTGTGCACGAAGTTAGGGTGAATTGCCAAAAAGGCGAATACGGGGCGATGTCCGCGGATACGCGTTGATTCCGGTGTAAACGCACACCCGAATCAGCTTCCACGAAGACTCACACGTCCGTATCGATGATGCGCACGTATCTGTGAAGACCGCACGCGACCAAGTCGTCCCGTTTGGCGGGACGTACTCGGTTCCGGGGTGAAACAGGGTCTGGTTTTTCCTGTTTTTGGATCGCGGTGTGCGATCACCACAGGACGCGATGTCCCGAACAGTTTATCCGGACACCGAGAGGGTCATACAGGCTTCACAACAAAATTTACGGAATTGAAAACGGAGCTACGAGGCGAAAGTTACACATACCTGAAGGGGACCCGAAAACAGGGTCGAAAACGTGTCCGAGTCGTGTCGGACACTGTGTCCTGTGTCCGACACAGGAACAGGGATTAGGGTTAGGGTTTCGCCGGAGGGGGCCGGGGAAAGTTCGCCGGAGCGAGGCGAAGCTTCTGGCGGGTCGGCGGCGGCTCGGGGCGGCCGGCAGCGGCGGCTGCGGCTGCTGCTGCTGCGGTTGCTGGCGGGGCTCCGGAGGGCGGAGACGGGGGGAGGAGGCGCTGACGGTGCGGGGGAGGAGCTGGGCCGGTCGGCGAGGCGGCGGCGAGCAGCGGCGGAGCGGGGCTGCTAGGGTTAGGGTTCAGGGAGTTGGAGGAGGAAGACGGTGGGGGGGGGGGGTCGGGGTATTTAAAGGAGGGCGAGGCGGTTGCAGGGGGCCGAGGGGAGCGGTGGTGAGGCGACGTGGGCCGCGGGGAGCGGCGCAGCGCGCGGGGGCCGGCGCTGCGCGCGGAGGGCGGCGAAGGAGTCGGGCAGCGTGGCTGGGGGGGGAGAACGTGCGGGTCGGGTCGGGTGGCTAACGGGTCTGAACAGACCCGCCCGACCCGCAGGGGAAATGGGCTAGGGCTGCTGGGCTGCTGGGTGTTGGGCTCGGCCCACTGGGCCGGGCCGGGCCCAAAAGAAAAGGAATAAAAATAAAAATAATAAATATATAATAATAAATAATTAATTAATAATTAATTAATTAGAAAAATTGTTTTTAGGCATTTTAAAAATAGTTCTGAGGCCCAGAAAAATCCAGAAAAATTTCCCTAAGTCCAGTTTTCCATTTTACACCCAAATATATTATTTTCATGATATTTTAATATTATTTATTGCAAATTAAAAATCATTTATTAATTGAAAACCTTGATTTTAATTACAGAAAATTCCCAGAAAATTCCCGAAAATTGGGAAAAATCCAAGATTTAATAATTTGAAAATTCAGGGGGTTTACAACCTACCCAACTTACAAAAATTTCGTCCTCGAAATTTAAAATTATAGCAGGGTTCTCTCTGTCCAATCTCACTTGATTGCGGTCACTACCCAACTTACAATTTTACCCATATATCATCTAAGGCTGTACAACTAGTAAGGCTAGGTCTCAACTTAATAAATCATGGTATTGAATCTTTAAGTCTGTAACACAAAACACATCACCTAGGGTATTGCCTTAGTCATAAAGGGTTATCATCTAGCACTACAAATCAAACTTACACCAAACACAGGATTCTGTCTTTCCGAAGTAAGGGAAGACGAGGTTCAATAATAAAGAGTTTAAGGGCGAGGTGGTAGAACAGAGGTACAGGGATCAAGGCATTTTAAAGAATTCTAATGGGGATTGTCAGGCGGTTTATGGATTGAGATTCTATTCTGGTAATCATTTATTCGCACGCTCGTATTAGTACGGTTATGTAACTGATACGATATGCTCGGGCATGTTTTAGGGGCAAGTATACTAGTCACTATATCTATCAATCCACGTAAAGTAGTCGTGCGAAGTGCGAATCAAAATGCACTAAGGTTGATCAGACCGTAGTACACTGATTCTGAGTAGACACTTGTATTAGTGGGGTTGATCAGGCCTCAGTAATACATGTGTCCTGAACAAGCCCGATAAAGGTAAGCTTGCAAAACTAAGCTATAAAATAGCAGCATATGTCAAGTTCAGCAAAATTCAAGTGCGCTAGATAATGATGAAAGGAGGTACAAATTTGAAGTTCACAAAATAACACAAAATAAGCACAATAGCAAAAGTCCCTAAAACAGTTATCAAATTTTAAAAGCATACCAGGTTATTTAGCAAGTTCAAAATTACTAGGTTGAGGCTGAGGTCACGAACCAATAGGCATGAGCTAAACAATACTAGGAAAGGTATCTACAAATCACTTACGCGCATTAGCTGCTTCCAAAGTTTGCGCATTCTCCACGGTCATCACGTAAGCTTGTCCGCGTCTTGGAGTAGCGGGACAGTCCCTCACTTGATGTTCTGTTGAGCCACAATATAGGCAGGCACCTAGTCTCTTCCTATAAACTTGCCAAGTGTGGCCCGGTCTTCGGCAAAAGTTACAAGTAGCAGCCTGTTGGTTCTGTCCTTGAGCCTGGTGTTGGGGTGCTGGAGCTCGAGGGAGAGGACGCTGGGTTTGCTGTGGGGACCTCTGTTGTTGTTGTTGAAATGGGCGTTTGTTGGGTCCCGCATTTCCGGTATCTCTTTCTCGCTTTAGCTTATGCCCCAGGTCTCTCTCAACGCCTTGTGCCACGTTTAAGATTTCCTCATAGGTGCGGGCTCGGCTGGTGGTGACAGCAAGGCGAATATCCGGAGACAGCCCCTTCTTGAATCTATGGGCTCTGTCTTTCGGGGTACGAACCATGTACTCCGCAAAGTGGCTTAACCTGCTAAATTCAGCAGTATACTCATCAACAGATAGGTTACCTTGTTCCAGTCTCTCGAATTGGCTTTCGAGAGCTTCCCGAGCCACTTCGGGGTAGAATTTCTCCTTGAATAGTCTCTTGAAGTCATCCCATGTGAGGTCAGGAGCAGATAGTTAGGGTTCGTCTCTAAACCAGGTTCGAGCTATATCGAACAGTTGCAGGCTTGCGGACTCCACTTTGAGATCATCGGGAACCCGGGCAGTCTTCAGGAGTCTCTCGACATTCTCTATCCACTCATCAGCATAGAGAATGCCCTCAGTTCCATAAAATTCTAGAGGCCTAAGATTCTTGAAGTCTTTGGCACTCCCTGGCCTCTTGTGTGGCGACTCCTGGGACTTAATAGCTTCTGAGAGGCTGGCCCGCAGAAGTGCAGTCTGTTCTTTCTGGGATTCCACTAATCCCTGGAACACTCCTATTAGCTGTGCCCCATCTAAGGTAACTGCCGGAACAGATGGGGGCGGCGGGAGTGCAAGAGTCTCGGGCACATTCGGCTCAGCTGGTTCTGATGTGCCTCCTACTGTGTTCCTGGTCTGGACCATTCTGAAAGATTAAGGGATAGGAAGATCAGAATAGATACTTGGAAATCAAGGGCGATAGAAAATTGATCAGAAGTAATATCACGGATTGAAATAAGGACCCTATACTGTGAATGAGCTTTATCCTAAAATCCTCAATCTTGTTGCAGGCCTGTTCGGTCCCTAAGTTGGAACCGAACAATTTAGTCGTTAGACCTGCATGGTTCATCTTGTGCATACGCATAAGGTCGAACACAGTCTTCAAGTCCCTGAGGTGATCATCTTTGGAGCGGCTCTTGACAGCGATGTTATTAACGTAATATTCTATCGTCTTGTGCATATATTCACAAAAAATGGTGCTCATAGCTCGTTGGTATGTAGCACCTGCGTTCTTCAGACCAAAGGGCATGACGGTGTAGCAGTATACTCCTATCGGTATTCTGAATGACGTATGCTTCTCGTCTTTATGAGACATCTTGATTTGATTATAGTAAGAGAATTCGTCCATGATAGACATGCGCTCGAAGTCACAAGTGTTTTCGATCATAATGTCGGTGATCGGAAGAGAAAACTCGTACTTAGGGAACGCCGAATTTAGATTACGGAAGTCGATGCAGATCCGGATCTTTCCGTTCTTTTTGACGACGGACACGATGTTGGCCACCCAATCTGGATAATATTCTTCGCGAACAAAGCCACTAGCGATCAGTTTGTTGACTTCAGTTTCAATGGCGTTCATGATATCCGGGCGGAACCGCTGTTGCAGCTGTTTGACAAGCTTGGCGTCCGAGAAGATATTGATGTTGTGGACCACGATTTGGGGGTCCGATCCTGGCATGTCTTCGTAGCACCAAGCAATGACATCAATGTATTCCCTGACGAGCTATAGCAGGGATTCTCAGTTTTCTTTGGACAGACTTTTGCTGATGAAGATATGTTTGGGGAATGATTCGTCGTCCAGATTGACTTGTACGACTTTGTCTTGGTAGGAGGTTCTCGTTGTTTGAACCGCATCTTCCATTGTGTGTCTAGGCATTGGGCCCACGGTTCTACTTCTAGGAGTTCCTATGGATCTTCGTCGTCTTCCTCAGGGTCAGTTGAAACCATGTTGGCAGACAATGTTTGCTTGAGCATCTCCCCGATACTAACGTTGGAGTCCTAAGCGGAAGATTGCAAAGAGTGGGAGTGAGCCTCATCTTCTTTATCTGAACCTTCAGTGGTTATAGGAGGCGTTACGTACCCTAAGCCATGCTTGGTTTTATGGTAGTAATCCCCGGACTTGTCTGTGAGAGCAGGTAGACGCAGGGGTAGCCGTCGGCCCTTGCCATAGTTTAAACCTCAATTATTTTTAAGATTGTAACCCATCTTCTGGATGATATGTTTGGCTTGATCGCTGAACCGGGAGAGTTATATTTTTTCGGCGTCGGGTTCTGGCTTTTGTTTCTCCGGGGTGAAGGACCGGGGAATTCAAACCAGCCGAAGATGATGGGTTTGTCTCCCATCCTCCTTGCCAGAACCGTGAAGTAGGAACCTTGACTAGGGAGGATCTGGTTTACTGCGTAGGTGGTAGTCACCTGTGTTTGCAGATGAAGGCCCAGATCATACTCCATGGAATACAAGGTACTTATATGTGCAAGTTTGGAGTAGATCAAGGATAACCCTTTATTAATAAAATAGGGTAACTTCTCTTTGGGGATTACATCACCGAGAGAAGGGACGTTAGCATGAGCAGCCACGCACTCCTCCAGTTCATCTTTTTCGAGGGCTACCCCAAGCACGAACGAAGGCTAAGGTGGATTCCTGTGCAGTTTTACCACTAGGGGTTCAAAATTTATAGGAGGTGCGAAAGCTTCCCTTGGTGGTCTTCTAAGGCAAACGACCATAGGCGTAGATGACGTCGGATTTTCCCACTACGGTTGATTCAGCCTATAAAGGCGAACGGCCAGAGGTTCGAATATTATAGATGGTGCCGGATCATCCTTTGATAGTCGATTCGGCCTGCGAAGACGGACGACCAAAGGTTCGGGTGCCTTCCTGTTCAGTTTTATGACAAGGAGAGCGGTTGTGTCAGGTGTACGTGCCTTTAGACGAACTCTCAAGGGTTCATCTAATGTAGTCCCGGCCTCTGCCTCATCGTCAGCATCACTGCCGCCTTCATCTCGGTGGACTTGCTTGTAGTGGATTGAATTGGAGTAGTAAGCCTCAACCCCTTTAAACGGGTCCATGTCCGCGAATTCTGTCTTGACCGTGCCATGGTCGTCCACATACTTTAGACATTGGTGTATAGTTGATGGCACGATCATGTATTGGTGTATCCAAGGTCATCCTAGCAGAATATTATAGGATACATCCACGTCAATGACGTAGCAAGTGACCTCTGTTTTCAAGTCGTCGATCTGACATTTCAGGCAAATCTTGCCCAGAGAGTAGCTTCTTCCTGCATTGAAGCCACTGATGGTAGTATTAGTGGTTGCCAGCCGATGCATCGGGATGCCCAAGGTCTGAAGCAGACTCCGCAGGGTGACGCTGATTGATGAACCGGGATCGATGTGCATCATGTCCACCTTAATGGCGCCGATGTACCTGATGTAACACAGGGGGCGATCATGCCGGTTGTTCTTTAGCAACATATTTTTTTGCGAGAATGTGATGTTGGGTATTGCCTCCATGATACTATTCCAGTGGGGGCAAGCAGTCGGATCTTTAGCTGGCGATTTGACCTGCGCCAGGTAGGTGTCGATATTTTGCAATACCTCGCTAAGAGCAGTCTGAGTGTCTCTGGAGAGCCACAGAAGCTCAAATAATGACAACTTTGCCGGGGTATTGGCGAGTTGAGCCAAGACGTCAAAGTTGTAGGGTTTTTCTAGTCCCTGGGCCATTTTCTTACGCAACGGCTTGTCGAAGCGTGCCTCTTTTTGTTTGGACTTGTCCGCTGGGGGAGGCTGGGATGGACCTGGCTCAAAGGCCGTAGGTACTGTAGGAGTATCGTTGTCGGGGGTATTATAATCCCGCTGGTAGGTGAGTCCTGACTGGGTTGCTCCTACCAGGGCTTTCTCAGTGGTGGGGGACACCATGTGGCAGGACTTGGCTTTTCGTGTTTTAGGCCTGACGACGAAAGGCGCTGCTTGCTGCGTCAAGTCTGGGACAAGATCCGGGTGGACCCACACGATTTTGTCCTGAGGTGTAGTAAAAGGTATCAGCCCGGATGCTAGGTCACGAGCTGGTGGAAGATTGACTACCTCCATTGTTGTCCTTGGGATCGGTGTGACTCCGTCTTGGGCTTCCGTTGCAGAAAAGTTGTCGAACTGGAGGGATACCATATTGGAGGCAACTGTTACGTCATTGAAGTCCAAGGAGAGAGCTTTGGTATCGATCAAGCGCTGAATGTACCGCTTCAATGTATAATAATCCCTCATCACATGGTGTACATACCGGTGGACGTGACAGTATTTTGGGTTATTTATGTCTGCCACTTTCGGCTGTGTTTGACGTCGGGGAGCCAAAGTTTACCTTCCTGCATCAGCATGTCAAAGATGGGTATGACATCACTATCTTCGAAAGAGTAGGTCTCCTTTGGTTTTGGAGCCTCTGCCTATTTTTTCTCAGGCCTCTTGGTTACGTTGGTGACCGTAGCCTGCTTTCCTTTTCCGTCGCGGCGGGTATTGCCGCTATTATTGTTGTTTTTGTTGTGGGAAAGCTTTCCCCTATAGTCGGCGATAGGGATATGTATTCCTAAGTGTAAACCCCCTGATTTTTTCAAGATTTTTAAAACGGATTTTTCAGAAATTTTCTGGGATTTTTCGAGAATTTTTACTAATTAAAAACCTGGCTATTTTTGCATTAAATAAAATTAAATGTTTTTAAAATATATTAAAATATTATGAAAATAATATTTTTGGGTGTAAAATAAAATATTGGACTTAGGGTAATTTTCCTGGAATTTATTGGACCCCGAAAACAATTTTTAAAGACCAAAAACCCTATTTTAAAATAAACCCAAAATAAACCGGGTTGAACCGGCCCAAACCCGGTCCAACCGAACTGGATCGGACCGGACCGCTCCTAGACCCTAACGGGTCGGATCGGGCCAACCCGACACGACCCGACCCGACCCGACCCGCTCACCCTCACCCGCTTCCCTCTCTCTCCCCCACGACACAGCAGCCCGCCCGCGTCCTCCGGCGCTCCGCCCGCCCCGCTCCGCTCCGCCCGGCCATGCCTCCCCCTCGCCTCCGCCTTCCCCGCCACGACGTCCGCCCCGCTCGGACGTTCCCCTCTCCCTCTCTCCCTATAAAGCCGCCCCGCCTTCGACTTCCTCCGCCCTCTCTCCCTTCCTCCTCCGCCCGTCCCCTCGGCCGCCCGGACTCACCCCACCACCGCCTTCCCTCCTCTGCTCCGCTTTCCCCCGCAGCCCCTCTCCTTCCTCCGCCCTAGCCCGGCTGTCCTCGCCTCACCTCGAACCCCCAGCACCGCCCTAGCCTCCCGCCTCCGCTTCCCTCGTCTTTCTCCCCGCTCCACCGCCTCCTCCGCCTTTCCCCGGCTGCCCTAGCACCCCCTGTCGACATCCTCCTCCGCCTAGCCACGCTCCGCCTATCACCACCTCCACCGTCGTCGATCCCCCGACGAGCTCCACCACCATCACCCCCTTTCCCCTCGCGCCCGACCCTCCACCACCGCAGCAGTCCTCCACGACCCTAGCTGCCTCCGACGATCTCCCCCGACCTCGGCCTCCCCTCCGCCTAGATGCCCTAGTCGTCCTCGAGCAGCCCCCCGACCGCTCCGCCGTGTCCTCCGACGACAACCATCTCCGACACAGAACTCTAAACCCTAAAACACAGCGGACACAGACACAGGACACGGACGCAGGACCCGGACACAGGACCCGGATACGCGAATCCTCAATTTCACGGAGCCATGTTCAGGTAACCCATTCTCTCTGCTCGTTGACCCATTTTTGGTTTCGTCTGTTGCATCGTGAACCCTACGTGACCCTCTCGATGCTCGTGTAATCCGCTCGGTGTGTCGCGTCCTGTGGCGATCGCGAACCGCGATCCAAAAACAGGAAAAATAACGCCATGTTTTACCCCGGAACTGAGTACGCCCCGCCAAACGGGATGACTTGGTCGCGTGCGGTCTTCACCGATACGTGCGCGCCATTGATACGGACATGCGGAATTTCGCAGAAGTTGATTTGGATGTGCGTGCACACCGAAATCAACGCGTATCCGCCGACAACGTCCCGTATTCGTCCGTTCTGGAATGCGTCGTAACTTTGTGTACACATGTCGGATCGAAACGAAACTTGCGCCATCGGACTCGTAGCAATACGCTGGTCCTGTGATCCAAGTTTGGTTCGATTCTGAGAACATTGACAAAATCGCGTATCGTGGGCCCCACAGGCTCCACTTGACGGGCGATTTTGTGATCGGCTCATCGGGATCCAATTCTGGAAGTTTTGTTTGGTTCGTATCATCGTTCTGGACCTGTTGACACTAAGTTTGACGAATTTGGAGAACTTTGTCCCTGACATATTTTTCGGTGCGAAGCGGGCCACATGTGGACCCCGCTTTGACCCGAAATTGTCATTTTTGCCCTTATCTCCAAATTAGACTCAAGGACAGGCATTTCTAGCTATTTGATATTTTCTAAATCTGATGGTAATATTTGTTTCAGCATCCGGAGACGTTCCTGGAGATTTCACGAATACCAGAGCTACAGTTGGAGCCAGAACCACAGGCAAGTGTACCTTGCCAACTTGCAGTGATTCCTGTTATAGTACTTTGCTTGAGTTCTTTGTATATACATATATAATCTTGATATAAATTTTCAACCTAGGACCGTGTGACTTTACTTAGCATCCGATTAATAGTCGGGTGCCTACACCGTACGCGGCGTTGTGTATTGTCATCTAGACAGGAATACCGAGACCCGATATTACTCGTACTTGTCTTATCAAGTACATCATAACCCAGGACACCTGACACTATTCATGAGACAGAATCGTCCTGAGACATTCATGGTGATTCTGTATAGGATACAGGTTTCATGACATATTCTTTACATATATGCTTAGAGCTTATTATGACTTGCTGCATTAGATATGATCTTGCGTGACATGGACATGGGCCCTCGTGGACATGAGACGTGTGATTACATTGGGTGGGAAGAGACACACAGGCTACAGGCTGATCATATATATATAAAACCCCTATTATTGTGAGGCTCAAGACTCTAAACCCGAGCTTGGCCCATTACGTGTTATTACTGCTACCGGCTCCCCGACACAGAGCTTGTAGTGGTTTCAGCCTGAGTTTTAATGATGCTCTCAACTTGCATATCACTTAGCTGGTTACATAGTTTACCCTATTGTTTATTTATTGCTGCACTATATTTATTTTGGCATGAGTTATCTTGTACCTTGCTATGTCCCCTGAGGACCTGGATCTAGATTATGTCCCCAGGTATAGCCGAAGAGATCCATCCCGAGATATACAGTACAGGAGCACTTCCAGGAGCTGTACCAGAACCTGAGGACGAGATCGTGCCAGAGGACTTCTCCTGAGTATTGGCTTTATATACTCAGTTATTTCTATTTCCAGTTCCTCTATTTCCTGTCTATTGCATTGATGTATCAGACTTATTCTCGAATTATTCCCCGAGACACTTTTATTGAGATATGTTAGATTTTATTTAATTGCATTTATTCTGGCTTTTGATCTGTGTTTATCTGTTGTGGATGAGATTAGAATAGACTGTGACTTGTATCATTTGATCTATTTATTGTTGTACTACAGCTTAAGTACACCCTGATGGATCCATTAAATTGGGTTTGTCCATCGGTGCGTACTGCTGGCCATTGCCACGTGTCCAGTCCCTCGATATTTTGGGACTGGGGCGTGACACCAAGGGTCGGGCATCCTTGACCTTTTTCTCGGTGTTGACGGTGCTTATGTTGAACGTCGTTCAGTCTTTAAACTGGCTATCACCCATCCAGAGGCTGACGGCCGGAAGTAGGTTTCTCCGACACATCTCCATCATCGTCATCACGGGATAGCCAGGAGCCAGGATCAGCACAGCTTGTCAGAACCGTTCGATAAAATTTTATGCAAGCTATCTTTCCCCCTGGGTGGCATCCATCAGAGAGGACATCGTCATATCATTTCTTGCCTCATAGAATCTTCCGAGGAAGAGGCTCTTGAGATCGTCGAACGATGAGATATAGTTATCTGAGAGGCTGTAGAACCAATCGAATGCTACCCCGGATAATGCCCGATGAAGAGCCTGGTGAGAATAGCATCATTGCCGGGTAGATGCCCCGTTGCAGTTTTGAAATAGTTCATGTATCGGCGGGGGGGGGGGAGGACTTTCCGTCGAATGTCTCAATATTGAAGGGTTTGTACTTGGGTGGATATGGTATATCCCTCCATTCTAGTGGATATAGTTGCCGCACTCCGAGATCGTGGAGTGAGTCCCGATTGTCCATGGAATCCAGGCGAGCTCGGAGTTCTCCGACCTCCCTCATCGCTTCCATAGCTTCATATATCGCGGGAGGAGCAGACGACCCTGGTAGAGCATGACGGTCGCCAACGGGGGGGCCGGTTGTATTTGAATTTGCATTAGTTCCAAGGTCTTGTCTTGAGGCCATTGGTGGTTGGGAGGCTACAGTCGCCTTGATGTCTAGCACTGCTTGGGTCAAGGTTTGTATTGACTCTCTCATAGTGTGTATCATTGCTTCGAGGGTCGCGAGGCACTGCCGGTTCTGGGGCCTTCGTGGTCGTCCTCTGCCATATGTGTTGTTCTTTCATGAGGCAAGTAGGAAATGACGGTTGACGCAGCACTTTCCGCCTCGGACTCTTGCGGTGAATAGTCGTTGGGAGAGCTAGTAGTGGTGCATCATGTTTGGACTCTGATGGAACACTACCCCCAGCGTAGGAGGCTGTGTCTCCTTGGTGAGGGTGGCTACCCCCGGTGTCTGTTCCTTGAGAATCCTTAGCTCCTCGGAATGTCGGATTGTTGTATAGGTCCGGGGGATTACCACCCCCAGCTTGCTCAACCCCCGGTAGTTCTTAGGAATAACTACCCCCAGCGACTGGGAGTTTCTTCTTTGAGCGGGTGCTCTGGAAAATACCTTCTATAGGTTCAGCTGTTGGTCCTCTTCGTTGTCGCCTTCGTAACACACTTGTAGAGAGCAACGGACTGGAGGTACCCAACTTTTTTCCTCCCTTGGTGGCGGGAAGCCTCCGAGTCGAGTAGCATGAGGTGAATGGCAGCTCCTCCTCCTCTGGTATTTACACCTGATCTCCGGGTTGTTGCCGGATATGTGCTTTCTTGTACAGTCGTGGCGCCTGCTTGTGGGTGTTCCCATTTTGTTGCAGCAGTAATTAATAATGATCTTGGCACAGTGATGCCCTGGAGAGGATATTTTATCGGCCACAGTTGTTTCCCTCGCCTTACGCTTATGATTGATCACATTACGCAAGTCAAGCAAGGGTTGTTCCACCTTTGTACCCTTTTGTGGGCCCGAAAGGACCGAGCGCACTGGTGCGTAAGTGTTATATTTGCTCCTTGATCCGGGGTTCGTACAAGAACTTCCCTCGGATCGTTAGCGGAAGACTTTTGAGACCGACGCTGTCTGTTTGCCGCTGTGGGCTGGACGCACGAGGAGGTCTTATATAGCTTTCCATTAGGGGCCCGTGTAACGTTTAACGGTGCCTGCTGATGGTCAGCTAACTGGACAGTTGCTTTAGCCTGATGAGCCCGCACTACCCCGGACTTCTTTGACTTAGTACCTGCAGGCGCATAGTACAAAGAGTCCAAGTTTGGGATTTTACCATTCTCGGCGAGCCGCATAGGATCTGCACCGTATGAGATACGGTCGAAAATAGAAGTTCTGTTGCTGTTAGGTCCGCATGCGGCTGTCTGCCTATGGCTGTGAGCTGGTGCCACATGGTCAGTCTTATGCGGCCTCCTTCTTGGTAGCATAGCACCTGCCTCAGCACCAGAATATCTGGCATCGTAGTACTTTTCTCTGCCATAGTCTGGGTGTTGAGCAGTTTCTGCGTCAGACGGGGATGCCACATAGACGTGGACGTCCTGAGTGTTCGCCTGACGATCATCATCAGCAACAGAGTGAGAGGAAGGAAGAGTCTGCTCCGTAGTTGGGCGAGACGCAACGGCCTTTGCTACCCACGTCCTGCGAGTCTTCTTGGTCTTAGCTAGCCTTGGCGAAGGACTAGTACTTCCCTCTGAGAGCATTTTCTCGAACGCTTGTTGGTCGAAGCGAACTACCACATCTTTTGCGTTGAGCCGAGCTTGGCCGCATCGGACTTCGTCACCAACTTCTCTTCAGAGGAGAAGGAGGTCCCCAACAGATTCATCATCTTGTTTGCCATTAAATTTGAAGTTTAAGAAAACTTGATTTAATTAACAAACAAAAAGAAAGTACAGAGAGGTCGTAGAAGATAATCTAAGTACAAATTTGTTTTCTGGGGGGTGACAATGGAGGGTTAGCAGTGTAGCAACTCTCTTTACTCCGTAGACGATCCGATGCAGAAGCTCTTCTCTCTCGCCTGAGTGTAGGTTCGCAGATAGCCAGCCTCTTGTATGGGTGTGGTACTCTGCTATTTATAGTCATCCATGGGCGTGTATATGTTGGGCCGCATGGATGTTGGAGGGTGCCACATGTCCCTTCTTAACATGGTGCAGCTGTAACCGTGAGCAGGTCGAACTGCCACGTGGGTGCTTGTTGGGATTTTCCGTTGCTGAAGATCTGGGTGGTTCTTATCCTTTGTGGGCGTGACTTGGTCAGCTTGACACATAGTTCGCACTTGGTTGAAAAGAATCACTCTTGTCATAACAGTAAGATTTGGTCTTCATGGAGTATGAAACACATGTGGCTAGAGAAGCATGGGACGCATGGAGTCTGGGACGCATAGGTCCAGAGACGCATGGACCGCAAGGAGTCTGGGACACATGGGGCCAGAGACGCATGGAACGCATGGAGTCTGGGACGTATGGGACCAGAGACGCATGGAACACATGGAGTTTGGGACGCATGTGGCCAGAGACAAATGGAACGCATGAAGTCTGTGATGCATGAGGCCCTTGTTGCGCTGTCCACGTGGCGTTGCACCCCGTAGAGAGTGATGTTCTGCCCTGACGTGAGACTTTTGTCATTTAGTCTGTTCACGTCTTTTGAGGAAGTCAGAAAAAAAAAATTCGTCAAGATTCTGTGTCAAAGATGATCCTGCTGACGGGACGCCATGTTAAGTCCTTCTGCGGCCAAGCTGCTTTGGCTGATTGGGGACTCATGGATGTCGTATTTTTTGGCCGTAGGGAGACTCTGCGGCCTGATCTCTTTTGAGTTTTTGTTTTAGGGCACAGAATTGCATGGATGCATATTTTTTATGCTTCTACAATAATGAAATTGCATTTATTTTTACTCAAAAGATAAGGTTTAATTTTTTTATTAAAAGTTGTTTGAACTATGTTTTTTTCATAAAGTACCAAGCACTATGGTTAGAGATGAAGCCCTCCAACTTTTTCAATAACATAAAGATAAACGATCTCATTTTATTCAACTTAACAATATAATTTCGTTAACTTCTGATATATAATAAAAATCTTAGATTATATATGTCTTACTTCGCTCATTATACTGATTTTTATTGTAAGTTACAAAAAAATTGGTTTTGGCATGCTAGGGTATCCACATAGTGAAAATGTAATTGGTAATGCTATTTTAGGAATTATTCGAGATTATAGTATATACCATTTTTTTTGTTATTTCTTTTGATGATGCCAACAACAATAAAATTGTCATATCTATTTCGAAAGATCATCTACGATCAATATTAGATGGTAAATTATTTCGTGTTAGATGTGTTTGTCATTTTATGAACTTAATTTTATAAGATGATTTTCAAAATATTGATACTCATAGAAATAATTTGATATAGCCTATTATATATTGGTACTTAAAAAAGTTTGTATTGTGGACAGATCGAGCCTATATGGATGTGTGAGGATAAAATGATCATTTAAACATTTAAGTCCAACATAGACTAGAAATACCTTGAAGGTCTGAAAAAAATGAACCAAACCAAGCTTTCGTTAGTGTCACTGAGCTCACATTTGCTTCCGCACCCATGTGTGTTATGCCGTCACTACAAGAAATATCCCATAAGGACAATGAACCTTTTAACAACACAATATTTTTTGTTGCTAATAAACCATTTTTGCAACGAATATTTATGTCGTTGCTAAACACAAATTTTGATAACAAAATCTTTTGTCATTGCCATAATTTCGTCACCAAAGACCAAAAAGTGAATAAGCAACGGTGACTTCGTTGCTTAGATCATCTACATTTGACACACTAAAATTAATAATGAATTATATTGTTGCTAATACGTTTTACCTTACCTACAACAACGCAATACGTCGTTGATAAAGGTTTTATTTGGGTGCTAAGTGAAATTTTACCGCTTTTGGCACTTTTATTTGGGAGGTTTTGAAAATTTTGCTAAATTATTTAGGAAAACAACGGCCATAAACCATATCCTCTTTATTTTGCTGAGCGAACACCGGCTTCCGCGCTATTACGTGCAATGCTTCAAGTTTTGTCTGTGCCACTGACTATATATATGCTTTCACGTTGCTGCTTCCATCCTACTTCTAGTTCCGTGGCGCTAAGGGTTGTTGATCCCATGCCATTGTGTGTTGTTGCTGCTTACATGCCACTGGGTGCCTAACTAGCTGAGCCATTGTTAAGGACCCTTACATACTTTGTGTGTGTATATGGTATAATAATTCAGGTTCTTAATTTGTTATTGTCTACCATCTTAATAGGTCATTATGGCTCGAACTTCCATAAAGAGTAGGAGAACTGCAGTTTTTGTCACACTCTGCTCACAAATAATTGAATACGAGTACGTGAGTATGTCTAGCATGCAGCACAGTATCAGAGGTAATACGATGTTAATAACTCAACTAAATATAAAGTCCTCTAAATATCAACTTTTGTACATGAATGATTCTCATATTATCCTTGCTAACTCAATCACATATGCATATAATAAGAACAGTTAGATAATAAAGAAGAAAACCTAATCTATAACATCCCTAACAACACCATAAAGTAAAACGATAGCCCAAGTCATCCAAAATCCTGAACATAGGGTACATACCATAAAAGAGTATCTTGGGAACAAACTCAGTCAAATGATGTAATAAAAGAGAAACTACATCTATAATATGATAAAGGGTAACTAACAGTAGCTCTATCGAAACTATTCTATCTAATCCTGGTATGCGGTGAAGTCCATATAACACACCTGAGGTCCATAGTGAGTAGGGTATAGATCATCCTCACTTAAAATATCAATGTATCTAGTCATGATTGAAGCAAGTACAATTACGCTATTGAGTTAACACTATACATATAAATCTATCATGATGAACTAAAAAGAAGTCTAATAGTAAATAACAGGTAATAAAGCAGTATATGTAGCATAAACTGAGATAACATAGTAAAACTATAACTAGGAATCATAAATGGAAAACTAACAATATGTGACATAGATAGACAGTAAAACAATGACAAACTCTTTGTATCTCGTGTAGTTGGAATTAATACAACTTTGGGCATGTAGGCGGCATAGGATTAGGACAGTCATATGTATATTGTATGATTGAACTCATAATATTTTAGTAATAGGACAAACCTAGAATAAGTATATGATTGAACTCACATGATTGTACATAATCAATAAGGTACATACTAGCTAGTAGTCTTCCCCTACCCTATATCTCTATATGAGTACATGATATGAGTTTAGAAACATGATTAGATCTCTATGCGATTACTAGTCTAGATAACCTATAGTAAAACAAGATCACGAGTCATGATAACAATAAGTCAGACTAGATCACGAGTCACGATATGAATAATAAACTTGATCATGAACAACAAATATCACTCTCTCATATGTACAAGTCACACTGTCATAATCAGATATCAAAATGTATAAATATGAACAACAATAATAGTATTTATATGTAAAGGTAGTCAATAATCGTAATATATTTTCCTAACTCGAGTTTGGTGAAGCGTCGACATGTCGGACATGAAAATAAACCAAATATAAATCTCTCCAACTAATCTCAAATGCAGAAATAGATATCACCAACATATTCAGATGTTGCTAAAATAAAGAATCCATATATAGAAGTTGTTTTCGTATAGAAAAGAAAGCGTATTGGATTGTTCTTCTCGAAAAAACTTGTGAACTTGTTACAACTAAAACTCGATTTACAATAATGTACAAATAATTTTTTTAGGACAAGTCAAGATTCTGGAGAGATGAGGTGATGTAGGTTAAATTAGCCTATGCTCCATTAACGATCTAACAAGACTTCGAGAAATACAAGAACCACGAAGATGAGCAAGATCTTGTTGTGGTTACTGGAATATGAGTGTAAGTACGTCCCTATATTCTTTGTAATGTATGTTGTCCTCAAAATTTGCAAAGACCCAGTTATTTATAGAAAAATAGTTGAATGTAATTGTTTTGGCTCTCCACGAAAATATGCCCTCAAGTAGAAATGAACTGCCACATGTATCACATCCAATGAAAATAGTCTTTTGAGTGGGAGTTTCATGTTCTATGTCTGAACAATAACCAAATATGAATGCGACCTACTTCTTGCGCACAAAGTGAGGCACGTTCTCTCAAAATAAGGTGAGAATTCCACACATTTTGTATGTTTGCAACAACACAAACCACAGAATGATCATGGAAAATCGTGGGTTAATAACTATACATGTCTATCCACGTAAGCAACAAGCTAGAGCATCAGTATGGAAATTATTTCCACTGAAGGTGTGAAATATTCTACTAGAGAATAGGGAGCATGGATTTTCCATTAGTAAATGATCAACGAAAAGTTCTCCTATGTCGTGAAAGGTGACTTCTCATTCTTCAATATTGATTTGACTAACACTTTTCAAAGATTGCCAGACATCATGAACCATACCCCTTCAGTTCCCATGGAGTGACAGTTATCAATTGTGTTGACAAAGCTTGTGTTGACAAAGCTATCAACTCAGGGCATTAGTGACATATTTAGTAGAAATGGAAATTTTTGTTAGTTGTTCGTCCATGGAAGAAACATGCTCTGCTGATATTTCTTGTGTTGAAGAAATAAAGTGTCTTTGTCACGTGTCAGAGTCAAATGAGTGACTTTACAAATATTTTAATTTTTGAAGTTCATTCCTCGTACTTTGTGATCACTACAACTTCGTTACTCAAAGTGGAAGTGCAGTCTCTTGGGGATGCGTCTGAGTAAAGAGACTATTGCCTGTTTAGACAACTTGTCTACTGGACAATCTGAAGTTTTCATGCAGCTAGAAATAAATTATTTTTACTAGAACAGTTATTTGCATAATATGTTCGTTGATCATGTTACCTTAGGTTTTTTATATTTTTTATGTCTCTATAAGACCCTATTAAAAGTTTTTGAAGTATTTCTTGTTTTTGTACTTGTACTCTCTTTTTTTGCAAGCTAAGTATATTTTCCTTTTTCCTACAAGAGCTTCTCCAATTCATCCTGACAATGATGAAGCATGAAAGGACATCATAAGGATTCTTATTCAAACTGAATAGAAAGATTACCCAAAAGACTTTTACCGTCTTCGAAGCAGTCTGGTTGTGAGAACCCACGAAATTAGGCCTGCATTTATCAGGCAGCTTAGCAAGGGAGTTGATTACATGGTTGGGAATAACTGCGTCCGTTAAGATCTCAACCGACTGTTGCAGAAATGCATTTTTATAACCATTGGCATTCTTGGATAACTTAGCCCAAATTTGTTTCTTCCACCATAATTGTCGGTACATTCGTTGATGTAAAGCCTCGGCTAGCATTATATTTCTACGTCCAAAGCTTTGTCGGTGTAGAATGGAAGCATTAGTGCATAATCAGCGGAACGATCTTCGCATGTACCACTTCAAAATGTTTATAGCATTACATGTATGTGATCTTAAATATTAATAAAAAGCTTTATCTTATAATTGATGTATCTTCGTTTCTTCAATTAATAGCTTTTTGTTGTAAACTTTCTTTCAATTAGAGAGAGTAGATGTGCCATAGCCAGTAGGTTCACTTGGGATCAAAAACTCATCCAACGGTATAATGATAAGAATGATCTTACTCTATATAAGATCTCGCTGAAGACCCTAAAGAAGCGGCTTACATTAGGAACGATAAGTGCGTTACTACAATGCCTTTATCACCAAGATGCTTTATCTACGATCCTATGAAGGAGTCTTGCTTCAATGTTCGTTAAATAGAGAAGCAGGGGAAACCCTCAAGTAGTCACATGATGGTACATGTTGCGTGCATCAACTTGGCCCTAAGCTACAAGACCGCCTCTGACGTGTGGGCTATTATTGGCCTACTATGTCTACAGATGCCACAGAGTACGCAAAGAAGTACAAAGTGTGTCAGATCCATAAGGACATCATCCACTAGCTATCGAAACTGTTACATCCAACATCCACTTCTTGGCCCTTCAAAGTCTAGGATATGGACATTATCGGCACTATCAGCCTACAATCTGTGAAAGGGCATCGATTCATTCTCGCGATGACTGACTACTTCTCTAATTGGGATGAAGCCATAACACTGGTAAAAGTGAAAGAATCGAATGTCATCGGCTTCCTCAAGCACAATATGATATCCCACTTCAGAGGTTTCCCGTGGATCATGCATGTCAATGTCCTCCAGTTCGTGATTCAGACATTCCATAAATTTTGTGACAAATTCAGGATTCAAAATTACTTCAACAACTTACAATCCTACGATAAACGGATTGGCAGAAACTTTTAACAAGACAATCATCAAGTTGTTGAAGCAATTTTGAATCCTGAATTTGTCACTTACAATCCTACGATAAACGGATTGGCAGAAACAATCATACGAAAATATTGATAGCATGAAACTAATTTATTAGAAGACAAAACTACAATATGAGAGCTTTTCAGTGATATTAAGATTACATTACAAGATGAGAGCTTTTTATTGGTATTCAAGATTACACCATGTGTAATAATGTAGGATGGATGAAGCGACGAGTGCGAAGACCTCCTCGACAGCTGTATGGCGACACCTACAACCATGACAATAAGGTCAAGGTTTAGGGCATAATATTATGCTAGACGGACTCTGCAACAATGTCGGAAGGATAAAAAATTGAGTCCTCCCAGGTTATCTGAGAACGTCGGTGGTTGCAATAACGTAGCAAGCGACATCTGTCACGCCCCGGTCCCAAAAATACGTAGGACTAGGAATACGTAACACGCCCAGCCGTATGTATATGAACTCCAATATATGGAAACCATATACACACGTACGCTGTAAATGAATATGCAATCCATCAGTGGTAATATACTGTCACAACAAGTCACACACAATCTATATCTCATCCAGAGCATAAATACTCAGTAGGAATAAAGAGCTAAAAATATAACTGAATAACCAAGTAAGTATCGAGTCTGATAGTCAGGTGGAAACAAATCCACTACAAAACGACTATACTGAGTAGAAACAAAATCGATGAATAGTAGTCCTAATCACAGATACTCTGAGGCTAAGATCTCCTCAGTCTCGTAAGTAGCATCCAGTCCAGGCCCATACTCCTGAGGATACTCCTGCTCGTCCATATCTGGAAAGGGACCAGGTCCTCAGAGGGACATAACAAGATATATAAAAGTATGCCGATAAGTACTGAAATAAAAACATCCATCGGGTCGCCTAACCGTCTAAGTGAATGCAGTTTGAGGACAACTTTGAGTGTAAGAGAAAGTGTAGGCTAGACATATGCTGACGTAATTCACCAATCGTGACAACTGGCTAGTATATGCCACATATGCCCCCCAATCCAGGGGCGCACGGTAAACAAGATTAATAACTACATAAGAAAGTGGGTGTCCCGTACACTTATGAGTCGTCCTCCCCGTCCCAATGATCTAGGCATGTTGCCTCCACCACATGCTAATACCCTAAATAACTGCCAAGTTTACTAGCATACAAAGTTTCTATCAGCAGTCATTCTTAACGCACGGCCATGCATACAGGAGGCCATCCCTGTCACGCTGTCCGTGATCTATATGAGACACACACTCGTGTAAACCACTGTGTCATGGTTAATGAACCTAATGATGCTCTTAAATACTGGGGTGGTCTCATAAAGTAGGGTCAAATTATACATAAACATCTATATAAGCAGAATTAAACATGCATGTATCAACTGAAAGATAAATAACAGTATTATGGCAAGGTATACTTGCCGAGTAAAGTCCTGTAAAGTGCACATCCAAAGAAATGTTAAGTTGATAAGAAAAAGGAGTTATTGTTTGGAAGTTGCTATTATATATAGGAATAAGGGGCGGTGGAATTTACTTAATAGTTAAGAAACTATTGCTGTTGTTCTCTTCTTATTGGTTTAGGTGTGCGGCTGTAGATATTTCCTAAAGAGTGGTGGAATGAGAAACTTACACGTATAAAAGAACAAGGCAAAGCAAAGTTGAGTTTTGCTTCTGCTACTGATATTTTCTTTCCTAATGATTTGTGGTTGGATTTTACGCAGGGGTAAAATAAGGGGTGGTTTAGTTACTGCTGTTGCTGCTGCAGTAGTTTACGCTGGGTAGTTTGCTATTTCTAGTGATATTTACGCACAGAGAAAGGAAGTATACGCATGATAGTCTTATACGCGTCAGAGGGGAAATAGAAAGCGGCGGAGAGTTATACGCATGATTTTGGTTTTACGCACAGAAAATTGAAGAGTTTACGCTAGGTACACTGCTGCTGGTATAATACGCGAGGATGTGGTTTTGCGCGTAGAGAAAGTAATTTAGGCGGATTGGGTTTTACGCATGAAAGAGTTTCTGCAGGGTTTTTGCTAAATGAGTTTTACGCAGGGATGATTAACGGGTTGCAGGTTTGGTATAATAGGAATTATACTTAATAAATAGTTAAAAAAATAATTAATTAAATAATAACTAATACGGTTTTCAGGAATGGGAGTTTTACATTCTACCCAACTTATAAAAATTTTGTCCTCGAAATTAAAACTAAGTCATGGTAGAAAGTCCAGAATGGTATAAGATATAATTTAACAAAGTAATTCATACCTTGGTTTAAAAATAGGTTCGGGAAACATTCTCTCATGTCATCTTCGCGTTCCCAAGTAGATTCTCCTGGCGAGCCATGTTTCCATGCCACGCGGACTAAGGGAATAGACTGGTTTCTCAATACTTTCTCTCGACGATCAAGGATTCCTACGGGTTGCTCTTGATATGTCAAGCTTAGCCCAACGGTGATTTCCGAATGGTCAAGAATAGGACTGCTATCTACCACATATCGCCTGAGCTGCGATACATGGAATACATCATGCACTCCTTCAAGTGAAGGTGGTAGCGCAAGTCGATATGCCACTTCTCCCACTCTTTCTAGTACATCAAATGGTCCAATATACCTTGGACTCAACTTGTCGCGCCCTCCGAACCGAATGGTGCCTCTAGTAGGTGATATCCTCAAGAAGACATGATCGCCCTCTTTAAATTCTAAGGGACGACGATGAAGGTCTGCCCATTGCTTCTGCCTATCTTGCGCTGCTCGCAAGTGTCCTTAAATTTTCTTGACTGTCTCAACAGTATTGACCACTAATTCTGGTCCCAGAATTTGACGTTCTCCCACGTCACTCCAACATATAGGATATCTACACTTCCTCCCATATAATGCTTCAAATGGAGCCATCTGGATGCTTGCCTGATAGCTATTGTTGTAAGAAAATTCCACAAGATGTAGGTGGTCCTCCCATGATCCTCCAAAGTCTAACATACAGGCCCTTAACATATCTTCTAATGTCTGAATAGTGCGTTCTGACTGCCCATCTATTTGAGGGTGATAAGATGTACTGAACTTCAGATGAGTTCCAAGGCTTTCTTGCATACTTCTCCAAAAAGGTGATGTAAAGCGCGAGTCCCAGTCTGATACAATGCTGACTGGAATACCGTGCAATCTCACGATCTGCCTCATATATAAGTTAGCCAAAACTTCTGTAAATTGGCCAACTTTAAAAGACAAGAAATATGCTGACTTGGTGAGTCGGTCTACTATTACCCACACCGCATCTTTACCACTTGGACTCTTGGGAAAGCCCGTGACAAAGTCCATAGTAATATGTTCCCACTTCCATCTGGAATCGGAAGTGGTTGTAATAACCCTATCGTTCTTTGATGCTCCGCCTTTACTTGTTGACATACTAAGCATTTAGCTACAAAGCGAGCTATCTCTCTTTTCATTCAATGCCACCAGAAATGATGTCGTAAGTCACGATACATCTTGGTGCCTCCAGGATGAATAGAATATATCGAACTATGAGCTTCTGTCATCATCTCCTGTCGAATTTCTCCATTGGGAACATAAAGACGATTACCACATCGTAATATCCCATCATCATGGATGTGCAGTCCTGTCTGCTCTCCAGCCTGTAGAAGCATGAAAAATACGTCGGATGACTATACGCAACTTATTGGTGCGGGGCAGCGTATAAAAGATGACCTCAGAGCTATCAAGCATGCAAGTCAAGAGCTTCTCAGGACCATCCGCGTAAGTGCAGTATGTCCAGGCCGCCTCAAAGCGTAAAGCAGAGGGCTTCGTCGCCTATATGGCGTAAAACACATCCGCTTTCAATGCGGTATTAAAGCGTACGAGGAACGCTTCGTGTTCTCCGAGATGAACCTGTCAGACCCTACAACGAACCTGACGTCTGAACTTCTGACAAAAGGATACGGCTCGGCTACCCAGACGACGGCTATAATGATAGCACGGCACTGCGACCCAGGCTGTCAGTTACCGCCATCTCCCTTGCGTAAACTGCTTTTACATGTACAAGGGGATATGCTGCCTTGTTTTACACAGGCAGACATGAGCTGTTTACGCTCTGCAGTAGACAAACTGCCTGCCACGTCAAAAGCTGCACTTTGTACAGGGCTCGAGGCACGTCTCTGCGATTGGTGCACAAGGCGGTGACAGTCTTCTCGAGGCACGTCTCTGCGACGGATGCACAGAAGAGCTGCAGACCTTCAAAAACACGCCTCTGCATTTAATGCGCAGAATGATGGCGGATCTCTGCATTTAATGCAGGGGATTTGATTAAGAGTCACCGAACCGTCGTTTGGTGACATCCCCTTTTCGTAAACTACTTTTTCGCATACAAAGGGATACGCTGCCTTGTTCTACACAGACAGACGTGAACCGTCTATACACCGCAGAAGACAAACAGACTGCCACGTCAAAAGCTGCTCTCCATACAGGTCTCGAGGCACGTCTCTTCGCCTAATGCTCAGAACGGTGGCAGGCCTTCAGAACACGCCTTTGCAATTAATGCACAGGATGGTGGCAGATCTCTGCATTTAATGCGAGAGATTTGATTATATCTTCAAAAGCCATAATTCCGGCTAAAGACGTCCATGTCAGCACTCAGCACATTACGCAGTGGCTTCTACGCCCATTCAGCTTCTGTGCCCACATGGCTTCTACGCCTCCTCAGCTTCTATGCTCTCTCGGCTTCTACGCCTCCTCAGCTTCTATGCTCACTCGGCTTCTATGCCATCAGGCTTCTACGCCTACCCGGCTTCTATGCCTACTTGGCTTCTATGCCATGGTGACAGACATCGGCTTTTACGCCCACCTCTTCTACACGGGGGATACCTAGCTACGTGGCTTTTATGCCGTGATCTTCGTAGCAGTTGCACGCGTTGTGTCCCTTAGTTGGACCCGCGTCACACGCTCATTCAAAAGATCATCCATACGCAGGCATTGGTTACTTTAACCGTCGTGTAAAAGGGTGCTGTGTTGTCCACTCCTCGGTTTTTACACCAACTGAGTGGTCACTGTCACTAAAACTCTATAAATAGAGACCTCTATCAACAGAGGAAAAGGTCAAAAAATTGGAAGATCGAACAATTGAAGATCCAGAGAAGAGGTCGAACAATTGAAGGTCGAACAAGGAGAGAGGAGATCAAGAGAGAGAGGAATCCAGAGCTCAGGCAAAGGGTAGGGATCGACGACTTTGGCATCGTGCATCCACCCTCTTTTGCAACCTTCGAAGCCGCTTCCTGTCTTCTACGGCACTTCTTCATCATCGTGTGGTCCAAGGGCTAAAGTGATCGACTGCAGATCAGACACCTATAGCAATTTATACCCAGATTAAATAAATTGTACTCCCACATCCTCGTATAGGATTACATTGTACAAGTTTGTTTGTAAACAAAAGAACATGGGTCTCGTATAAACCCCGTCTTGAATACATCTTTCATTCTTTTCGTTTTCCACCACAAACAAGATGGCGACTCTGCTGGGGACATCTTTCTCTTCTGATGAGGAAGTAATTGCTCAACACGATGCGGTATCTATAGAAACCGTGAAGAAGACACTGGTCGTCCAATTCGACCAGTCTGCCTACGAAGACATGCTTCGAACCGGGGGTAGCTCTCACCCTCTCTCCGTCCAAGACAACAGGAAGCTGCGCAAGGTCTGGATGCCTAAGACATCCTCTACCATTCCTGTGGACTCTCCGATCTCTTCGATCTCTCCAACCAATAAGGTTGTAGCATTGCTCCCTCCGTGCCCCGCACGTAAAATTCAGTCTCCCGCTACGCGCGGTACAGACAAAACTTCGGGCAAAGCCTCAACGCTAACCCAGAAGTATCCACTGCGCTCTACGCGTAGAAACCAGTCTCCCGCTACGCGCGGTACAGACGAAACTTCGGGCAAAGCCTCAGTGCTGACCCAGGAGTATCCACTGCGCTCTACGCGCAGAAACCAGTCTCCCGCTACGCGTGGTACAGACAAAACTTCTGATGATGCTTTAGCGCCAAATCGGTAGTACAAGTCACGCTTCGCACGCAAGACGACATCTGACCTCTACGGGGAACCAGATGAGCACTGTGATCTTCGTAAGGGAAAGTAAGCGGCAGAGTACTCAACTTCTCGGCCTTTACGCCAGCGAGGGAACGATCTGCATACCCTCCGGATTACGTGAGAAGCCGATGGCCGACAGAGGACCTCTTCAGCTTTACGCCAGTTTGAGCAAATCTCCAAATTACGCCAGGCGAAGTCCCTCGGCGTAAAGCAAGCTCAAGTTGCAGAGAGGCACCCTCCCCAGGGGTTATCCGCCACCCAGATGGCCAACCTGTTGTACACGGGTGGCACGACGAGAACCATGGCGCCCAACCTCCGCAAGCCCACTGATGGGAACAGAAGAAACAAGCCGTCATCTTCTTTTGCAACTCCTCCTGACCTGCGCAAATATCTAATCCAGAAGCGTAAAGAGAGGGGACCTTCCAATTTGTCTATTACGCCTCCTAACGAGCACTGTTGTAATAGTCATAAGGTTGTGATTAATTGCTGCTGTTCTAAAACAAGACGATCGGTTTTTGACCGGTTGAGCTACTCTCTGTCCTTCCAGGAAAAGGAGCCCGCGCATGCATCTGTGAACATGGCTTCACACATACCTAGAGGAGGTTCGAACTTAAGACGTCATCCCTCCAGGGCTCTGAGCCGAAGGAGGTTCAACGAGTGTCACGACCCGCACCCGGTTTAGGGGCACGAGTGCGTGGGTACGTCCAGCCTACGCCGCAGCATCGGCGGTAGAACGCTGTCTAGGTCAAGTACTATCTATAAAATCTCATGCTAGTATCCAACTCCATAAGGAGACTCGGATAACACTATAAAAATACTAACAACATACTCAATCACAACTACAGCACGATAGGAATTTGAAGAATAGAGAATACAACACAAGCCTAATAACAAAATAATCATACCTGCAATCAGTAACATCCAATCCTCAAGTGTCGGAACCAAGTCCACTAAGGTCACAGTCTGGAAAAATATTTTCCAGTCAGGAAGGAGCAAAGTACATCTCTAAATAGCAGTTCTATATAAATGACATAAACTATGTAGCAGTTCTAGATGGAAACATACCAGATGCATGTATAGGTACGAGAAATGTACAATGAGAGAAATACTGGAAATACTGTAAGTAAATGCAGGAAAAGAAACAATATGTCCATGAGCAAGAAACCTATGACTAAGTGTGTTGAGTACTAGCTTTAACATGTGATCGGCTTGGGAACTTGATCAGGCTGGTTACATGTGATTAGCTATGGTTCATATAAAGTCAGGCTAACCGTTGGTTAGCTATGATGCATGTAGAGGTCAGGCTAATCACACGTAACAGCTATGGAGCATGTAAATGGTCAGGCCGCACCCGACGTGAGATGTGGGGTGAGCTATGGTGCATATAAAGTTGGGTATGATCACATATCTACACTAAAGTACTCCCCAAACCCCCGACTGGAATAGTAGATCCAATCATGGTACGCTATGGCACGGGATTCCCTAGGAAGGTAGCAAATCTCCCCGGGAATCAGTGTCTGTACATGCACAAGATAACAAGGAAAACAAGTCTTGTACAAGCTACACCATGAATAAGGAATAACATCTCATGACGAGATCCGTGTATACCAATCCGTGTAACCATCGTGTCAAGATCATGGATATTTACACTAGATACAGTGAACATAGGAGATATCATAAATTAGAAACTAATCAGAGAATGTACTTGCCTTCGGTCCTTAGCTGGTGAATACCGAGGTCCTGTTCCAGAATGTCGCCTGGAGGAACCAACAGTCATGCAGCATCAGACTAAGTAACCAAACCATCAATGCAGAATGTCCCTCACAAAGTACGCTTATAGTCCCTTGTAGTTCACTATATTCCTTCCTGTTAGATACTCTAACCTTTAGCCGCCTTTGCTCTTCAGCATTGCCCACTCTTTCAGCTTCTACTGTGCAGACGAACAAGTAGAACGAAGGGATTCTATTGAATCAGCAGGGACAGTGTGCATATCAAAGGAGTGATTATCCGCCTTCTGAAGAATCTTCTTAAAACGCCTTACCTCTTCTTTTCTCAGCAAAGTAAAGCAACGCCCAGCATGGCCAGCTCTTGCAGTGCGGCCTGCCCGGTGAATATATGTCTTGATATGAGCAGGCTTGTCATAATTAATCACATTTCTCATCCCTATAACATCAATCCCTCGAGCCAATACATCCGATGCAACAAGCACATCAATTTTTCCTTCAATGAAGGCCTTCAATGTTTTCCTTCGGACAGATTGGTGCTGAAGACTTGAATATCCGCAAATTTTAAACGGTAAGTCTACTAAAGACTCCAATAAAGTGTTGAGCTTGTGAGGTGGTTTCTTAGATGAGACAAAAACTATGCACTTCTCTCCTCTTAGCTCTTGTAGCAGAGAGACCAAATACGATGACTTCAATTTTGGCTCATAAATCACTATATATGATTTAAGCCCTTCTGGTAACTTGTAACGCTTATGTCCACTTGTCAATAACAGAGGATGGTGCAAATCGAACTGATAAAGCTTGCTAGGATCTTGAGTCAAAGTAGCCGAGAGGATTATTTTTGCAAGCCTCGGATAGACTTTGCCTTTAAAGCCCCTCTCAACACCGTGCCTTCTTAAGGTACACAAGGAACCAACCATAGATGGAGCAATTTTTTTCATTGACAGAGATAGCTTGAACATTTGAACCAGAAAGCTTGATAACAGTTGGCAACCAGGATTGATAGGCTTCTCTTAATAATCGATCAGTTTCATCTACCACCAGATAACACAGATGTTCCAGACTAAAACCCTTTGTTGTGTTAATATGATCCATCAACCTTCCTGGAGTTGCCACCAATATGTCCACATTAGTTTGAATTTCCATCTGCAGATCTTCTGGATCAAACGATGCAGCCATTCCAAGCTTAGGCCTCTTCACGAGCTGTGATATCTCATCTGCAATTGATGATTGACCAACTGCTAAACCTACACGCAATCCTACTGCTGGAGCAAGATCATCAAATACTTTCTTAACCTGAGCCGCTAAATCCCGTGTAGGCAGAACCACCAGCGCACGCAAACATTTTATCTTTCGAATTGAAAGCTTCTGAACTATCGGTAGAGCATAAGCAAGAGTCTTGCCAGTCCCTGTTGGTGAGTTAACACAAATGTCTCGCTCAAAAGCACCAGGTCCTATAGTTTCATGCCACACGGCTACTTGAACTTTAAAAAGTGATTCAAACTCCATCTTTTTCAAAGCTTCCTCCAATCTAGGGTCCAAGCACGGGAGAAGATCGAGAGGGCACTCGTCGACGTGATGGCTGACACCGCCGCCGTCGAATCGGAAATCCTGCGACAGTGACTTCACGGCCTGGAAATGGGGTCGCTGGTAGGCTGAACCGCCGGAGATGAGGGAGTCAGGCGATGGTGGCTTGGTGGAACGAGCAGTGGTGGCCGGAGTTTCAGCGGTATGTCGACGCCGGAGGGGATCGTGAGGGGGTCGCGGGACGCTGAGCAGCGGCCAGGAGATGGAGGGATAGGAGGAGGAGCAGTGGGAGAATGGGGGAGGAATGGTGGCTGGAGATGACGGCCGGGTCGGAGTGCAGTGGGGCCGGAGTTGGCAGCGCCGCCGGGCGGGGTCGGCTGACGGTGGAGCCAGTCTTGGCCGGGGTCGCCTGATGGCCGGCCGGAGTGCACAGGGAAGGGCTCGGGTATACAGTATGGGTTGGATTTGAGGTTTCCCCCCTTTTCTATTTCAATGAAAAAGGAAGAGAAGGAGAAGAAGAAGGAAGAAGGAGAAGAAGAAAAAGGAAAAATAAAGAAAAGAGGAAGAAGAGGGATCAAAGTCGGCTGGTGGTTTGTATAGGGGATGGGTTGAGAAAATATAAAAGTTGTATATATAGAAAAAAAATAGGGTTGAAAGTTTGACCTAGAAAATTGGGCCGGTCAACCCTTCTTTGAAGTTGGGCTTGACTTGTCATGTTGGTATTTCAAAGGGCTAGGATTTATTTTGATTCAAAATGAATGGCTCGGATTACCCCGGTTTAAAATTAAGGAGAGCTATGGGTTGAGGGGGTGGATGTTAAATTACACACTCCTAAAAATTTATGAAAAAATACCAATGAAGGGGAAATAGGTTTATTCATGCATTGTGCCCAATGGGGTGAGCACCTTAATGCACTTTTGCACAAAAGTGTCCAACAATTGGAAAATTTCACAAAGCTGAATTTATGGTTCAATTAAATTAAAAATAAAAGCAACTGGTGTTCTAAAATAAATTAGAAGTACAAGGGACCAAAATCAGGTCAGGTCATCAATACCAATAATGAAGAAGACTCAGAACAGAATATTACTCTAATTTGGATCGCACGAAAAATAGGTCAAGATTGTCTCCAATTTCAATTGGAACACACAACGATACAAAAATAGGAATTTATTAAATAACGTCCGCGACGATTTTTGTGCGGCCAGAAATAATGCACAGAGAGCATAATTACGAGTTGCAAAAATAGCAGAATGGAGGGCGGGCATGTCTAGGGCAAGATTGTGAAATTTGTTGGAAGACAAAAGTCAGGATAGCGCTCCAAATATCGAAGCAAAGGCAATGCGCAATAATTAATTAAAATACGATAATTAATTAAAGTCTCCAATAAATAAATTCTAGATAAAATAATTAAATCCAGAATTCCACAATCCGGACAGGTGTTCGTCTACTGGGTTTCTAGGTCAATTCTGCTAGCTAAAAATAAATGAACACTGCATCTAATACTATATTTAATTACACATCACACATATTTATTTAAATCAATTATACTGTCAGGCAATTAATTAATTGTAACTACCATAATATTAAATATTGTAAAATGTCAAAAATACCCCTGTTTTCGGAATGTGGTAGTGACAACGAGCTCCTCGGGAACGCTGAAGCCGGGGTGTTCCAAAACACTCGGGCAAGGTCACGACAACCAGCTTCGTCCTCTTCTGATTCCGACGCCGAGGGCCACCAAGCCCCCGAATCAGATGCTGAAAGTGTAGAGTCGACTTCTACAGCAACCTATACTAATCCTTCAATGACACCCAGGGAGATGAGAGTTTACGCCGTTGAAGATGAACGCGAGGAGGCTTCACCACCAGGAAACGCGGAGCAACGCATCACTACGCTGGAGACATCTCTGAAACAAATGCAATCCATGATGGAAAACATGCACCAGATGATGCTAACTCCGCACGCAACTGCCATGGCTCAAGCATCGGTCCCGCCAACTCAGATACGTGTGGGGGTGGACTTGCCACCATCCAATCCAAGCCAAGAACCTGCTCTAGATCAAGAGTCAGCGGTTCCTCCGCTTTCGGAGAATATATTACCTCCCGTTGGAGTCACGATACAACCAACTCCACACCACTCCGTAGTCTCGCTTTCGATAAAAAATCCGATGCAGGCAGTACGGGAGTTGAAAGCCCAGTTTGACGCCTTGAAGCACAAAGATCAGCTCAAGAAACTGGGAATCAACCAGCCTTACCCAGCTATCTGGGAAGAGGTCCCTTTCCCTCCGAGGTACAATCCTCAGACCATGGCCCTGTTCGAGGGAAAAACATCACCAAGTCAGTACATGAACTATTTTAGTATGATGACGGTGTTGCTGCAAGGGAACGACGCCCTCCTCACCCGGGTGTTCAAAGGCTGCCTCTCAGGAGTAGCCTATCAGTGGTACCGTAGCTTGGCGGACAACTGTATTACTTCCTTCGAGGACTTCAGAGCTTTATTTTTCACACGATTTTACGAAGGAGGGATGGACATGTCTATGTCCTCTCTCATCGAAGTCAAGCAAAAGGAGAAGGAGGACGTTCGCACCTTCATCGAACGTTTTCGTCAGGCCACCTTACAGATGCCTCCAGGAGTTCCAGACTCTGCGTTGGTAGACATCTGCAGGAAGAACCTCCTTCTCGTAGTCTCGGTGTTCACAGGACCATATCAGTTCCATGATTGGCCTTCGTTCATCATCTCGGCCGTAGTCGCCGAAGACAACAGTCGCAAGGTGCGCGACAATGGCATCATGATCTCCGCCTCTGACAGAGGCAAGAGGTCATCTTCCAGCAACGACCATCCTCGTGGTCCCAAAGGGAAAGAAGCCCTGGCGATCAATACATCCAGACCGAAGATTGCGGCAACCACGCAAACGAGAGTCGGGACTGCCAGGCCCGTCGAAATCTACTCTTTCAACGACGACGATATCCCAAGTATATTCGAGTGTCTCGTCAAAAGCGGCAAGATCACCCTTCCGGAGCTGAAGCGGCCCCAAGAAGTCGGTAGTACTAACGACCCCAAATACTGCATCTTCCACAGATATGTACACCACCCGACAAAGGCGTGTTACATACTGAAAAGAAAGATCCAGGGTTTGATCGATGCTAAAGCCATCACTCTGCACAACACTGAGAAGACGGTCACGGCCAACATGATCTCTCTGCAGTTTGGCAATCTGCCTCCCCAGGAGGTCCCGAATGGTGTTGCGCCTATCTCTCGGACAACGATGAACATCGTCAATCTCCCTCCAGCTAGGGGTCAAAATCACAACCTGGTACCCCTAACCACCCGGCGGGGCGAGATCATGTGGGTTCATCCGGATTTGGTGTCAGAGCTCGAGGAAGAGTCTAATGCTACTAAAGCTGCGTCTAGAAAGAACTCCAAATGCAAACCATGCCATATGGTTGCGACTTCTTCACCATCAGACGAAGACGAGGTACTAGCCGCGACCCGTTCAGGGAGAGCTTACCTCAATGACTACGAAGCAAATCAGGAAGGTGCACCGGCGGATACTTCAGCTGCCAAACCTTCGGGACCCGAGTCCGTCATACCAGAGACCGGTCCTGCAAGGCCAACTTCAACGGATAAGGGGAAGCAGAAAGAAGTTCGCTTTGATAAACCTGTGAAAAACATCCCTAACAAAGGTTTAGAGAAGCCATACAACTTCGATATCCTGGCCCAACTGGCTAATACACCAGCCAGGATGTCCATCTTCGAGCTACTCAGGCTCTCCCAAGACACTCGTCTAGCCCTGAGTGAAGCACTAATACAGGCGGAGGCATGCTTGACCCAGCTCAAGTCCCCCGACGAAGAACCGGTGGCGTGTCCCCAATGCCACAGTGTGATGGATGTGGTCCCAAATATCACTTTCACTCAAGACGACATGCTATTAAAACATAACAGGCATGACAGGCCCCTCTATTACACTGGGTACGTCGGTTCCATGGAGGTCGACCGGATTCACATAGATTCGGGATCGTCAATCAGCATCATCCCTCACATTCTGCTCAGACCGCTGAGAATACCTACCAGCAAATTAGCTTTCACCACCACCACAATCGTGGGTTTCAACGTTGGAAGAAGTAAGCCATTGGAGAAAATTCGTCTGAGGATCCAAATTGGCAACCTCAGATCGGTAGCCACATGTTACATCATCGATTCAGAGGTGTCCTACAATATTTTTCTGGGAAGACCGTGGATCCACGACCACAACATCGTTCCTTCAAACCTACATCAATGCCTTAAATATGTAGACGCGCAAGGAACAGTACAAACGGAGGTTGCTGACCTAAACCCGTTTAAAGGAATAGAATCCTACTATTCCGATGCCGTGTTGTACTCTCAAGACCACACGAAAGAGGTGTCAGGCGAGGCAGAGAAGGAATCCCACCGGGAGCCAGAAGAACCCTCTGCCGCACTACCACTATCAATCAGGGTAAAGGGACGAACCACTCGTCCAAGATCCATGGAACCTATGGCTATCCACCTGAACAAGTCCGGGTCAGGAAAAGGGGGTGATCCTCTCGTGATCACTTTGAACCAGAAGCCTCCTCCCTTGGTCATCAACCTTCGGCGCAACAGGCAGCCGACTGATGTAAATGCAACCAGGAACGGAGTTCCAGATGATAATAAATATCCTCTTTTCCAGTATGTCAACGCTCCGATTCCAAACCAGGAATCCTCTCCCTATGACGATATAGAACCTATAGCACAAAAATTCTTGGCAGCTATGGATTCCTATCATCCTTACATATGGGAGGTGACATCATCATCCAATGTCGTCACGACATATGGACCGCAAGAGGACTCTATCTTCCTTGTCCCGCCTACCTGCAGCAGTCAGCGTACAATAGTCTTCGGCCGCGTGCGCAATCAACCAACTGTCCAAGAAGATTCTTTCGATGACGATACTGGGAGAATGCAGGTTCACCAATACAGCCCACAGGCATTGAGGATCATGCAAAACATGGACTACGACTTGGAGCGGAAGCCAGGCCTCAACTACGGAAAGAGCAGACGAACGCCACTGTTCGGCAATCCCCGCTATCAATAAACCCATTTCGGGTTAGGGTATGCCACCTCCTCCAAATCAAGCGAGGATGTCCTTTCCTCCTTTCGAGACGGCTCGTCGCCCTCCGACTCACCTGATGCTCTCGAACAAACATTATCAGTAAATATGGTAGTGACAGATCCCTTCGAAGCAGACGAACCAGAGTCTGAGCCGTTTGAGAATGACTCTTGGGCTCAACAAATGGATACACAATGGGAGTTCCGCTTCGAGCAGAGAGAACCTCCCACTGAAGATGAAGTTATCCAGATCGACGTTGGGGATAAACTCTCACCAAGACCGATATTTATCAGTAACAATCTTTCCCCAGCTGAAAGGGAAGAAGTTATTCAACTGATAAAAGAATACATCGACGTCTTTGCGTAGAATTATGAGGATATGCCAGGACTTGATCCAAAGATGGCTACCCACAAGCTCAACATATCGCCCGATTCAAAGCCTGTAAAGCAGCACCAGCGCCGGTTCTGCCCAGATATGATGGACGCCATTGAAGCCGAAGTCAAGAAGTTGATAGCCTGTGGTTTCATCCAGGAAGAATAACATCCCGACTGGGTCGCCAACGTTGTCCCAGTCATGAAGAAAAATGGGAAAATACGCATCTGCATCGATTACCGAGATCTGAATGCAGCCTGCCCCAAGGACGAGTTCCCTCTTCCCATCACAGACATCATGATCGACAACACCTGCGGTTTTGAACGCATGTCTTTCATGGACGGATTCTCAGGGTACAATCAGATCAAGATGCATCCTGGAGACGAGAAGCATACTGCCTTCCGAACACCACTGGGGGTATATTGCTATACGGTCATGCCCTTCGGATTGAAGAACGCCGGGGCAACATACCAACGAGCTATGAGTAACATATTCCATGAGCATTTACACAAAATAGTAGAATGTTACGTAGATGACACAGCTGTCAAAAGCTGCCTCAAAGATGATCACATTCGAGACTTAAGGACGGTGTTCGAGTTAATGCGCCAACATCAACTCAAGATAAATCCTACGAAGTCCTTTCTGGGTGTATCTAGCGACAAATTCCTGGGATTTGTCATTACCGCCAAAGGCATCCAAGTGGACCCTGATAAGGTCCAGGCCATCGTAGAAATGCGGCCGCCCCACAATCTGAAGGAACTCAGGGGATTTCAAGGTCGCCTGGCTTACATCCGGAGATTCATATCCAACCTCTCTGGGAGATGTCAGCCTTTTTCTCGCCTCATGAACAAGGGTGTATCCTTCATATGGGACGAAGCATGTCAACAAGCGTTTAACGATATCAAACGCTACCTCACTCATCCGCCAGTTCTGGTGCCTCCCGTCATAGGAAGGCCATTCTTTCTATACGTTCGAGCAAAGGACCATTCCTTGGGAGCTCTTCTTGCGCAGAAGAACGACGTAGGGCATGAACAGGCTATCTACTATCTAAGTAGAATGATGATCGGAGCCGAACACCGGTACAACCCAGTGGAGAAAGAATGCTTGGCTCTGATGTTCGCTATCCAGAAGACGCGACACTATGTCACCGGCCAGACTATCCATATCATCTCCAGGATCAACCCTCTTCGGGTACTGATGAGCAAGCCAAGTGCTCTTAATTCCCGACTCGCAACTTGGGCTATGCTGTTGATACCATATGATATGGTGTACGTCCCTCAGAAGTCCATCAAAGGCCAAGCATTGGCCGACTTCCTAGCTGCTCATCCGATCCCGGAGACCTCCAAGTTGTACGAGGATATCCCTGACGAAGTTGCAGAATGTAATTCTGCGATGGAAAGTGACGCATGGCAACTATTCTTCGATGGTGCCTCCAGAACTGGTCCCAGGGGAAAAGTGGTCTCAGGAGTAGGAATCGTCCTGGTTACTCCCGACAAACTCGTCATCTACCGAGCATACTCTCTCAACGAGCCCTGCTCCAACAACGTGGCAGAGTATAACGCTCTACTAATCGGGCTCCAAGTCGCTAAAGAGCTGGGGGTCGAATCTCTGGAAGCTTTCGGAGATTCTCTGCTTATAGTCAATCAAGTCAGGAGAATATATGAAGTCCGAAATCTAGACCTCATCCCCTATCACCAAGCAGCAGTCAAGATAGCCGTGACATTCAAAGGGTTCTTCCTGGAGCATGTACCTCGATCCCAGAATCTTGAAGCTGATGCCCTAGCCAGTCTAGCTGCGGATTTAGCTACTCCTATAAGAAGGCAGAATTCGGTAATCCTTCTTAACAGAGATTTATTCTGTGTGAAGAACAACTCTCACATAGAACGCAGCTACGCTGCACACGCCGATCCTCCCAGAAGAGATTGGAAGAGTCCCTTTATAGATTTCGTGGCAAACAGAATCTTGCCGGAGGACCCTAAAGAAGCGGTATCCGTCAAGAGACGATCTTTACGCTTCTACTTCGATACATCTTCACAATGCCTATATCGCCGGACCTATGACGGACTGCTATTGAGATGTCTCTCTGACGACGAAGCACAGCAGATTATCCGTGAAGCTCACGACGGCGTATGCGGGGCGCATCAACCCGGTCCTAAGCTACAGGATCGTATCAGGAGAATGGGCTATTACTGGCCCACTATGATCACAGACGCGATCAACTATGCAAGACAATGCAGAGCCTGTCAGGTCCATGCAGACTTCATACATCAACCGTCTGAATATCTACATCCTACGGTTGCATCCTGGCCTTTCGAAGCATGGGGTATGGATGTCATCGGTCCTATTCACCCGTCTTCTTCCAGAGGTCACCAGTTCATACTGGCCATCACGGATTACTTCTCCAAATGGGCAGAGGCGATCCCCCTTGCTGAAGCAAAGGCGTCTAATGTGATCAGCTTCATCAAGCATCACGTCATTTATCGCTTCGGGGTACCCCGGAGGATAATTCACGACAACGGGCCTCAGTTCATCAGCCAAGCGTTTCATCAATTTTGTGATAAAAATCGGATACATAATATTGCCTCTACGACGTATTACCCAGCTGCTAATGGTTTGGCGGAAGCTTTCAATAAAACCATTATCAAACTCTTGAAGAAGTTTGTCTCTTCAAACAAAAGAGATTGGAATGAGAAACTGGGCGAATGTCTCTGGGCATACCGCACAACGGTACGAACACCGACAGGTTGTACTCCATTCTCACTGGTCTACGGGAGCGAAGCAGTTCTCCCCATTGAAATCCAGATCCCGTCACTCAGGATAGTCGTGGCTAATGAGCTAACTCAAGAAAAGAATGACCTTTTAAGGCTTCAGGAGCTAGAAGGATTAGACGAGAAATGCCTCCAAGCTCAACAGCGCATCACACTCTACCAAGCACGCATTTCCAGAGCTTTCAACCATAAAGTAAAGGAAAGAGTATTCAAAGTCGGCGAGCTAGTTTTAGCCGTAAGAAGGCCGATGATTCTTACTCACAGGAGTAAAGGCAAATTCCAGCCCAAATGGGAAGGCCCTTATGTGATCGAGACAACGTTCTCAAACGGCGCTTACAGGTTAGCCCAGCCTAATGGAGACCTGTTAATGGCTCCTATCAACGGCAAATTCCTGAAAAGGTACTATGCTTAATCTCCTCTGCTCGGGTGGAATATAGCGAAAACCTCAATTATGACAAAACTACTTCCAAAACAAAACTAGTTGGGTCGTATTCTATCATGTCCATATAACCTCTGAATAGATACGTTCGACTAATTTGGAAATGCAATACCTATCACGTCCATATTACCTCTGATAGTATCTTGCCTACAAGCCTTAGTCGAAGCATATTTTATCATGTCCGTATGACCTATGAGTCCTACTAAAGTTTACCAAGAGTCTATCACGTCTATATTACCTCTGATAGTATCTTGCCTACAAGCCTTAGTCAAAGCATATTCTATCATGTCCGTATGACCTATGAATAGATATGTCCTGCTAAAGTTTACCAAGAGTCTATCACGTCCATATTACCTCTGATAGTATCTTACCTACAAGCCTTAGTCAAAGCATATTCTATCATGTCCGTATGACCTATGAATAGATATGTCCTGCTAAAGTTTACCGAGAGTTTATCACGTCCATACTACCTCTGATATCACTCTCGCCCAAACCTGTCATTTACATTCCGAAATAATGGGTCCACAAAGTCAGAAAAGAGTCGCTTTATTTATTCCCAAGAAAGAGCAGAATTACACTAGAAATCAAGAAAGGGTACATCATTGTGGGGGAGCGGTCAGATCGTGAATCTGCTGCACCAGTGCAGCTATCCTCTCATCCCTGGAAACCAAGGCATCAGCGCGGGCCTGCTCCAGCCGTGCCTCGTTGTCGCCCATGAGGGACAATTCGGCCCTCGCCCGACGAACACCCGCACGGGCAGCTTCTACACTATCCAGATCCCGCCGCGCTGCGCTCAGTCGGCCAGTTGCTACATCTAGACCGGCCAACGACTGGGAGACCCATTCATCTGCCTGAGCGAGCTTTTCTCTCAACTTGCAGGCCCTCGTTACGTTCCCTTCATGCTCGGATTGGCACTTCAGTTGAAGAGCAAGGGCCTCCTCCACGACGGTTTTTCTTTCGTCCATCTCCAGCTGACGTGTTTGAACGAGTTTATTTAGGCTTTCCATCCGTTTGGCAAATCGCGCAGTCATGGAGTCGTATCTGGACTGGACCTCAGCTTCAATACCGCCCCGAGTTAGCCGCAGATATTCGTTAATAGATTGCTCCAAACCATTAACCATCGCCTCCAGGGCATCAGCTACCCCGGTGCCGTCAAAATCCCGGATCGCCTCTATCGGGATCCGAGAGGACTTCTTCAGGCGCTCGAGGTCCAGATTCCCCTTCAGCACCATTGGTATCAGCGTTTTCAAAGTAGCATAGAAGATACTGGTATATTGCTCGGTCAGCGCAGCTAGATCCGATTGGGCGCCAGGAGTGGCCGCATCATTGGCGAGTCCCCCTCTAGAAATGATTGCAGACGAAGTGGTCACAACCGTCGCTTCAACAGGTGGTGCGACCAAAGGAGATGCGTCTACAACAACCGAAGTGATCGCAATGGCAGGCTCTTCCTCTTCTTGGGATATCAAAGCATCTTCAACAGGCGAACCGGCCCCCGAAGATATTTCCTCCTCAAAGTCAAACGCCTCTGTATCATCGCCAGGAGCCGGAACAGAGCCAGAAGGCGCTTCAAAGCTGTACTCCCCGTGGACTCCATCCCCTGAGAAGAGGACAAGAAAGTTGATATCAATATAATAGTACTCTTTCTAAAAAGGAGACATAAAGATGACATTTACCCATGGCCAGCGGCATATACGGCGCATCTGCAGCCGATGTAGCTAAATCACGCCTTAATGACGTAATGCGAACTGTCATACCTGGAGAAAGGGGTGGGCCAACCGACATCGCCAAGAGATCTACCAAGCCTCCACCAAGACGGTTAAAGTAACCAATGCCTGCGTATGGATGATCTTTTGAATGAGCGTGTGACGCGGGTCCAACTAAGGGACACAACGCGTGCAATTTGCTACGAAGATCATGACGTAAAAGCCACGTAGGTAGGTATCCCCCGTGTAGAAGAGGTGGGCGTAAAAGCCGATGTCTGTCACCATGGCATAGAAGCCAAGTAGGCATAGAAGCCGGGTAGGCATAGAAGCCTGATGGCATAGAAGCCGAGTGAGCATAGAAGCTGAGGAGGCGTAAAGCCATGTGGGCACAGAAGCTGAATGGGCGTAGAAGCCACTGCGCAATGTGCTGAGTGCTGACGTGGACGTCTTTAGCCAGAATCATGGCTTTTGAAGATATAATCAAATCTCTCGCATTAAATGCAGAGATCTGCCACCATCCTGTGCATTAATTGCAAAGGCGTGTTCTGAAGGCCTGCCACCGTTCTGAGCATTAGGCGAAGAGACGTGCCTTGAGACCTGTATGGAGAGCAGCTTTTGACGTGGCGGTCTGTTTTTCTTCCGCGGTGTGTAGACGGTTTACGTCTGCCTGTGTAGAACAAGGCAGTGTATCCCCTTGTATACGTAAAAGCAGTTTACGCAAAGGGGATGTCACTAAACGACGGTTCGATGACTCTTAATCAAATCCCCTGTATTAAATACAGAGATTCGCCATCATTCTGCACATTAAATGCAGAGGCGTGTTTTTGAAGGTCTGCAGCTCTTCTGTGCATCCGTCGCAGAGACGTGCCTCGAGAAGACTGTCATCGCCTTGTGCACCAATCGCAGAGACGTGCCTCTAGCCCTGTACAAAGTGCAGCTTTTGACATGGTAGGCGGTTTGTCTACTGCAGAGCGTAAACAGCTCATGTCTGCCTGTGTAAAACAAGGCAGCATATCCCCTTGTACATATAAAAGCAGTTTACGCAAGGGAGATGGCGGTAACTGACAGCCTGGGTCGCAGTGCCGTGCTATCATTATAGCCTTCGTCTAGGTAGCCGAGCCGTATCCTTTTGTCAGAAGTTTAGACGTCAGGTTCGTTGCAGGGTCTGACAGGTTCATCTCGGAGAACACGAAGCGTTCCTCGTACGCTTTAATACCGCATTGAAAGCGGATGTGTTTTACGCCATATAGGCAGACTGATTGACAGCGGTAGTGTGGCAGAGGGTTCTTCTGGCTCACGATGGAAGGTGTTAACCGCCACGTAGAACTGGGCATACGAATGTAAGATGCGCATCTCCCCAGCAGAGTCGCCATCTTGTTTGTGGTGGAAAACGAAAAGAATGAAAGATGTATTCAAGACGGGGTTTATACGAGACCCGTGTTCTTTTGTTTACAAACAAACTTGTACAATATAATCCTATACGAGGATGTGGGAGTACAATTTATTTAATCTGGGTATAAATTGCTATAGGTGTCTGATCTGCAGTCGATCACTTTAGCCCTTGGACCACTCGATGATGAAGAAGTGCCATAGAAGACAGGAGGTAGCTTCGAAGGTTGCAAAAGAAGGTGGATGCACGATGCCAAAGTCGTCGATCCCTACTCTTTGCCTGAGCTCCGGATTCCTCTCTCTCTCTCTCGATCTCTTCTCTCCTTGTTCGATCTTCAATTGTTCGACCTCTTTTCTGGATCTTCAATTGTTCGATCTTCTAATTTTTCGACCTTTTCCTCTGTTGATAGAGGTCTCTATTTATAGAGTTTTAGTGACAGTGACCACTCAGTTGGTGTAAAAACCGAGGAGTGGACAACACAGCACCCTTTTACACGACGGTTAAAGTAACCAATGCCTGCGTATGGATGATCTTTTGAATGAGCGTGTGACGCGGGTCCAACTAAGGGACACAATGCGTGCAATTGCTACGAAGATCACGGCGTAAAAGCCACGTAGGTTGGTATCCCCCGTGTAGAAGAGGTGGGCGTAAAAGCCGATGTCTGTCACCATGGCATAGAAGCCAAGTAGGCATAGAAGCCGGGTAGGCGTAGAAGCCTGATGGCATAGAAGCCGAGTGAGCATAGAAGCTGAGGAGGCGTAGAACCCGAGAGAGCATAGAAGCTGAGGAGGCGTGGAAGCCATGTGGGCACAGAAGCTAAACGGGCGTAGACGCCACTGCGTAATGTGCTGAGTGCTGACGTGGACGTCTTTAGCCGGAATCACGGCTTTTGAAGATATAATCAAATCCCTCGCATTAAATACAGAGATCTGCCACCATCCTGTGCATTAATTGCGAAGGCGTGTTCTAAAGGCCTGCCACCGTTCTGAGCATTAGGCGAAGAGACGTGCCTCGAGACCTGTATGGAGAGCAGCTTTTGACGTGGCAGTCTGTTTGTCTTCCGCGGTGTGTAGATGGTTCACGTCTGCCTGTGTAGAACAAGGCAGCGTATCCCTTTGTATGCGAAAAAGTAGTTTACGCAAAAGGGATGTCACCAAACGACGGTTCGGTGACTCTTAATCAAATTCCCTGCATTAAATACAGAGATCCGCCATCATTCTGCGCATTAAATACAGAGGCGTGTTTTTGAAGGTCTGCAGCTCTTCTGTGCATCCGTCGCAGAGACGTGCCTCGAGAAGACTGTCACCGCCTTGTGCACCAATCGCAGAGACGTGCCTCGACCCCTGTACAAAGTGCAGCTTTTTACGTGGCAGGCGGTTTGTCTACAGCAGAGCGTAAACAGCTCATATCTGCCTGTGTAAAATAAGGCAGCATATCCCCTTGTACATATAAAAGCAGTTTACGCAAGGGAGATGGCGGTAACTGACAGCCTGAGTCGCAGTGCCGTGCTATCATTATAGCCGTCGTCTGGGTAGCCGAGCCGTATCCTTTTGTCAGAAGTTCAGACGTCAGGTTCGTTGCAGGGTCTGACAGGTTCATCTCGGAGAAAACGAAGCGTTCCTCATACGCTTTAATACCGCATTGAAAGCGGATGTGTTTTACGCCATATAGGCGACGAAGCCCTCTGCTTTACGCTTTGAGGCGGCCTGGACATACTGCACTTACGCGGATGGTCCTGAGAAGCTCTTGACTTGTATGCTTGATGGCTCTGAGGTCATCTCTTATACGCTGCCCCACACCAATAAGTTGCGTATAGTCATCTGGCTTATTTTTTATGCTTCTACAAGACCCCCTTCAAAGCTTTCAAATTCTACGAAATTCAAAACGCTTTGAATGGATCATGAACCGTTCCTCGTAACTCGAAATGCCTTCTGAATGGAGCCTGAAACGGTCAAGTTTGCCACGTTCTTTCAGGCCAGTCTTTATGGTGGAGTTATTGGGGGTAGGTGTGACCTCGCTTGCCTATAAAAGGGCTGAAAATCCTGAGTTCGTAGCCTATTGAGCATAGAAAGCCACCGAGCATGAGATCGTAGGTTTGTATCTGCTAAGCGTGAAGTCATAGGTTTGTAGCCTTTCGAGCGTAAAAGCTACCGAGCACAAAGGGCATCCGGGCGTAAAACCGTAGACTTATAGCTTGCGAGCGTAAAACCGTAGATCTGTAGCTGTCGAGCGTAGAAAGCTCCTTAGCGTAGAACTGTAGATTTGTAGCCTGTAAAAAGGAAGTCTTCCGAGTGTGAGGTCGTGGATCTTGTTGCCTCCGAGCGTAAACTAAACACCACCGAGCGTGAGATCGTAGGTTTGTATCTGCTGAGCGTGAAGTCGGAGGTTTGTAGCCTCTCGAGCGTGAAAGCTACTAAGCACAAAAGGCATCCGGGCGTAAAACCATAGACTTATAGCTTGCGAGCGTAAAACCGTAGATCTGTAGCCGTCGATCGTAGAAAGCTCTTTGACGTAGAACCGCGAATCTGCTTTGCACGAAAAACTTTTCGAATTTGCTGACTGTCCGTCTTTCGAGGGTAGTGGGCTGCCGTAGTACCCAATCATAACCAAATACTAATTGCGAGATTTGGTTAGGATTTCGAGGAGTCCGTCCGAGGATTCGAGGAGTCGATCCGAACTGTATATATATTCCGAGCTTTTGGGAGAAAAACTTTTCATCCGCCTTCTGCGAAAGAGAGTCTTCGTCTGTTCGAGTTTTTCTCCGTTCCTTCTCCGAGCACTCAGAGTTTTCAGAAATGGCACCGAAATATACCCCCTCCACTAAGGGAAAGAGTATAGGTTCTTCTTCTCATTCTTCCGTCCCAGCGAGAGAGTCTTTGGTCGGGCAAGGCAAACTTTATTCTGAGCAAAGTATCCCGCCGACGAGCAGCGCTCCCGGCCTTAGAGGTAGAGCCTTTGGGATGACAAAGAACGACGAAAAATCCTTCGCACACGTTGAACGTGACCGCGCTAGGTCGTCATCTGTACTGATAGCCTCTTTGAGGAAGATGATGCACGGAGGCGTTTTCATCTTTTACGCCCATATTTCTAATGTGCCAGCGTAAGAGCTCCATCGTTTTCGCAGTTCTGGGCGTAACAGCTCCGACTGCCGAAAACTTGGTGTATACTATAAGATTTTAGCCTTATGCCTGTGGATGGAACCTCCGGCGTAATAACTAGAATTTTGGCAGTCTGGCGTAAAGCACGGACCGTATACTGCCAATCACACCTCTGGATAAGACTTCCGGCGTAAAATGACCAAATTTGTATAGTCTTGGCGTAAAGCACAGACTGTCGTTTCTTGGTCCTCATGTTGCAAGATTTGTAATGACGTGTTTTCCTTGCACTTTTGCAGTTAATTTGGGTGAGTCTCCACTGGCTGAGGTGATAGGTTCCGCTGCCGGGATGCTGCACTCGAACTATCTGGAGGATCTGTCTCACGTGGCATTTCCTATCTCCGGACCCCAGTATCCTGAGGGAAGGAAGATTTTGATATCGGCCCAGGGCGAGCGGACGCTGCTGAATATGATTAACGGAGAGCCCCTGACGTATATAGACGGGGAGCAGTACATAAAGCCAGCTTTTCTCTTTGGGGACATGATTGATAAACGGTCCCAGACGAAGCCTAAGAGAGAGCCCTGGGTTTTCCCTGCCGGGAACTTGGTTTTGTACCTACCAACGATGCCGAGAGATTATCCCATCTCGGCCTTCTTCCATGCGACACATCCTAGGAGGATGTCGTGGACGTTGATGCCCGATCTTCACGGCAAGCCGGGAAAGATCTTTCATCTGAAAGGAGCTGACCAGGGGTCGTTCGTCAGCCGTCCTTTCGGCCTTGTGACGTCGTTCAGGGGACTGTGCCCGGGCAGTGTCCCGAGCGAAGATAGTCTAGTGATCCAGCCGGTCCAGTTGCCTACTTTCTGCAATGATTTCATGGGGCGAGGGGGAGTATATCCCAAGGAGAATCCTCGATGCAACGGGTGGATCACCCCAACAAACCGTCGATGGGCTTGCCTAGTTGACTGGGCCTTGAAGCACTGTCAGAGAGAGCTGGAGGGCATTGGGCTGTATGCCGCTGTGAGTGCGACCAGTGTTGGGTTGCCTCCTAACCCTAACCTGTTCCTGGCACTGATGGAGTGATACATTTTGCTCACCGGGACTTTCGTCACTCCACTGGGGGAGTTGGGATTGGCCCTCCATGAGATGGCAGTAATCTCGAGGCTGCCGATGGGGGATACCCCATATGAAGAGTACGTCCCCACCAACTGGGACTTGGGGGATTCAGACTCTCGGGTGGTGGAAGTATATCAGGAACTGATGTGCCACTACTTCGCGTGCACCGCTTTTTATAATGAACCTTCTGATCTGGCTCACACCACCAAGTGGACGTCCTACCTCTTCTTCCATCGGGCCAGGGCCGCCAAGCCGGAGAAAGTCTCGGGAGGTAAGGATGAGCCTGTGAACTGTTTGGGCGCCCTCAGTGCCCATGTCGTCGAGGCTCTTATGGGAGATGCTAAGGCTCCGGATCAGATCCTCGATGACGGGGTAGAAAAGTATCCTGAAGGCACTAAGGCCTGCAGTTACTTGAGGCGCTGCCGTAGGCCTCTGTCTAAGGAAGCCCAGCTGGCTGGTTTCCTCTCCATATGGCTGCGTCGAGTAGTGGTGCCCGGTACTGCATCTGCGGACCGTATTCACCGGAACATCCTGTGGCCTGCGGTGTGTCTGGTGTTTGGGGCGAGACTGGGCTTGCTCCCTGCTATGGTGTGCCGTATACAGGCTGGCCTGAGAGCCATGACTGACGGGCTGCTCGCCGATGAGACTCGGCATAAAAGCTTTCCCGGGGTGGAATTACCATACCTGTATTTGATGGGATGGTTAATTCTTCACCACCCCCGGGTGATGTCTCCTGGCTCTGGTAGTAGCTCGGGGGGTAGCTTCCTGCTGAATTACAAGGATTCTCCCTGGAATGTGAACACAGTTTTAGACTATCGGCTGAAACTGAGCCTCAGTCACGGCTGGAAGCTCCTCTACATTGTCCCCTCGGTATATCGCAATCAATCGGGGATTAGGCTGGAGGATTTAGGTGGAGAGAAGACCAATCTTTCTTCGGAGGCTTTCAAGTGGTTGTTCTTCATCAGACCCTCCCATCTGCTGTACAGAAGTGAAGATCATTGCTTCTTCGAGCCCTACTTGCCCAGTCAGTTCGCCAGGCAATTTAGGTGCGACCAATTGCACGTGGGCAATGTTGTCACCAGCTTCAGGTCCAGGGGCGGACTCATTGATGGAGCCAGAGGATGGCGATATTTCATCATGGGATGCACTGGAGCAATCTTTACCGTGCCGGTCGTCACACCCTCCACGGAGCTGCGCATCTTACATTCGTATGCCCAGTTCTACGTGGCGGTTAACACCTTCCATCATGATTTTGACATGCATGGGAGTTTTAGGGTGCCGTCTCCCACGCCTGGGGGAAGAGTCGAAGTCCCTTCGGTTTCTCCCGACGAGGGTGAGGAGTTCGCTACTCCCGATGAGCCGCTGGTGTCGGTGCCGAGGTGTGAAGTGCCTCTGCCTGCGGGGGCCTTGGTAGTCTCTGGGAAGCGAAGGGCTGCTGCTCCCAAGGAGGCTTCTCCTCGCAAGAGGAAGAGGACGGTCAATCGTTCTCTCCGGATTCCTGGTATTGAAGCTCCTAGAGAGGAACCTGCTGTCTCGCCTGTCGAGAAGGTTTCCCTGATCGAAGGTTCCCCGGCTTCTAGAGAGGGACCCCCAGCTTCGGCTGGCGGTGCCGGAGAATCTTCGTTAGAGGTTTTTATCGCTGCTACCGCTCCAGGTAGTGGAACGAGATTGCCTGCGTGGCCGAGGCAGATGGGAGAATCTTTCCCTAGACCAGCAATGGATGAAACCCCTATCGTGCCCGTGAGCATGCCTGGCAAGGTTCCAGCTGACGAACCTCGACTGCGTCTTGGTGGAGGCTTGGTAGATCTCTTGGCGATGTCGGTTGGCCCACCCCCTTCTCCAGGTATGACAGTTCGCATTACGTCATTAAGGCGTGATTTAGCTACATCGGCTGTAGATGCACCGTATATGCCGCTGGCCATGGGTAAATGTCATCTTTATGTCTCTTTTTTAGAAAGAGTACTATTATATTGATATCAACTTTCTTGTCCTCTTCTCAGGGGATGGCGTCCACGGGGAGTAGAGCTTTGAAGCACCTTCTGGCTCTGCTCCGGCTCCTGGCGATGATACGGAGGCGTTTGACTTTGAGGAGGAAATATCTTCGGGGGCCGGTTCGCCTGTTGAAGAGGCTTTGATATCCCAAGAAGAGGAAGAGCCTGCCATTGCGACCACTTCGGTTGTTGTAGACGCATCTCCTTTGGTCGCACCACCTGTTGAAGCGACGGTTGTGACCACTTCGTCTGCAATCATTCCTGGAGGGGGACTCGCCAAGAGATCTACCAAGCCTCCACCAAGACGCAGTCGAGGTTCGTCAGCTGGAACCTCGCCAGGCATGCTCACGGGCACGACAGGGGTTTCATCCGTTGCTGGTCTAGGGAAAGATTCTCCCATCTGCCTCGGCCACGCAGGCAATCTCGTTCCACTACCGGAGGCAGTGGCAGCAACGGCAGCCTCAAGACGGAATCTTCCGGTACCGTCAGCCGAAACTGAGGGTCCCTCTCTAGAAGGCGAGGAACCTCCGATCAAGGAAACATCCTCGACAGGCGAGACAGCAGGTTCCTCTCTAGGAGCCTCAATACCAGGAATCCGGAGAGAACGATTGACCGTCTTCTTCCTCTTGCGAGGAGAAGCCTCCTTGGGAGCAGGAGCCCTTCGCTTCCCGGAGACTACCAAGGCCCCCACAGGCAGAGGCACTTCACACCTCGGTACCGACACCAGTGGCTCATCGGGAGTAGCGAACTCCTCACCCTCGTCGGGAGAAACCGAAGGGACTTCGACTCTTCCCCCAGGCGTGGGAGACGGCACCCTAAAACTCCTACGCATGTCAAAATCACGATGGAAGGTGTTAACCGCCACGTAGAATTGGGCATACGAATGTAAGATGCGCAGCTCCGTGGAGGGTGTGATGACCGACACGGTAAAAATTGCTCCAGTGCAACCCATGATAAAATATTGCCATCCTCTGGCTCCATCAATGAGTCCGCCCCTGGACCAGAAGCTGGTGACGGCGTTGCGCACGTGCAACTGGTCGTATCCAAATTTCCTGGCAAACCGACTAGGCAAGTAAGGCTCGAAGAAGCAATGGTCTTCACTTCTATACAGCAGGTGGGAGGGCCTGATGCAGATCAACCACTTGAAAGCCTCCGGAGAAAGATTGGTCTTCTCTCCACCTAAATCCTCCAGCCTAATCCCCGATTGATTGCGATATACAGAGGGGACAATGCAGAGGAGCTTCCAGCCGTGACTGAGGCTCAGTGTCAACCGACAGTCTAAAACTATGTTCACATTCCAGGGAGAGTCCTTGTAATTCAGCAGAAAGCTACCCCCCGAGCTACTACCAGAGCCAGGAGACATCCCCTGGGGATTGTGGAGAATTAACCATCCCATCAAATACAGGTATGATAATTCCACCCTGGGAAAGCTTTCACGCCGAGTCTCATCGGCGAGCAACCCGTCAGTCATGGCTCTCAGGCCAGCCTGTATACGGCACACCATAGCAGGGAGCAAGCCCAGTCTCGCCCCAAACACCAGACGCACCGCAGGCCACAGGATGTTCCGGTGAATACGGTCCGCAGATGCAGTGCCGGGCACCACTACTCGACGCAGCCATATGGAGAGAAAACCAGCCAGCTGGGCTTCCTTAGACAGAGCCCTACGGCAGTGCCTCAAGTAACTACAGGCCTTAGTGCCTTCAGGATACTTTCCTACCCCGTCATCGAGGATCTGATCTGGAGCCTTAGCATCTCCCATAAGAGCCTCGACGACATGGGCACTGAGGGCGCCCAAACAGTTCACAGGCTCATCCTTACCTCCCGAGACTTTCTCCGGCTTGGCGGCCCTGGCCCGGTGGAAGAAGAGGTAGGACGTCCACTTGGTGGTGTGAGCCAAATCAGAAGGCTCGTTATAAAAAGTGGTGCACGCAAAGTAATGGCACATCAGCTCCTGATACACTTCCACCACCCGAGAGTCCGAATCCCCCAACTCCCGGTTGGTGGGGACGTACTCTTCATATGGGGTATCCCCCATCGGCAGCCTCGAGATCACTGCCATCTCATGGAGGGCCAATCCCAACTCCCCCAGTGGAGTGGCGAAAGTCCCGGTGAGCGAAATGTATCGCTCCATCAGTGCCAGGAACAGGTTAGGGTTCGGAGGCAACCCAACACTGGTCGCACTCACAGCGGCATACAGCCCAATGCCCTCCAGCTCTCTCTGATAGTGCTTCAAGGCCCAGTCAACTAGGCAAGCCAATCGACGGTTTGTTGGGGTGATCCACCCGTTGCATCGAGGATTCTCCTTGGGATATACTCCCCCTCGCCCCATGAAATCATTGCAGAAAGTCGGCAACTGGACCGGCTGGATCACTAGACTATCTTCGCTCGGGACACTGCCCGGGCACAGTCCCCTGAATGACGTCACAAGGCCGGAAGGATGGCTGACGAACGACCCCTGGTCATCTCCTTTCAGATGAAAGATCTTCCCCGGCTTGCCGTGAAGATCGGGCGTCAGCGTCCATGACATCCTCCTAGGATGTGTCGCATGGAAGAAGGCCGAGATGGGATAATCTCTCGGCATCGTTGGCAGGTACAAAACCAAGTTCCCGGCAGGGAAAACCCAGGGCTCTCTCTTAGGCTTCGTCTGGGACCATTTATCAATCATGTCCCCAAAGAGAAAAGCTGGCTTTATGTACTGCTCCCCGTCTATATACGTCAGGGGCTCTCCGTTAATCATATTCAGCAGCGTCCGCTCGCCCTGGGCCGATATCAAAATCTCCCTTCCCTTAGGATACTGGGGTCCGGAGATAAAAAATGCCATGTGGGACAGATCCTCCAGATAGTTCGAGTGCAGCATCCCGGCAGCGGAACCCATCACCTCAGCCAGTGGAGACTTACCCAAATTAACTGCAAAAGTGCAAGGAAAACACGTCATTACAAATCTTGCAACATGAGGACCAAGAAACGACAGTCTGTGCTTTACGCCAAGACTGTACAAATTTGGTCATTTTACGCCGGAAGTCTCATCCAGAGGCGTGATTGGCAGTATACGGTCCGTGCTTTACGCCGGACTGCCAAAATTCTAGTTATTACGCCGGAGGTTCCATCCACAGGCGTAAGGCTAAAATCTTATAGTATACACCAAGTTTTCGGCAGTCGGAGCTGTTACGCCCAGAACTGCGAAAACGATGGAGCTCTTACGCTGGCACATTAGAAATGTGGGCGTAAAAGATTAAAACGCCTCCGTGCATTATCTTCCTCAAAGAGGCTATCAGCACAGAAGACGACCTAGCGCGGTCACGTTTAACGTGTGTGAAGGATTTTTCGTCGTTCTTTGTCATCCCAAAGGCTCTACCTCTAAGGCCGGGAGCGCTGCTCGTCGGCGGGATACTTTGCTCAGAATGGAGTTAGCCTTGCCTGACCGAAGACTCTCTCGCTGGGGTGGAAGAATGAGAAGAAGAACCTATACTCTTTCCCTTAGCGGAGGGGGTTTGTTTCGGCGCCATTTCTGAAGACTCTGAGTGCTCGGAGAAGGAACGGAGAAAAAACTCGAACAGACGAAGACTCTCTTTCGCAGAAGGCGGATGAAAAGTTTTTCTCCCAAAAGCTCGGGATATATATACAGTTCGGATCGACTCCTCGAAACCCTAACCAAATCTCGCAATTAGTATTTGGTTATGATTGGGTACTACGGCAGCCCACTACCCTCGAAAGACGGACAGTCAGCAAATTCGAAAAGTTTTTCGTGCAAAAAAGATTCGCGGTTCTACGTCAAAGAGCTTTCTACGCTCGACGGCTACAGATCTACGGTTTTACGCTCGCAAGCTATAAGTCTATGGTTTTACGCCCGGATGCCTTTTGTGCTCAGTAGCTTTCACGCTCGAGAGGCTACAAACCTACGACTTCACGCTCAGCAGATACAAACCTACGATCTCACGCTCGGTGGTGTTTAGTTTACGCTCGGAGGCAACAAGATCCACGACCTCACGCTCGGAAGATTTCTTTTTCACAGGCTGCAAATCTACAGTTCTACGCTAAGGAGCTTTCTACGCTCGACGGCTACAGATCTACGGTTTTACGCTCGCAAGCTATAAGTCTATGGTTTTATGCCCGGATGCCTTTTGTGCTCAGTAGCTTTCACGCTCGAGAGGCTACAAACCTACGACTTCAAGCTTAACAGATACAAACTTACGATCTCACGCTCGGTGGCTTTCTACGCTCAATAGGCTACGAACTCAAGATTTTCAGCCCATCTACACTACGGATCTCTGACTTTCCGCATATCCGAACAAGTCCTCAAGACGGTCGATTACAGGAGTTCACCCAAAGGATGCCCCTTCTTGACCACAAAATATCCCAAGTACCCGAAGCATACAGAGTTCAAACATTGAGAAATTACTCTTCTCGGGTCAATTGGAGGTTCATCCAGACTCCACTCTGAATATTTCATCTACAGTTCAAGACGGCGGCTCAGTTTTATAGCCATTTCTCGCCCTGTTCCAAGGGACTTTCGGGAAATCACTCTTGAAGATGAAGTCTGAACAAAGATTCTGTTCATCAGAAGACAGTTCAGAAATTCTATGCGGTTTCTACATTCCTAAAGCAGTTGTGCATCACTAGTTATGCGTAAAAGATAGGATGGGACCTAATACTCTTTCTATCAGAGTCGGCATAAAGAATCAGACGTGTCGAAGCTACACATATTCAGACTTCACAGCAACGTATGGCAAAGACGATCATATGCAGAGACGAAAGACGACTTTATTAAAAGTTAAAATCATAATTACATATGAGGGAAATCCTATCTACAAGGGATTTTCTTCTTCGTTTTTGTGATTACATATGAGGGAAATCCCATCTACAAAGGATTCCCCCATCGTCGTCTGAAGGCCGCCCCCCGGAATCTGTTTTGACAGGTTCTCGCATCGGTGGAGGTCTTCCTCTTCTTCCAAGAAGATGATTAGTGGCGGAAGGATACAAAACTGGGCATAGACCCATCCTCCAACAGAAGGAAAGCAGGGTAAATCTGCTTCCATACAGACCGACGCCGCTCAAAGCCGGGACAGAGCTAGTCTGTCTGACTCTCGTCACCGGAGGTAACGGGAGAAGGCGCCACTTGCAAGCGCCGTGGTCTAATAGGACCCTTCCCTTCTCCTGGACAAACCGCCATACAAAGTTGCTGATTATCTCGAGCAAGGGAGGCTAAGATATCCTTCCATAATCCATCGTTGCAGTGGACACTTGCTCGAAGACGTCGTCTTTTTCGGCTCCTTACACGCTGGAAGAACATGATCTCCTTCTTCCTCAGGTCGACCCGACGAACTCCGGCGATCATCTCTGTGTGATAAAGGAAATATGGGAAGAACAGGTTTAAACTCCTCAGCCCTTTTATAGGCAAGCGAGGTCACACCTACCCCTAATAACTCCGCCATAAAGACTGGCCTGAAAGAATGTGGCAAACTTGACCGTTTCAGGCTCCATTCAGAAGGCGTTTCGAGTTACGAGGAACGGTTCATGCTTCATTCAAAGCGTTTTGAATTCCGAGGAATTTGAAAGCTTTGAAGGGGGTCTTGTAGAAGCATGAAAAATATGCCGGATGACTATACGCAACTTATTGGTGCGGGGCATCGTATAAGAGATGACCTCAGAGCCATCACGCAGGCAAGTCAAGAGCTTCTCAGGACCATCCGCGTAAGTGCAGTATGTCCAGGCTGCCTCAAAGCGTAAAGCAGAGGGCTTCGTCGCCTATATGGCGTAAAACACATCCGCTTTCAATGCGGTATTAAAGCGTACGAGGAACGCTTCGTGTTCTCCGAGATGAACCTGTCAGACCCTGCAACGAACCTGACGTCTGAACTTCTAACAAAAGGATACGGCTCGGCTACCCAGACGACGGCTATAATGATAGCACGGTACTGCGACCCAGGCTGTCAGTTACCGCCATCTCCCTTGCGTAAACTGCTTTTACATGTACAAGGGGATATGCTGCCTTGTTTTACACAGGCAGACATGAGCTGTTTACGCTCTGCAGTAGACAAACCGCCTGCCATGTCAAAAGCTGCACTTTGTACAGGGCTAGAGGCACGTCTCTGCGATTGGTGCACAAGGCGGTGACAGTCTTCTCGAGGCACGTCTCTGCGACGGATGCACAGAAGAGCTGCAGACCTTCAAAAACACGCCTCTGCATTTAATGTGCAGAATGATGGCGAATCTCTGCATTTAATGCAGGGGATTTGATTAAGAGTCACCGAACCGTCGTTTAGTGACATCCCCTTTGCGTAAACTGCTTTTACGCATACAAGGGGATACACTGCCTTGTTCTACACAGGCAGACGTAAACCGTCTACACACCGCGGAAGAAAAACAGACTGCCACGTCAAAAGCTGCTCTCCATACAGGTCTCGAGGCACGTCTCTTCGCCTAATGCTCAGAACGGTAGCAGGCCTTCAGAACACGCCTTTGCAATTAATGCACAGGATGGTGGCAGATCTCTGCATTTAATGCGAGATATTTGATTATATCTTCAAAAGCCGTGATTCCGGCTAAAGACGTCCACGTCAGCACTCAGCACATTGCGCAGTGGCTTCTACGCCCATTCAGCTTCTGTGCCCACATGGCTTTACGCCTCCTCAGCTTCTATGCTCACTCGGCTTCTATGCCATCAGGCTTCTACGCCTACCCGGCTTCTATGCCTACTTGGCTTCTATGCCATGGTGACAGACATCGGCTTTTATGCCCACCTCTTCTACACGGGGGATACCTACCTACGTGGCTTTTACGTCGTGATCTTCGTAGCAAATTATACGTGTTGTGTCCCTTAGTTGGACCCGCGTCACACGCTCATTCAAAAGATCATCCATACGCAGGCATTGGTTACTTTAACCGTCGTGTAAAAGGGTGCTGTGTTGTCCACTCCTCGGTTTTTACACCAACTGAGTGGTCACTGTCACTAAAACTCTATAAATAGAGACCTCTATCAACAGAGGAAAAGGTCAAAAAATTGGAAGATCGAACAATTGAAGATCCAGAGAAGAGGTCGAACAATTGGAGATCGAACAAAGAGAGAAGAGATCGAGAGAGAGAGAGAGGAATCCGGAGCTCAGGCAAAGAGTAGGGATCGACGACTTTGGCATCGTGCATCCACCTTCTTTTGCAACCTTCGAAGCTACCTCCTGTCTTCTACGGCACTTCTTCATCATCGTGTGGTCCAAGGGCTAAAGTGATCGACTGCAGATCAGACACCTATAGCAATTTATACCCAGATTAAATAAATTGTACTCCCACATCCTCGTATAGGATTACATTGTAAAAGTTTGTTTGTAAACAAAAGAACACGGGTCTCGTATAAACCCCGTCTTGAATACATCTTTCATTCTTTTCATTTTCCACCACAAACACAGCCTCTGTTCTTTCTTTTAATCTTTTGAATCTGGCGTCTGTAGGTAATGCTGCCTTGATTCTCTCTTTTAGGGATGATTGTATTTGCAAGTTGACTAGTGTTCCGTCTGCTCCTGGCAATATTATTTCAATGCCAAGACCTTGTAAGTCTTCCAATAATTCCCTCTGTATTGTTAGGAAATAAGCTGCTGGTTTTCGGCTTAATGCATCTGCTACCACGTTAGCCTCGCCTGGGTGGTCATGTAGCTCTATCTCGAAATCTTTCATTAATTCGAGCCATCGACGTTGCCTCATATTTAACTCCTTCTGCGTGAAGACATACTTTAGGCTTTTGCGGTCTGTATAGATTTCCACCCGTTCTCCATATAAGTAATGTCTCCATAACTTCAGAGCAAATACAACTGCTGCAAGTTCTAAGTCATGAGTTGGATAATTCTTCTCATGTACTCATAATTGTCTAGATGTATATACAATTACCTTCCCATGCTGCATTAATACGCACCCCAAGCCTTTCCCTGATGTGTCACTATAGATCACATATCCTCCTGATCCTGATAGAATAGTTAGTACTGGTGTTGTAGTCAATCGCTTCTTGAATTCCTCGAAAGCGGCTTGACACTCATTAGTCCATATGAACTCTTGATCTTTGCAAGTCAACCGAATCATAGGAGTTGCTATCTTTGAGAAGTTCTCCACGAATCGTCGGTAATATCCCGTAAGTCCAAGGAAACTTCTTACTTCTGCTGTTGAAGTAGGAACAGGCCATGTCTCGACTGCTGAGATCTTTCCTGGATCAACAGAAATACCGTCTCCCGTGATAACATGTCCAAGAAATGAGACTCTGTCCAAGAAGAACTCATATTTACTAAGCTTCGCATATAACTGCTCTCTCCTCAAGGTCTCTAGAATAATTCGCAGGTATTTCTCGTACTCCTCGTGGTTCTTTGAATAGATCAGTATATCATCTATGAAGACGACCACGAACTGATCCAAATACTGGTGGAAGACTCGATGCATTAAGTCCATAAAGATAGCTGGAGCATTGGTCAATCCAAATGGCATGACCAGAAATTCATAATGCCCATGTCTTATCCGGAATGCGGTCTTCGGAATGTCTTCCTTCCTTACTTTCACCTGGTGATATCCCGATCTCAAATCTATCTTTGAGAACATCTTGGCTCCTCTAAGTTGATCAAATAGGTCATCAATGCGTGGTAGTGGATATTTATTCTTCACTGTTACTGCATTCAAGGCTCTATAGTCAATGCATATACGCACTGACCCATCCTTCTTTGGTACAAACAACACTGGTGCGCCCCAAGGTGATGCGCTTGGTCGGATGTAACCTTTCGCTTCTAGTTCCTTCAATTGTGTCTTTAATTCATCCATTTCCTTCTTTGCCAGTCTATAAACATGTGATGCTATAGGTGCTGCTCCTGGTGTTAATTCAATCGAGAATTCTACGTCTCTATCTGGGGGTAGTCCTGGTAATTCCTCTGGAAAAATGTCTTGAAATTCTGAAATAATGGAATGATAGACAATGTCATCCATTGTGAGCTGTATACCATCAAGGATTTATGTGGATCCTCGTGCAAACTCAAGTTCAGGCTGGCCTGGTACCTTAAAAAGAATGCTTCCTCCAAAACAATCGAAGAAAGCGTGGTACTTGCTTAGCCAGTCCATTCCAAGCACAATATCAAAAGTTGGCATAGGAAGGACTAAGAGTCGGGCATTCACCTCTCTGCCACGTATCACTATAGAACACGATCTACAAATTCTACTAATAGGTACTACTCCTCCTTCGGTAAGAATTCTAACACAACTAGGTAAAGGTGTAGTGGTAATGTTGTGTTTGGTAATAAAACTAGATGATATGAATGAGTGAGTGGCTCCCGTATCAAATAATGTCACAGCAGAAAAAGTAAAAGCAATAGTGATACCTGCTATGACATCAATCTCCTGATCCATGTCGTCTATTTCCATAGCAAAAGCTTGCCCATTCCTCTGTGGCTGTCCATGATTAGCCCTCAGGTACTGATCTTCCTGGGTAGGTAGCGGTGGCCTTTGCTGAAATCCTCCTACTGTTGGAGGTCGAGGTGCTGCTGGAGGTCGAGGTGCTCCTGGTCTAGCTATCTGTTGAGCTGGCCTTGGTGCTAGAAGTGCTAGCCTCTGTGCTGGCGGTGGAAGTGTCACTGCTTGTTGCATAGGACAGTCCTTCAATATGTGTTGTCCAGAACCACATCGCATACACTGTCCTAGGCAAGCTCGACAGTCTCTTCTAATATATCCATGTTTACCACAATGATGGCAGAGGGGTTTCTCTGGGATCTGGTATGGTCCCGCTCTTTGCTGGTACTGCTGTTGCTGAGCTAAAGGACGTCTGATAGGTCCTCCTTATTGGGTCCTGACCGGTCCCTGCTGTATCCTTGCTGGTCCTGGTTGTGTTCTCAATTGTCCTCCCTTTCCTCTGCTGATAGTTTCTTATAATCTGGCTTCGGTTAGTAGTTCAGCATAAGATATTCGGGACTGGGAGCTTGTATAGTATTGGAGCTCCTGAGTCAGTCCACGATACCTCTTAGTTTATGGTGATAAACGAAAGAATGTATATAAGACGAGGGTTTATACGAAACCGGTTTCTTTGGTTTACAAACAAGCTTGTACAATCTAATCCTATACTAGGATGTGGGAGTACAATTTTTTAATCTGGGTAAATATTGCTATAGGTGTCTGATCTGCAGTCGATCACTTTAGCCCTTGGACCACACGATGGTGAAGAAGTACCATAGAAGACGGGGAGCGGCTTCGGAGGTTGCTGAGGAGAGAGGGTGCGCGATGCCAAAGTCGTTTGATCGCTACCCCTCGCCTGAGCTCTGGATTCTTCTCTCTCAAAGACTCTTCGACTTCTCTTCGATCTCCGATTCTTCGACCTCTTGATTCTTTTGGTCAATCCCTTGACCTTTTCTCCTGAATTTTCCGACCTCTCTCAAAATTCGACCTGTTCCTCTGTTGATAGAGGTCTCTATTTATAGAGTTTTTAGTGACAGTGACCACTCAGTCGGTATAGAAACCGAGTAGTGGAAAGTACAGCACCCTTTTACACAACGGTTAAAATAACCAATGCCTGCGTATAGATGATCTTTTGGATGAGCGTGTGACGCGGGTCCAACTAAGGGACAAAACGCGTATAACTGCTGCGAAGATCACGGCTTAGAAGCCACGTAGGTAGGTATCCCTCGTGTAGAAGAGGTTGGCGTAGAAGCCAATGTCTGTCACCATGGCATAGAAGCCAAGTAGGCATAAAAGCCGAGTAGGCACAGAAGGCCGAATGAGCATAGAAGCTGAAGAGGCGTAGAAGCCGAGCGGGCACCGAAGCTGAATGGGCGTAGAAGCCGCTGCGTAACGTGCCATAGTGATGATGTGGATGTCTTAGCCGGAATTACGGCTCTTGGAGATATAATCAAATCTCTCGCATTAAATGCAGAGATCCGCCATCATCCTGTGCATTAATTGCAGAGGCGTGTTCCGCAGGCCTGCCACCGTTCTGAGCATTAGGTGCAGAGACGTGCCTCGAGCCCTGTACGAAGAGCAGCTTTTGACGTGGCAGTCTGCTTGTCTTCCGCGGAGCGTAAACAGCTCACGTCTACCTGTGTAAAACAAGGCAGCGTATCCCCTTATACGCGTAAGAGCAATTTACGCAAGGGAGATGTCAGTAAACGACGGTTCGGTGATATTTAATCAAATCCTCTGCATTAAATGTAGAGATCCGCCATCATCCTGTGCATTAATTACAGAGGCGTGTTCTGAATGACCTGTCATTATTCCAGCCGTCGTCTGGGTAGCCGTGTAGTACTCTTTGTCAGGAGTCAGATGTCAGGTTCACTGCGTGATTTGACAGGTTCACTTCGGGGAATACGAAGCGTTCCTCGTACGCTTTAATGATGTATTGAAAGCGGATGAGTTTTACGCCATGGAGGCGATGAAGCACCCTGTCTACGCTAAAGCGGCCTTGGGCGTACTGCATTACGCGGATGGTCCTTTGAGCTTTATATTTTATGCTTTGCTCAGCAGAAAAGCTCTGTTGCACGCTTGAGGGCTCTGAGGTCCCCTGTTTACGCTGTCCTGTATCACCGTGCTGCGTAGAGCTATCCAGCGTATTTTTCATGCTTCTACAAGACCCCCTTCAACGCTTTCAAATTCCTTGTAATTTGAAACACTTTGAATGAAGCATGAACCGTTCTTCGTAACTCGAAAAGTTTCTGAATGGAGCCTGAAATGGTCAAAGTCTGACACGTTCCTCAAGGCTGACTTTATGGCGGAGTTATTAGGGATCGGTGTGATCTCCTTCGCCTATAAAAAGGTTAAGAAGTTATCCTGTTCTTCCCACATTTCCTTCACCACGCAGAGATGATCGCCGGAGTTCGTCGGGTCGATCTGAGGAAGAAGGAGATCATGTTCTTCCAGCATGTAAGGAGCCGAAAAAGGCGGCATCTTCGAGCAAGTGTCATCTGCAACGATGGATCATGGAAGGATATCATAGCCTCCCTTGCTCGGGATAATCAGCAACTTTGTTTGGCGGTTCTTCCGAAGAGAGAGGAAGGGCCGTATTTGACCACACAGCTTGCAAGCTGTATCTTCTCCTGATATTCGTGGACGAGAGCATACAAACTAGCTCTGTCCTCGAGTATTGAGTTGGTTTAGACACCTCAACTCAATCCGTCATGGCGTATGGAGGATGGGCACTTGATACAGGCCCAGTTCTGTATCCTCCCGCCAGTAATCATCTTCTTGTTCATGACTGTGGAAGTCGATGAACTGCCATGGAAGAAGAGGAAGACCTTCACCGATGCGAGAACCTGGCAGAACAGATTCTGGGTGCGGTCTTCAGACGACGACAAGGAAATCCTTTGTAGATGGGATTTCCCTCATATGTAATCACGAAAATGAAGAAAACCCTTATAGACTGAATTTCCCTCATATGTAATCGTGATTTTGATCTTTAATAAAGTTGTCTTTCTTCTCTGCATATGATTGTCTTGCCATATGTTGCTGTGAAGTCTGAATATGTGTAGCTTCGACACGTCTGATTTTTTACGCTGACTCTTTTTTAGAAAGAGTATTAGGTCCTGCCCTATCTTTTACGTAAAGCTAGGGATGCGCAGAAAGCTGCTTTAGCATTTAAGTCGAGTCTTCGAACCGTCTTGCTGTTAGGAGCAAGAAACTGCGTAGAATTGTTGCTTCTGATAAACAAAATTCCTGTTCAGACACCATCTTCAAGAATGACTCCTCGAAAATCTCTTAGAACAGGGCGAGAAATGGCTGTCAAACTGAGTTGCCATCTTGAACTGTAGATGGAATATTCAGACTAGAGTCTGGATGAACTTCCAATCGACCCATAAAAAAGAGCAATTTTTAATGTTGAACTCTGTATGCTTCGGGTACTTGGGATATCTTTCGGTCAAGAAGGAGTATCTTCTGTGTGAACTCTTGTAATTGACCGCTTTGAGAACCGTTCGGATGTACGCGTACTCTGGCCTGCATATCTTTCAGGTGTGCGGAGAGTCATAGTGTAAGATCATAAGTTTGTAGCCTCGTGAGCGTAAACTAAATGCCACCGAGCGTGAAATCGTAGACTTGTAGTTCCTGAGCGTGAAGTCGTAGGTTTGTAGCCTCTCGAGCATAAAATCTTACCGAGCACAAAGGCATCCGGGCGTAAAACCATAGACTTATAGCCTGCGAACGTAAAACCGTAGATTTGTAGCTGTCGAGCGTAGAAAGCTCCTTAGCGTAGAATTGTAGATATGTAGCTGTGAAAAGGAAATCTTCTGAGCGTGAAGTCGTAGATCTGTTGCTTCTGAGCGTAAACTAAACGCCACCGAGCGTGAGACCATAGATTTGTAGCTGCTGAGCGTGAAGTCGTAGGTTTGTAGCCTCTCGAGCATAAAAGTTTACCGAGCACAAAGGCATCCAGGCGTAAAACCATAGACTTATAGCCTGTGAGCGTAAAATCGTAGATCTGTAGATGTCGAGCGTAGAAAGCTCCTTAGCGTAGGAACCACGAATCTGCTTTGCGCGAAAACTTTTCAAATTCGCTGACTGTCCGCCTTTCGAGAATAATAGGCTGACGTAGTCCCCAATCATAACCGAACATTAATTAGGAGATTTGGTTCTAGTTTCGAGGAGTCCATCCGAACTCTATATATACCCCAAGTTTCTTGAGAGAAAAACTTTTCATCCGTCTTCTGCAAAAGAAAGCCTTCGACTGTTCGAGTTTTTTTTTGTTTCTTCTCCGAGTCTTCAAAGTTTCCAGTGATGGCCTCGAAGCAATCCTCCTCCTCTAAGGGAAAGAAGGTTGATTCTTCTTCTCGTTCTTCTGCTCCAGCGAGAGTGTCTTCGGTCGGGCAAGGCGAACTTCATTCTGAGCGAAGTATCCCGCCGACGAGCAGTGCACCCGGCCTGAAAGGTAGAGTTTTTGGGACGAAAAGAGACCGACGAAAAATCTTTCGCACACGTTGAACGTGACCGCGCTAGGTCATCTTCTGTGCTGATAGCCTCTTTGAGGAAGATGATGCACGGAGACGTTTCATCTTTTACGCCAACATTTCTAATGTGTCAGCGTAAAAAACTCCAGATTTTCGCAGTTGAGCGAAAAAGCTCTGACTGTCGAAAACTTGGTGCATACTATAAAATTCGAGTTTTACGCTTGTGGATGAAAATTCTGGCGTAATAACTCGAGTTTTGGCAGTCTGGCGTAAAGCACAGACTGTATACTACCGACTTGAATTTTACGCTTCTGGATAAACATTCCGGCGTAACGATCAAGTTTGTACAGTCTTGACGTAGAGCACAGACTGTTGCCTCCTTGTATATGCTGCAAGATTGAAATGTCCAGTTATGGAAACTGACGTGTTTTTCTTGTACCCTTGTAGTTAACTTGCATGAGTCTCCGCTAGCCGAGGTGATGGGCTCTGCCGCCGGGATTCTGCACTCCAACTATCTGGAGGATCTGTCCCATGTGACATTTCCTATCTCCGGGCCCCAATATCCCGAAGGAAGGGAAATTTTGATATCGGCTCAGGGCGAGCGAACGCTGCTGAACATGATTAATGGGGAGCCCCTGACGTACGTAGACGGGGACCAGTATATAAAGTCGGCTTTTCTTTTCGGGGACAAGATTGATAAGCAGTCCCAGACGAAGCCCAAGAAAGAACTCTGGGTTTTTCCTGCCGGGAACCTGGTCTTGACTCTGCCCAAGATGCCGAGAGATTATCCCATCTCGGCATTCTTCCATGCTACACATCCTAGGAGGATGTCGTGGACGTTGACTCCCGATCTTCACGGTAGGCCGGGGAAGATCTTCTATCAGAAAGGATCTGGCCTATTCGTCAGCCGCCCTTCCGGTCCTGTAACGTCGTTCAGGGGATTGTACCCGGGCAGTGTCCCGAGTGAAGACAGCTTGGTGCTCCAGCCGGTGCAATTGCCGACCTTTTGCAATGATTTTATGGGGCACGGGGGGATATACCCCAAGGTGAATCCTCGGTGCAATGGGTGGATGACCACGACAAATCTTCGATGGGCTCGCTTAGTTATTTGGGCCCTGGAGCATTTTCAGATCGAGTTGGAGAACATCGGCCTGTTTGCAGCTGTGAGTGCCACCAGTGTTGGGTTACCTCCTAACCCCAACCTATTTCTGGCACTGATGGAGCGATATATTTCGCTCACCGGAACTTTTGTCACTCCACTGGGGGAGTTGGGATTGGCCCTCCATGAGATGGCAGAGATCTCGAGACTGCCGATGGGGGATACTCCGTATGAAGAGTATGTTCCCACGAACCGGGAGCTGGGGGATTCAGACCCTCGGGTAGTGGAAGTGTACCAGGAGCTGATGTGCCACTACCTCACTTGCACCGCCTTCTATGTTGAGCCTTCAGATTTGGCTCACACTAGTAAATGGACGTCCTACCTCTTTTTCCATCGGGCCAGGGATGCTCAGCCGGAGAAAGTCTTGGAAGGCAAGGATCAGCCTGTGAATCCTCTGAGCGTGCTCACTGCTCAGGAAGTCGACGATCTTATGGAGGATTCTAGGGCTCCAGATCAGATCCTCGACGAAGGGGTAGGAAGATATCCTGCAGGTACTAAAGCCTACAGTTATCTGAGGCATTGCCGCAGGCCTCTATCCAAGGAAGCTCAACTGGTTGGCTTCCTCTCAATATGGCTGCGCCGACTGGTGGTACCCGGCATTGCATCTGCGGATCGTATTCACCGCAACACCTTGTGGCCTGCAGTGCGTTTGGTATTTGGGGCGAGGCTGGGCTTGCTCCCTGCCATGGTGTGCCGCATACAAGCTGGCCTGAGGGCGATGACCGAGGCGCTGCTTGTCGACGAAGCTCGGTGTGAAAGCTTTCCCCGGGTGGAATTACCATACATGTACCTGATGGGATGGTTAATTCTCCATAACCCCCGGGTGATGTCTCCAGGTTCCGGCAGTAGCTTGGGGGGAAGTTTCTTGCTGAATTACAAGAAATCCTCCTGGAATGTGCTCACGGTTTTGGACTGTCGGCGGGTGCTGAATTGCGGCCATAGCTGGAAGCTCCTTTGCACTGTCCCCCCTGTTCATCACAATCAATCAGGGATTAGGCTTGAGGACTCAGGTAGAGAGAAGACCATTCTTTCTCCCGAGGCTTTCAACTGGTTGGTCTATATTAGACCTTCCCACTTGCTGTACAGAAGTGAAGACCACTGCTTCTTCAAACCCTACCTGCCTAGTCGGTTTGCCAGGCAGTTTGGGTATGATCAGTTGCACGTGGGCAACGCCGTCACCAGCTTCAGGTCCAGAGGTGGACTCATTGATGGAGCGAGGGAATGGCGATATTTTATCATGGGCTGTACTGGGGCAGCTTTTACTGTGCCCTTTACCACACTCTCCACGGAGTTGCGCATCCTCCATACGTATGCCCAGTTCTATGTGGCAACCAACACCTTCCATCGCGATTTTGATATGCATGGAAGTTTTAGGGTGCCCTCTTCCAAACCTGGGGGAAGAGTTGAAGTCCCCTCGGTTTTGTCTTACGAGGGTGAAGAGTCCGTTACTCCGGATGAGCCTCTTGTATCGGTGCCGAGGGGTGAAATACCTCCGCCCGCAGGGGCTTTGGTAATCTCTGGGAAGCGAAGGGCTTCTGCTCCGAAGGAGACTTTCCCTCGTAAGAGGAAGAAGAAGACGGTTACTCGCGCTCTCCGGATTCCTGGTATCGAGGCTCCTGAAAGCGAGTATGCTTCTCCCCATGTTGGGGATGATTCTTTGATTGGAGGTTCCTCGCCTTTTAGAGAGGGACCCTCTACAGTTTCGGCCGGCGATGCCGGAGAATCTCAGCTGGAGGCTGCTATCGCTGCTACTGCTTCAGGTAGTGGAACGAAGTCGCCTCCGGGGCTGATTATAAGATTCCATATACCTTTATCTGGAGCAGCATCGGGAGAGACCCCTGTCGTGCCTGTCAGCGCCCCTGGCGAGATTCCAGCTGATGAGCCTCAAGTGGATCTCGACGAAGATCTGGAAGAGCATCTCCCAGTGTTTGTTAGCAGGCCCCCTTCTCCAGGTATGACAGCTTGCCTAGCATTACTAAGACATGATTTAGCTGCACAGGCCGCAGACGCTACATATACACCATTGGCCATGGGTAAATGTCATCTTTTCATGCCTCTTCTTTAGGAAAATTAATATTATGCCGATATTAACTTTCTCTTGTCTTCTTTTCAGGGGAAGACCCCTTCGGGGAGGGCAGTGTAGATGCGCCCTTTGGCTCTGTGTCAGGCCCTGGCGGCGATACAGAGGTGCCTGATTTTGAAGAGAAAGCATCTTCGGGTGCCGGCTTGCCTGCATAAGAGGACGAGCTTGTCGTTGCGACAATGCCTCCTTCGAGTGTGCTGGTTACCTCGTCCGGTGTCGGCGCTTCCTTTTTTGTCATGCCACCTGTTGAGGCGACGACTGTGGCCACACCGATTGCGGTCGTCCCTGGAGCGAGGTTTGACAACATTACAGCCACTCCCAGCGTGCATTCGGATCTAACTGCGCTGACCGAGCAATATACCAGTATCTTCCACAACACTTTGAAAACGCTAATATCAATGGTGTTGGAGAAGAATCTAAACTTTGAGCATCTGAAGAAGTCTTCTCAGTTCCCGATAGAGGCGATCAGGGACCTCGACGATACTGGGTTAGCTGACACCCTGGAGGAGGTGGTTAACGGTTTGGAGCAACCCGTTAACGAGTACCTGCAGCTATCCCAAGACAATATCGAAGCTCTGGCCCAGGCTAGATACGACTCCTTGACTGCGCATCTTGTTGAAAAGATGGAAGACCTGAATAAAATCCTCCAGACAAATCAGCAGGAGATGGATGAAGGAAAAGTCGTCTTGGAGGAGACCATTGCTCTTCGGACGAAGTGCCAGGCCGAGCATGGCGGGAATGCAGCGAGGGTCCGTAAACTTGAAATGAAGCTTGCTCAGGCAAAGGAGTGGGCTTCTCAGTCGTCGGAAGGTCTTGATGTGGTGAATGGCCGACTGGTCATAGCACAACAGAACTTGGCGAGAAAGGATGTCGCCCGTGCTGGTTTTGTTCGAGCTAGAGCCGAGCTATCCCTCCTGATTAATGACGAGGCACGGCTGGATCGGGCCCGCGCTGACATCTTGGATTCCAGGAATGAGAAGATGGCCAGACTAGCGCAGCAGATTTGCGATTTGACCGCTCCTCCCTAATGATGTACTTTTCCTTTTGCTTTGTAACTTTGCTCTTTTTCGGGAATAATAAAGAGGCTTTTCATCCGACTTTGTGGACCCATCATTTCAGAATATAAATGATAGGTTTGGGTGAAAGTTATATCAGAGGTAGTATGGACGTGATATACTCTCGGTAAACTTTAGCAGGGCATATCTATTCAGAGGTCTTACGGACATGATAGAATATGCTTTAGTAGGACATATCTATTCAGAGGTTATATGGACATGATAGAATATGCTTTCACTAAAGTTTGTACACAAAACACTATCAGAGGTAATATGGACGTGATAGGCTTTTGTGGACTTAACACCACTGGCGTACTTAGAGTTAAGTACGGATGCTAAGTTGAGATGACAACTGATATCAGAGGTAATATGGACATGATAATCGATAGCCAAGAACTCGGAAAGTTTGTTCAGAGGTAATATGAACATGACAAACTGATATCTATTGTAGACCTATTACTTGTTGTGCACGTTTAAGTGCAAGTAATAAGTTTAAGACAAGCTCTATCAGAGGTAATATGGACATGATAGGCTTTTGTGGACTTAACACCACTGGCGTACTTAGAGTTAATTACGGATGCTAAGTTGAGATGACAACTGATGATAATCGATAGCCAAGAACTCGGAAAGTTTGTTCAGAGGTGATATAAACATGGCAAACTTTTGAATTATGACTCCATTGGGGATGGAGGTACACATCTGCTCAGAGGTGATATGGACATGGCAGTTTTGTGGACTTAATACCACTAGGGTACTTAGAGTTAAGTACGGATGTTAAGTTGAGATGACAATCGATATCAGAGGTGATATGGACATGATAATTGATAGCCAAAAACTCGAAAAGTTTGTTCAGAGGTGATATGAACATGGCAAACTTTTGAATTGTGACTCCATTGGGGATGGAGGTACACATCTGCTCAAAGGTGATATGGACATGGCAGTTTTGTGGACTCAACACCACTGGCGTACTTAGAGTTAAGTACGGGTGTTAAGTTGGGATGACAACCCATATCAGAGGTAATATGGACGTGATAGTCGATAGTCGAAACAGGAAAGTTTGTTCAGAGGTAATATGAACATGAACTCATGTCCGAAAAATTCACTGTAGAGTGATTTTTCCTGAGTAGGGACTGACCTGAAGAATTCACTGGGGAAACTTTAGGGATTCATCATCCGGCAGTTTCTTGAGGGAGCAAATTGTCACGTTAAAGTAAAATCAATTTGCAGTGATCGTCCCTTCGTTTATAGATGCAAAATGATGACCTTGGCGTCGATCAACTCCTGAATCCTCCTCTTCAGCATGTAGCACGCTTTTGTGGGATGATGAATGTACCGGTGGAAGAGACAATAATCTGGATCATCGGCTTTGTCAGCCCTCTCAGGGTGTCTGATGTTGGGCAGCTGAAGCTTGTTTTCCTTCATCAGTATATTGAAGATTTTAATGATATCATCATCATTGAAAGAGAAAGTCCCATTTGGCCTTCGAACTGCCGATTCCTGAGTCGTGCAATTTTTCGGGAAGACGGTCATAGCTGCATCATCTTCCGATTTAGAGAGAATTCTACCCCGAGCTTTGGATGTTGTCTTGCTTTGTCGAGGGAGACTACCCCCAGACTTGTCGTTGCATTCGTCCCCAGAAGGTGATCTAAAAGGACCTGACTCTGACATTACCGGATCAGACTTTGGAGGTTTGGGGTTTGCTAGAGATATGGTATATCCCAACCCAAAACGAGTTCGTTGACAGTAAGAAACACTATGCAACGGTGTTCGTCTGCCTTTTCCATAGTTGAGGCCTTGTTTTAACTTCAAATCATAACCCATGCTTTGTATGATCTTTAAAGCCTGTGGGCTATACCTGTGGATTTGCATTCTCCCTGCATCAGACTCGTGAGAATCTTCTTGTATAATCGGTCTGCTCCGCATGCGACCGAAGACTATTGGATGCTGGTCGTCGCGAGTTGGAGGAACAATAAAGGAATCATTCTCATATGGTGCATATATCATGATAACATTAGATGTTGATGCATCTTCCCACATGATCTCTCCTTGTTTGACAGTTAGGGGATCTGAAGCCTGTTTATGACTCTTGTCTTTGCATTTCTGGATCAGATCCATACGCAGGTTTACAGAAGAAGAAGAAGAAGACTGCTTGTTCCTTTTGTTCACTGCAGTGGGCATGCGGATGTTGGGAACTCCAGTTTTCCCTGTGCCACCTGTATACAATAGGTTGGCCATCTGGTCTGCGGATAATCCCCGAGGAGGGTGTGTTTCCGCAAATCGAGCCTTCTGTACGCTCAGGGATTCCTTCTGGCGTAATTTGGCGCTGTGCTCCGGTTGGCGTAGAGCCGAGGAGGCCCTTAGTCGGCCATCAGTTCCTCGCGTAATTCGGAGGGCGGGCAGATTTTCCCCTTGCTGGCGTAAAGGCCGGGAAGTTGGGGAGTCCGCTACCTGCTTTCCCTTGCATAGATTGCAGGGATCGTCTGTCTCTCCGCGGAGGACAGATGCAGTCTTATGCGCAGAGCGCGAAGCGGACTTCTGGGCTAGCCCTAAGGCATTGCCAGCAGTTTTGTCTATTCCGCCTAGGACGGGAGACTGATTTCTACGCGCAGAGCGCGATGTATGCTTCTGGACTAGCGCTGAGGCATTGTCCGAAGTTTTGTCTATTTCGCCCAGGACGGGAGACAAATTTTCACGCACAAGGCGTGGAGTATACTTCTGGGTTAGCGCTGAGGCATTGCCAGAAGTTTTGTCGGCCCTGTCAAAGACAGGCGACTGAATTTTACGCGCAAGGCGCGGAGGGAGCAATGCTACAACCTCGTTGGTCGGAGAAATCGGAGAGTCGACAGGAATGGTAGTGGATGTCTTGGGCATCCAGACCTTGCGCAGCTTCCTGTTGTCTTGTACAGAGAGAGAGTGAGAGCTACCCCCTGTCCGAAGCATGTCTTCGTAGGCAGACTGGTCGAACTGGACGACCAGTGTCTTCTTCAGGGATCCCATGGATACCGCATCGTGGTGAGCAATCGCTTCCTCATCATAAGAGAAAGATGTCCCCAGCAGAGTCTCCATCTTGTTTATGGTGATAAATGAAAGAATGTATATAAGACGAGGGTTTATACGAAACCCGTTTCTTTGGTTTACAAACAAGCTTGTACAATCTAATCCTATACTAGGATGTGGGAGTACAATTTTTTAATCTGGGTAAATATTGCTATAGGTGTCTAATCTGCAGTCGATCACTTTAGCCCTTGGACCACACGATGGTGAAGAAGTATCGTAGAAGACGGGGAGCGGCTTCGGAGGTTGCTGAGGAGAGTGGGTGCGCGATGCCAAAGTCGTTTGATCGCTACCCCTCGCCTGAGCTTTGGATTCTTCTCTCTCAAAGACTCTTCGACTTTTCTTCGATCTCCGATTCTTCGGCCTCTTGATTCTTTTGGTCAATCCCTTGACCTTTTCTCCTGAATTTGTCGACCTCTCTCAAAATTCGACCTGTTCCTCTGTTGATAGAGGTCTCTATTTATAGAGTTTTTAGTGACAGTGACCACTCAGTCGGTGTAGAAACTGAGTAGTGGAAAGTACAGCACCCTTTTACACAACGGTTAAAATAACCAATGCCTGCGTATAGATGATCTTTTGGATGAGCGTGTGATGCGGGTCCAACTAAGGGACAAAATGCGTATAACTGCTGCAAAGATCATGGCGTAGAAGCCACGTAGGTAGGTATCCCTCGTGTAGAAGAGGTTGGCGTAGAAGCCAATGTCTGTCACCATGGCATAGAAGCCAAGTAGGCATAGAAGCCGAGTAGGCACAGAAGGCCGAATGAGCATAGAAGTTGAAGAGGCATAGAAGCCGAGCGGGCACCGAAGCTGAATGGGCGTAGAAGCCGCTGCGTAACGTGCCATAGTGATGATGTGGATGTCTTAGCCGAAATTACGGCTCTTGGAGATATAATCAAATCCTTCGCATTAAATGCAGAGATCCGCCATCATCCTGTGCATTAATTAGAGAGGCGTGCTCCGCAGGCCTGCCACCGTTCTGAGCATTAGGTGCAGAGACGTGCCTCGAGCCCTGTACGAAGAGCAGCTTTTGACGTGGCAGTCTGTTTGTCTTCCGCGGAGCGTAAACAGCTCACGTCTGCCTGTGTAAAATAAGGCAGCGTATCCCCTTATACCCGTAAGAGCAGTTTATGCAAGGGAGATGTCAGTAAACGACGGTTCGGTGATATTTAATCAAATCTTCTGCATTAAATGCAGAGATCCGCCATCATCCTGTGCATTAATTGCAGAGGCGTGTTCTGAACGGCCTGTCATTATTCCAGCCGTCGTCTGGGTAGCCGTGCAGTACTCTTTGTCAGGAGTCAGATGTCAGGTTCACTGCGTGATTTGACAGGTTCACTTCGGGGAATACGAAGCGTTCCTCGTACGCTTTAATGTTGTATTGAAAGTGGATGAGTTTTACGCCATGGAGGCGATGAAGCACCATGTCTACGCTAAAGCGGCCTTGGGCGTACTGCATTACGCGGATGGTCCTTTGAGCTTTATATTTTATGCTTTGCTCAGCAGAAAAGCTCCGTTGCACACTTGAGGGCTCTGAGGTCCCCTGTTTACGCTGCCCTGTATCACCGTGCTGCGTAGAGCTATCCAGCGTATTTTTCATGCTTCTACAGTCCCGCTCTTTGCTGGTACTACTATTGTTGAGCTAAAGGACGTCTGATAGGTCCTCCTTGTTGGGTCCTGGCCGGTCCCTGTTGTATCCTTGCTGGTCCTGGTTGTGTTCTCAATTGTCCTCCCTTTCCTCTGCTGATAGTTTCTTGTAATCTGGCTTCGGTTAGTAGTTCAGCATAAGAGATTCGGGACTGGAAGCTTGTATAGTGTTGGAGCTCCTGAGTCAGTCCACGATGAAATCTCTTAGCCTTGGCCAAGTCATCTTGTATCAAAGCAACGCTATATTTGCTAAGGCGGCTAAATTTAGCATCATACTCGTCTACTGTTCGGTTTCCCTGCTCTAGGTGGAGAAACTGATCGTATAACGCATCTCTGACAGTGTCCGGAAAATACTTTCTTTCAAAGCATTCCAGGAATTGCTCCCATGTTTGGTATGTACCCAGCTGGCGCTCCATGGATTCCCACCAGTGATGGACATTATCATCTAGGAGCGTCCTTACACCCGTCATCCACAGCTCTGTAGGTAGCTGTGATGCTTCTAATAATTTTTGAGTGCGAGTGATCCAGTTGGTAGTTTCTTCTGGACTCTCAATGCCCTTGTACGGCCTTGGACCCATTTGTACAAAGTCCTTTACTGAACCAACTCTAGCTCGAGATTCTGAAGCTAGTGCTTGAGCTGGTACAGCAGCCTGTGCAGCCATCCTTTCAAGTGCTGCCAGAAATTCTTGCCGTTGCTCGGCTGCCTGTTGCCTCTGTTCCTGCATCATTATCTGGTAGAATTAGAACAGTTGGGCCTGGCCGTCCTATGGTGTTGATGAGACTGGTAGGGTCCCATTAGGTGGAATGGGAAAGTTAGATGGAGCTGGATTAGGAATCTGTCCATCTGGTCCTGAAAGTCTAGGGTTCGTTGAAGTCCCTCCCTGAGTCTGACCATTGACTCCAGGAGTTGTGTCACCATCAGTGATAGTACATTCTTTCTGCATATCCATCTTTCTGCAGTTAATGTACACAATCGTTTAGGCAAAGTATGGGAATCGAACAGGGTACAAGTATTAATTAGGATGTAGAAGTATGAAATACACTGGAGAGTTATCCGCGTAAAACATAGCTTCAGAGCTAGCTGTGTAGAGCAGGGCTCCAAGGAAGTTTGGCGTAAAGTAAAGGTTTTAAATCGTTGGCGTAAAACATAGTTCAGGACTTTATCAGCATAAGGTTTATGCGTAAAATCTGCGTAGATTATGCGTAAAAGTTCTGCGCATAATTCTGAGCTCAAAATATGTCTGCGTAAAGTATAGTATACTTTGCAGCGTAAAGTCGTACAAGAAAATTTTCATTTTCCTTGGATGAATTTGTCAGAAATCCTGACATCTAACAAAAGTACCGCACGATATTCGAGAGGACGGCTGTGATGGTGATTTGCACAGAAACCCGAGTTTGTCATTTTATTGACAGAGTCAGACGCCACGCCAAAGGCTGTTACTGCACAAGGCTCAGAGCATATCTCTATATTTAATGCAAAGATTGGTTTCTTAATGGCTAAGATAATGATACATACGCTTACCATCCTCCTTATACTTACGCCTGATCAACTATTTATGCTGGGTTCAGGGATCATCAGGTTTTACGCTGGCTATTTACCTCTGTCATGACATACGCGGATTAAGAAGACTAAGGAATTATGGGAAAAAGTTTGTTATAACTGCAGCATAAAGTAAACCTAACTATGGCATAAAAATAGGAAATCTCCTGCAGCATAATGTATATACCAACAAGAGTAAAGGATCGGTGGCGTAAAAATAAAATATAGGATAGTTGGAAGGATGAATGAGGTTTTAGTCAAGTGTGGATGAGATCCTTAAAATCTTTTCCTATATGCAGACTTGTTTGGCACAGTTAGGTAACCAAGACAATATATTCTGACCTGCATGGGCCACCACCAAAAACATGTCACGCCCCGGTCCCAAAAATACGTAGGACTAGAAATACGTAACACGCCCAGCCGTATGTATATGAACTCCAATATATGGAAACCATATACACACGTACGCTGTAAATAAATATGCAATCCATTAGTGGTAATATACTGTCACAACAAGTCACACACAATCTATATCTCATCCAGAGCATAAATACTCAGTAGGAATAAAGAGCTGAAAATATAACTGAATAACCAAGTAAGTATCGAGTCTGATAGTCAGGTGGAAACAAATCCACTACAAAAAGACTATACTGAGTAGCAACAAAATCTATGAACAGTAGTCCTAATCACAGATACTCTGAGGGTAAGATCTCATCAGTCTCGTAAGTAGCATCCGGTCCAGGCCCATACTCCTAAGGATACTCCTGCTCGTCCATATCTGGAAAGGGACCAGGTCCTCAAAGGGACATAACAAGATACATAAAAGCATGCCGATAAGTACTGAAATAAAAACATCCATCGGGTCGCCTAACCGTCTAAGTGAATGCAGTTTGAGGATAACTTTGAGTGTAAGAGAAAGTGTAGGCTAGACATATGCTGACGTAATTCACCAATCGTGACAACTGGCTAGTATATGCCACATATGCCCCCCAACCCAGGGGCGCACGGTAAACAAGATTAATAACTACATAATAAAGTGGGTGTCCCGTACACTTATGAGTCGTCCTCCCCGTCCCAATGATCTAGGCATGTTGCCTCCACCACATGCTAATACCCTAAATAACTGCCAAGTTTACTAGCATACAAAGTTTCTATCAGCAGTCATTCTTAACGCACGGCCATGCATACAGGAGGCCATCCCTGTCACGCTGTCCGTGATCTATATGAGACACACACTCGTGTAAACCACTGTGTCATGGTTAATGAACCTAATGATGCTCTTAAATACTGGGGTGGTCTCATAAAGTAGGGTCAAATTATACATAAACATCTATATAAGCAGAATTAAACATGCATGTATCAACTGAAAGATAAATAACAGTATTATGGCAAGGTATACTTGCCGAGTAAAGTCCTGTAAAGTGCACGTCCAAAGAAATGTTAAGTTGATAAGAAAAAGGAGTTATTGTTTGGAAGTTGCTATTATATATAGGAATAAGGGGCAGTGGAATTTACTTAATAGTTAAGAAACTATTGCTGTTGTTCTCTTCTTATTGGTTTAGGTGTGCGGTTGTAGATATTTCCTAAAGAGTGGTGGAATGAGAAACTTACACGTATAAAAGAACAAGGCAAAGCAAAGTTGAGTTTTGCTTCTGCTACTGATATTTTCTTTCCTAATGATTTGTGGTTGGATTTTACGCAGGGGTAAAATAAGCGGTGGTTTAGTTACTGTTGTTGCTGCTGCAGTGGTTTACGCTGGGTAGTTTGCTATTTCTAGTGATATTTACGTACAGAGAAAGAAAGTATACGCAGGATAGTCTTATATGCGTCAGAGGGGAAATAGAAAGCGGCGGAGAGTTATACGCATGATTTTGGTTTTACGCACAGAAAACTGAAGAGTTTACGCTGGGTACACTGCTGCTGGTATAATACGCACGGAAGTGGTTTTGCGCGTAGAGAAAGGAATTTAGGCGGATTGGGTTTTACGCATGAAAGAGTTTCTGCAGGGTTTTTGCTAAATGAGTTTTACGCAGGAATGATTAACGGGTTGCGGGTTTGGTATAATAGAAATTATACTTAATAAATAGTTGAAAAAAATAATTAATTAAATAATAACTAATACGGTTTTCAGGAATGGGGGTTTTACAACATCGCTCAACTACTGAATAGATGCCTCATTTAGACGGCGACAATCTTTGAAATAATATGTGTGTTCACTTCGAACAAGGAGCCTTATGATATCCTTTCGTGCTTCATCATCGTCAGGATGAATTGAGAAAAATTTTACAAGCAAAAGAAGAATATGCTTAGCATAAAAGTATATTAAAAGATATGGGAACTAGATTCCTAAGCAGCCTACTTCCGAATAAGAAATATAGGACTTCTTACTCATGTTAGAGCTCCTCGCTGAGAGTGAAGGCTTGGGAAACATCATTCATCGGTGAGGAAGTAGAAGAAGGGAGACTTGATGGGAAAATAGCACAATTATAAGCTTCCCTTTCGCCGCTGGCGTATTTATACACTTTCTTTGGGCGTTCAATTTTTGTGATAATAGTACAGATTTTTAGGAGGTCTAATGACTTGTTCCCCCAACTATTCAGATTTTAAAGTGCTAGGTTTTGTTCATCCAACGAGAAGCTGCGCTCAAAAATAGAGAAAAATGTATCTATTCAGATTCAGCCTTACTCACATAAGCCAAGATCATGAGCCACCCGATAGGGTTTTTTGGCCCTTCCTCTTCCCCGCCAAGAGTGCTCCACAATATGCTCTTCTCCATGCTCGATCGTTGCACAAAGTCATCTTCTCCAAAATGGGCATGCTTTTACTATTTAAAGTTTTCCGAAGTGAAAAAAAAATTCTAAAACATTAAAGTGGGTCTTGTAGAAGCATAAAAATGCACATCCACAGTGGAAGAGAATTTAAATACTCTACTCCAGTAAAAATTACCAGTTACGCCTGTTCCTAAGAGCCCTAGTAGAAAGAGTCGTCGAAGGCATCATCAATGCCCGATCAGACAGTTGTGACAGACATTAATAGACCTCACTCCTTAGAAGATAAAAAAAGGCATGTACTGAACTGACTGACATCCTCTAAAATATATGTTAAATCAAATAAGATCCTAGATGACAAGGGATCATCTCTGCTTTACAAGAAAAGCGTGTTTTTGCTGGCTGTCTACTGGCAGAAAAGCTATGATCCTCTCATGCTCCAACGAAAAATACAGAGTTGCCTCCGCTCCACGATCTCCAATTTAGCTGCCTATGTGGAAGAGCCACTAATCCATAATTGTTATATCTTCGCTAGGAACTCCAGCATTAATGTGTACGTGGATAGATGTCTGCAACATTCAACCTGCCACTTCTCCTATGATTGTATCATGGTACATGCAGTCGCAATCGCAAAAGCCACGTGGCATCCTCACCTTGTTTTCAGAAGATGTGCCTTGCTCCGTGCATAAGGAGAAACCCATAACCATGCCATGTTAGTGCTCGTATGTAGGATACGTCACCTCCATTCCAGGATATTACCTCATACAGATGCGCTCCACTCAACAGCTTCTTTCCGCCAACAACTCGTCGCTAAGGGGAGTCAAAAATAACCACTGGCAGTCAGTCTTCGATAAATAGCTTGCTATTTTCAAGTATTCAGGATGGCAATAGGACAGTAGACGTTTAGCCTCGAGACAAAGCTATCTCATGTCCTTACACACTTTCATTCCCCAAAAGTTGTATCCGATCGTCAATGGAGTAAAGAAATCGCGTTGATTCGACCTCCACTACTCTAGTTCCCCATAATCTTAACTTGTCTCAAAGTTTTGTATTTACCTATTTCTGTAAATCAATTTTGAGTAAACAAGTTCAACAAAGTTTCCCTCGAGAAGGAATACCTCTTTTATAGACGAAAATATGTGGTATGGAATGCACACCATAATGCATATTGTCTATTCCTTTTATTTATGTTCTTGTGGATTGTATATATCTTTGTTAATAGTTTATTTATAGTAATTTAAAGATAAAATATTTGACTCTAGACAGCGTATACGTATTTGAGTTTGACTGGAGTCTACTAATTGGCCATTTCTACGTATCATATTTCTATGTATTTGGAACTAGGGCGTGACAACTTGCTACTTGGGATTGACCCTACTAGCTTTTCTTGGTAAATCTTGTACTCGAGCCAGATGATCCACCGACAATATACTCTGATGTACTGTACGAGGAGGATAACAACACCAAAGTCTGAGTGAATTTTGTAAACCCCCTGATTTTTCAGGATTATTAAAATAGATTTTTCATAATTTTTCTGGAATTTTCTGGAATTTTTCTGTAATTAAAATCAAGGTATTTCAAAATTAAATTATTTTTAAATGATGTTAAATAATATTAAAATATTATAAAAATAATATTTTCTGGTGTAAAATGAAAAATTAGACATAGGGTAATTTTTCGGGAATTTATTGGACCCCAGAAATATTTTTAAAGCCCTAAAAATTAATTAATTAATAAACCAAATTAAATCCTGAATTAAACCCGGTTTATTTTAAAATAAACCAAACCAACCCGACCCGAACCAGGGCGAACCGAACCGAACCCAAATCCTTAACGGGTCGGGTCGGATCCGAATTGAACCCGACCCGGACCCGTTAACCCGCTGCAAACCCTAACCCCCAACTTCTCCTCTTCCCGACGGTTCTCCTCCCGGCGGCCGTTTCCGCCGCCGTGGCCGCCGGCGACCGACCGATTCAGCTCCGCCAACGCCCCGAGCCGCTTCCCCTTCACCTCCCTCAACCCCCCCGGTCGTCCTCCTTCCTCTGTCTCTATATAAACCCACCCAGCGCCTCCGGCTGCCCGATTCCTGACCACCGCCTCCACTCCCTTCTCCTCCGTCCTCGCCGGCCAGCACCACGAGCCCTTCCGTCTGAACCCTCGCCGTCCTCAGCAATTCCCCGACCCGCAGTGCCCCGCTCGACCCGAACCCCGGCCGCCCAGTTCGGTCTTTCTCCTCCGCCTCGACCACGAGCAGCAGCAGCCGCTGCTCTCCCCGTGGCGCCTCCACCTCGCCGTCTCCGCCTCCGTCAGGGATGCTCTCCTCTGGCGAAGCCCTTTGCAGCCACGGCGAAGCTCCGGCGAGTCTCCGCCTGAACTCAGAACCCGGACACAGCAGTACCCGGACACAGCAGCACTGTGCAGTTGTGTCGTGTCGCCTCACGGACACGAAGAAACCCCGTTCTGCGTAGCCCCGTTCAGGTAACCCATTCTCTTTCCTCGTTGCTCCGTTTTCTGTTCCGTCAGTTGTAACGCGTAGGCTGTGTAACCCTCTCGATGTCCATGTAACCCGCTCGGTGCGTCGCGTCCTGTGGCGATCGCGAACCGCGATCCAAAAATAGGAAAAATAATACTCTATTTTCCCCCGGAACTGAGTGCGCCCCGCCAAACGGGACAACTTGGTCGCGTGCGGTCTTCACCGAAAGGTGCGCGCCGTTGATACGGACGTGCGGGATTTTGCAGAAGTTTATTTGGATGTGCGTGCACACCGGAATCAACACGTATCCGCCGATAATGCCCCGTATCTACCTGTTCTGGATCTCGTTTTAACTTTGTGTACACACATCGGATCGAAACAAAACTTGCGCCATCGGACTCGTAGCATTACGCTGGTCCTGTGACCCAAGTTAGGTTCAATTCTGAGAATGTTGACAAAATCGCGTATCGTGGGCCCCACGACTCCACTTGACGGACGATTTTGTGATCGGCTCATCGGAATCCAATTCTGGAAGTTTCGTTGGGTTCGTATCATCGTTCTGGACTTGTTGACACTAAGTTGGACGTATTTGGAGACCATTGCTTCTGACACATTTTTCGGTGCAAAGCGGCCAACATGTGGACCCCGCTTTGACCAGAAAATGTCATTTTTGACCCTGTGTCCAAATTGGACTCAAGGACAGGCATTTCTAGCTATTTGATATTTTTTGAACCTGTTGTTGATGTTTATTTCAGCAACCGGAGTAGTACCTGCAATTCCCACTGAGGTCAGAGCTACAGTTGGAGACAGAACCCCAGGCAAATGTACCTTGCCAACATTGCAGTTTTGTTACTTATTTCCTTGACTTATTTATATATTGTTGTACATGCTTGCTTAACCTAGGACCGTGTGACTTTACTTAGCATCCGATTAATAGTCGGGTGCCAACACCGTACACGGAGTTGTGTAACGTCATCTAGACATGGATACCGAGACCCTATACTTCTCGTGCTTGCATTATCAAGTACGTTATACCCAGGACTAGGGCTGAGCAACGGTTCGGTTCGGTCCAAACCGACCCGAACTTTCAAAAACCGAAAAAACCGACAACCGATTTTTTATAAACCGAAAACCGAACCGAACGTTAACAAACCGATCAAAACCGAACAGAAAATGAATTTCGGTTTTACGGTTCGGTTCGGTTTTATGGGCCAATTGGGCCGGGCCTTATAACAAAACCCATTATACCTAAATAACAGTAAAATTTTTGAATATACAAGTTAAAATACAGTAAAAAAAACTGTTCTTATTTGGTTTTCAGTTAAAACTTAAAATAAAGTAAAAAAATACAAGTTAAATTATCGTAAATTAGTAAATGTACCAAATAATTTTGGTTCTCGGTTCGGTTCGGCCGCCTAAACCCAGAACCGAAAACCGGACCGAAAACCAAAAATATTCAAACTGAAAACCGACTTCCGAACCGTCTAAAGGAAAAACCGAACCAAATGCATTATTCGGGTCGGTTCGGGTCAGTTTTTCGATTTGAACCGCTTTTTGCTCACCCCTACCCAGGACACCTGACACTATTCATGAGACAGAATCGTCCTGAGAAATTCATGGTGATTCTGTATAGGTTACAGGTTTCATGACATATTCTTTTGCTTAGATATTATATGACTTGATGCATTAGTTATGATCCTGCGTGGCATGGACATGAGACGTTGTGGACATGAGACGTATGATTATATTGGGTGGGGAGAGTCACACAGGCTACAGGTTGATTATATTATGCTGGCGTCTCAGTCTCTCTCCGAGCTAGATAACCACATGATATCACTGCTACCGGCTCCCCGACACAGAGCTTGTAGTGGTTTCATCCTGAGTTCTAGTGATGCTCTCATCTTGTATTTCACTTAGCTGGTTATGTAGTTTACCCTTTTGTTTCATTATTGCTGCACTGTATTATTTATGGCTTGAGTTATTTTGTACCTTGCTATGTCCCCTGAGGACCTGGATCCGAATTATGTCCCCAGGATTAGCAGACGAGATCGACCCCGAGGTACACGGGACAAGAGCATTAGCAGGAGCAGAAGCAGGAACAGGAGCAGGCACTGGAGCAGTACCAGATCCAGTAGACGAGTGATCTTTGCGGGTATCTTCTGAGTATATACTTTGTCCATACTCAGTATTGTTGTTGATATCTTTATTCTTGTATCTTGACAGTTGTATCAGACTCATTATTGGGTTATTTCCCGAATTTATGTTTTATTGTGATTGATCTTGCTTATTGATTCTGATATTATTGTATTCATATCTGTGGATGAGATTAGTATATTTAGACCCTATTGTTGTACTACAGCTTAAGTACATCCTGATGGGTCCATTAAATTGGGTTTGCCCATCGGTGTGTACTGCTGGCCATTGCCACGTGTCTAGTCCCTCGATATTTTGGGACTAGGGCGTGACATAGTTTTTGTGGTGGCCTATGCAAGTCAACGACTAAATTTCTTCGGTTTCAACTTAGGGACCGAGCAAACCTGCAATAAGAATAGGATAAGTTTTTAGGATCTCATCCACTTGCTTGAAACGTTCTTGATATCTATATCGGATTCGAATTTATTTCTTGACTTGTATCCTGCCTTGATTTTTGTGTGCCTCTTATTGTTTATTTTGGTTGCAGAGTTGTGGATTCACGAGCAAACGATGAGACTCCTGCAAGATCACCATGAGATGTTGTGGTAACCAACGAAGATGAAGTAATACTAGTGGATGAATGTCAATCAGCTCAACAACGTAGTCAAGCGAATTAGCATGACTCAAGAATCCAGCAAGATAACATTCCACCATCGACGCATTTTACTCCACAAATGCCCGTATTCCCACAAGGGCAGGCTATGGACGGGCAGCAGATGTTTCAAATGATCTATGCAATAATGCAAGCTCAACAAGAGGCTTTGAGTCACAGCCTAGCAATCGCATTGGAGCAGGCGAATCTACCAGCACGACGGCCAACAACTGGCTCTATCATCGATTTCCGCCAGTTGAAGCCTCGTACCTTCTCAGGCAAAGAGGAGCCCACAGAAGTTTATGAATGGCTCACCAACACTCAACATCAATTAGAAGCAGCTGAGCTTCCAAGGAAACGTTGGATAATTTCTGTCAGAATGCAATTGACGGGCAATGCACATCACTGGTAGCTATCTGAGGAGACGCGGCTCGGACCAGACCGAGTCACTTGGAAAGAGTTCTCTAGACTCTTTCAGTAGATGTACATTCCAGCTATCGCTCGATCAGAACTTCGAGACAAGTTCAATCGCCTCACTCAAGACAAAATGACAGTAGAAGAGTACAACGCAGAATTCATTCATCTGAGTCGCTTCGCCCCAACCATGATTCAGACAGAAGAAGAGAAGGCTGAGAAGTTCTTCGACGGATTAAACATAGAGCTACAGAGACTGATCGGATCCGTCGTACCTACTTCTTACTTGGACGTCCTTGCTGCAGCCCGACGCATGGAGCGCATCATCAGGAGAGAGACCAGTCTGAAGCGGCCGTCCACATCAGCACCAGCCGGAGCACCACAGGAAGAAGTTGCAAAAAGATCTCACATGCAGCAGCCATCAGAAACATCTTCACAGGCACTACCTGTCTGTCAATATTGTCAGAAGCGAGGCCATATTGAGAACGAGTGCAGACGCAAAAGGAGATCATGTTTAGCTTGCGGATCCAGTCAGCATTCAGTGAAGGAATGTCCTGAGCGTCGAGAAGGAGCACCGATGGTAAACCAACAAGCTTTACCAGTACCGAGGCTAGCTTATCCAGCATTGGGAGCACCGCAAACGGGAGTTGAAGGAGTCCTACCACCAGCTCCAGGAGGGTATCAGCTGAGGCCACCTTTGATACCCCAGGCACTACTCTTCCAGCAGGCTCAGCAGCAGCAGAGGAATCGACAGCAAGGACGCGGACAAGCCCTGACGATGACCTTGGAGAATGCGCAGACTCATGGAGTAGCTAATGCGCGTAAGTGATTCGTAGCTATCTCGTCTAGTATTGCTTTAGTTCGTGCCTGTTGGTTCGTGACCCTAGCCTTAACCTAGTAATTTTGAACTTGCTAATAAATGTTAACCTAATATATTTTTATAAATGATAACCTAGTTTTTCTAAAACTGTAATTTTCTAGATTTCCTTCATTCGAGAAATTGCTTAACTTCTATTGTTTAGGGAAATAATTTTCCCTATGTGTTATTCTTATACCCTCAACCTTGATTCTCCTTGATAGTAATGTGTTTCGAACAATGCTTGCAACTGTGTCATCTCTGTTGATCGGTTATTCTTTGATTGCGAGGACGTAATCCTCTTAATGGGGGTAGATTGTAAACCCCCTGATTTTTCAGGATTTTTAAAATAGATTTTTCATAATTTTTCTAGAATTTTTTGGAATTTTTTCTGTAATTAAAATCAAGGTATTTCAAAATTAAATGATTTTTAAATGATATTAAATATTATTAAAATATTATGAAAATAATATTTTCTGGTGTAAAATAAAAAATTAGACATAGGATAATTTTTCGGGAATTTATTGGATCCCAGAAATATTTTTAAAGCCCTAAAAACTAATTAATAAATAAACCAAATTAAACCCTGAATTAAATCCGGTTTATTTTAAAATAAACCAAACCAACCCGACCCAAACCAGGGTGAACCAAACCGAACCCAAATCCATAACGGGTCGGGTCGGATCCGAATTGAACCTGACCCGGACCCGTTAATCCGCTGCAAACCCTAACCCCCAACTTCTCCTCTTTCCGACGGTTCTCCTCCCGGCGGCCGTTTTTGCCGCCTTGGCCGCCGGCGACCGACCGATTCAGCTCTGCCAACACCCCGAACCGCTTCCCCTTCACCTTCCTCAACCCCCCCGGCCGTCCTCCTCCCTCTGTCTCTATATAAACCCACCCAGCGCCTCCGGCTACCCGATTCCCGACTACCGCCTCCACTCCCTTCTCCTCCGTCCTCGCCGTCCAGCACCACGAGCCCTTCCGTCTGAACCCTCGCCATCCTCCGCCGTTCCCCGACCCGCAGTGCCCTGCTCGACCCGAACCCCGGCCACCCAGTTCCGTCTTCCTCCTCCGCCTCGACCACGAGCAGCAGCAGTCGCTGCTCTCCCCGCGGTGCCTCCACCTCGCCGCCTCCGCCTCCGTCAGGGCTGCTCTCCTCCGGCGAAGCCCTGAGCAGCCACGGTGAAGCTCCGGTGAGTCTCCGCCTGAACTCAGAACCCGGACACAGCAGCACTATGCAGTTGTGTCGTGTCGCCTCACGGACACGAAGAAATCCCGTTCTGCGTAGCCCCGTTCAGGTAACCCGTTCTCTCTCCTCGTTACTCCATTTTCCGTTCCGTCAGTTGTAACGCGTAGGCTGTGTAACCCTCTCGATGCCCGTGCAACCCGCTCGGTGCATCTCGTCATGTGGCGATCGCGAACCGCGATCGAAAAATAGGAAAAATAACACCCCATTTTCCCTCGAAACTGAGTGCGCCCCGCCAAACGGGACAACTTGGTCGCGTGCGGTCTTCACCGAAAGGTGCGCGCCGTTGATACGGACGTGCAGGATTTTACAGAAGTTGATTTGGATGTGCGTGCACACCGGAATCAACGCGTATCCGCCGACAACGTCCCGTATCCGCCTGTTCTGGATCTCGTTGTAACTTTGTGTACACACGTCGGATCGAAACGAAACTTGCACCATCAGACTCGTAGCAATACGCTGGTCCTGTGACCCAAGTTTGGTTTGATTCTGAGAACATTGACAAAATTGTGTATCGTGGGCCCCACGGCTCCACTTGACGGGCGATTTTGTGATCGGCTCACCGGAATCCAATTCTGGAAGTTCCGTTGGGTTCGTATCATCGTTCTGGACTTGTTGACACAAAGTTGGACGTATTTGGAGATCATTGCTTCTGACACATTTTTCGGTGCAAAGCGGCCAACATGTGGTCCCCGCTTTGACCAAAAAATGTTATTTTTGCCCCTGTGTCCAAATTGGACTCAAGGACAGGCGTTTCTAGCTATTTGATATTTTCTGAACCTGTTGGTGATGTTTATTTAAACAACCGGAGCAGTACCTGCAATTTCTACTGAGGTCAGAGCTACAGTTGGAGACAGAACCCCAAGCAAGTGTACCTTGCCAACATTGCAGTTTTGTTACTTATTTCCTTGACTTATTTATATATTATTATATATGCTTAATCTAGGACCGTGTGACTTTACTTAGTGTCCGATTAATGGTCGGGTTCTAATACCGTACGCGGAGTTGTGTAACGTCATCTAGACATGGATACCGAGACCCTATACTTCTCGTGCTTGCATTATCAAGTACGTTATACCCAGGACACCTGACACTATTCATGAGACAAAATCGTCCTGAGAAATTCATGGTGATTCTGTATAGGTTACAGGTTTCATGACATATTCTTTTTCTTAGATATTATATGACTTGATGCATTAGTTATGATCCTGCGTGGCATGGACATGAGACGTTGTGGACATGAGACGTATGATTACATTGGGTGGGGAGAGTCACATGGGCTACAGGTTGATTATATTATGCCGACGTCTCAGTCTCTCTTCGAGCTAGACAACCACATGATATCACTGCTATCGGCTCCCCGACACAGAGCTTGTAGTGGTTTCAGCCTGAGTTCTAGTGATGCTCTCATCTTGCATTTCACTTAGCTGGTTATGTAGTTTACCCTTTTGTTTCATTATTGCTGTACTGCATTATTTATGGCTTGAGTTATTTTGTACCTTGCTATGTCCCCTGAGGACCTGGATCCGGATTATGTCCCCAGGATTAGCAGACGAGATCGACCCCGAGGTATACGGGACAAGAGCATTAGCAGGAGCAGAAGCAGAAACAGGAGCAGGCACTGGAGCAGTACCAGATCCAGTAGACGAGTAATTTCTACGGGTATCTTCTGAGTATATACTTTGTCCATACTCAGTATTGTTGTTGATATCTTTATTCTTGTATCTTGACAGTTCTATCAGACTCATTATCGGGTTATTTCCCGAATTTATGTTTTATTGTGATTGATCTTGCTTATTGATTCTGATATTGTTGTATTCATATCTGTGGATGAGATTAGTATATTTAGACCCTATTGTTGTACTACAGCTTAAGTACATCCTGATGGGTCCATTAAATTGGGTTTGCCCATCGGTGTCTACTGCTGGCCATTGCCACGTGTCTAGTCCCTCGATATTTTGGGACTGGGGCGTGACAGATTTCTTTCCCATTTACTATATTATTATTTTGTAGTACTTGATTCTTTTGGACGTTAGCTTCCGAGCATGTGTTAGTTTGTATTTCGGGAGAATGTTCTCGTCGTTCAGACAACATGATTTTATGCTACTCCTTTAGTGGAGCTAGATTATGTACTTGTGGCTAAAATTGCTAATTATCATGTTAACTACCAGTTTCATTGACATACATGAAGTATTTTAGGACGCCTTATTGTTGTTAATAATTATAATATCTTTGTTGCTTGTTGTGGATTGAGATATAGAACTACTAGTAGGCTATATGATATGACTGTTGGATTATAGAGTTATCCCCTTGTCTTTTATCGTCGTGATCGTATTCTGGTATACTTGATACTCTATAATGCATAGCTAGCAGTATTATACCCTCGTCCTCTATATTTAGGTATTGTGATGCGACACATATGAAAGTGCACCCTCTTCTACTCCAACTGCTACTCTTTCCTCTTCCACCTCCAACATCAAAAGAAAATTATTTGACATTATCAAGTAAAAATAGATAAATTAGTATTATTATTATTATTATTATTATTAGTAGTAGTAGTAGTAGTAGTAGTAGTAGTAGTAGTAGTAGTAGTAGTAGTAGTAGTGTAAACCCCCTGATTTTTCAGAAATTTTAAAATCAATTTTTCATAATTTTTTTGGAATTTTCTGGGATTTTTATTAATTAAAATTAAGGTATTTTAAAATTAAATGATTTTTAAATGATGTTAACTAATATTAAAATATTTTGAAATTAATATTTTTAGGTGTAAAATGAAAAATTAAATATAGGGTAATTTTTCGGGAATTTATTGGACGCTGAAAATATTTTTTAAAGACCTAAAAACTAAGTTTAATTAAACCAAAATAAATCCTAGAAATAAATCCGGTTTAATTGAACCAAACCAACCCGAACCGGACCGGTCTAACTGAACCCAACCCAATCCTTATTGGGTCGGATCCGGGCCCAAAACTCATATCTGACCCACTAACCCGTACCCGAACCCAATGCCCATCGGATCGGGTCGGATCTGAATCCTCCGCCCGACCCGACCCGACCCGCCTAAACCCTTTCTCTTCCCCGACTTTCCCTCTCCCCGGCGCCGCTCCGGCTTCCCGCAACCGCCGCCACCCTCTCTCCTCCACCAGCACCCCCAGCCGTCGTCTTCTCCAGCGCCGAGTATCCCCTCCTCCACGACGCCCAGTGCCGCCCCGAGCACCGGCCGCCTCCAGCAGATCCGCCACCGGCGCCGTCCCCAGACAGCTTCGCCTCCGCCAGTACCGCCTCCGACGAGCCGAGCCGCATCCGCCTTCTCCGCAGTCGGGCCTAGCAGCCCAGGCGAAGTCTCCGGCGATCGAAACCCTAACCCTAGAACAGTGTTGTGTCGTGTCGCCTCGCGGACACGGGAAAATCCAGTTCTGCGGAGCCCTGTTCAGGTAACCTTTTCTCTCTCCTCGCTGCCCTATTTATCGTCCCGTCTATTGTGACACGAACCCTACGTGACCCTCTCGATGCCCGTGCAACCCGCTCGGTGTGTCGCGTCCTGTGGTGATTGCGAACTGCGATCCAAAAACAGGAAAATACTCGCCCCATTTTTTCCCAGAACTGAGTGCGCCCCGCCAAACGGGACGACTTGGTCGCGTGCGATCTTCACCGAAAGGTGCGCGTCTTTGATATGGACGTGTGAGATTTCGCGAAAGTTAATTTGGATGTGCGTGCACACCGGAATCAACGCGTATCCGCCGACAACGTCCCGTATCGGCCCTGTTCCAGAATATGTTGTAACTTTGTGTACACATGTCGGATCGAAACGAAACTTACGCTATCGAACTCGTAGAAATACGCTGGTCCTGTGACCCAAGTTTGGTTCGATTCTGAGAACGTTGACAAAATCGCGTATTGTGGGCCCCACGGCTCCACTTGACGGGCGATTTTGTGATCGGCTTATCGGAATCCAGTTCTGGACGTTCCGTTGGGTTCGTATCATCGTTCTGGACTTGTTGACACTAATTTTGACAAATTTGGAGAATATTGTCTCTGACACGTTTTTCGGTGTGAAGTGGGCCACATGTGGACCCCGCTTTGACCAAAAATTGTCATTTTTGCCCCTGTGTCCAAATTGGACTCAAGGACAGGCGTTTTTAGCTATTTGATATTTTTTGAATCTGATGGTGATATCTATTTCAGCTTTTGGAGGAGTACCTGTAAATTTCGCTGCTACCAGAGCTACAGTTGGAGTCAGAACCCCAGGCAAGTGTACCTTGCCAAACTTGTAATTTTGTTACTTATTTCCTTGACTTAATTAATTATTGTACATGCTTAACCTAGGACCGTGTGACTTTACTTAGCGTCTGATTAATATTTGGGTGCCAACACCGTACGCGGAGTTGTGTAACGTCACCTAGAGATGGATATCGACACCCTTTACATTCTCGTGCTTGCATTATCAAGTACGTCATACCCAGGACACCTGACACTATTCATGAGACAGAATCTTCCTGAGATATTCATGGTGATTCTGTATAGGATACAGGTTTATGACATCTACTTTATACATTCTTAGATATTATATGACTTGTTGAATTAGTTATGATCTCGCGTGACATGGACATGAGACATCGTGAACCTGTGACGTGTGATTACATTGGGTGGGGAGAGATTTACCATACAAAAGGCTGATTATATATATATATATATATATATATATATATATATATATATATATATATATATATATATATATATATATATATATATATATATATATATATTACTTTACTGGAAGTGCCTTAGACTCTGACACAGAGCTTTGGTACCGTACTGGTCCTTCGAGAGAATACTGCTATGGGTTTCTCCGACACAGATCCTATAGTAGTCTCAGCCCGAGTATGACTAAAACTCTCATTTTCATATCACTTAGCTGGTTATATATTTACCCTATTATTTTATTTATTGCTGCACTGCATTTATTTTGGCATAAGTTATTTTGTACCTTGCTATGTCCCCTGAGGACCTGGATCTGGATTATGTCCCCAGGGTTAGCAGAGGATATCTATCCTGAGGTGTACGAAATAGGAGCACTTCTCGGAGTAGTACCAGAACCTGAGGACGAAGTGATCGCTGAGGATTTATCCTGAATATCTGCTTCTTCTATGCTCAGTCTTGATGCAATTAAACTCTTTTAAATTCTTGTTTAATGAACAATTGTAACAGACTTATTATCGGGTTGTTCCCCGATTTATTTACTTGTGACTTGATGATATTTATATTTCCTTTGTTGATATTGATGTATTCATTCTGTGGATGAGATTAGTAGACCCTTATTGTTGTATTACAGCTTAAGTACGCCCCGATGGATCCATTAAATTGGGTTTGTCCATCGGTGTGTGCGGTTGGCCATTGCCACGTGTCTAGTCCCTCGATATTTTGGGACTGGGGCGTGACAAGTAGTAGTAGTAGTAGTAGTAGTAGTAGTAGTAGTAGTGCAAGTGGAAGTAGTAGTACTGTAAGTAGTGAACTTGATATATACCTATGAACTCATTATCACATGCATTGAGATGCTAATTGATGAGAAATTAGATAAATTTGATGCTTGGTTCTTATAGAAATCACATGTGAAGAATCTTTTGATATTATCTATTATGGCATGCAATTTTTTTTACTCCATTGCTATCCATGATAGCATCAAAATCTGCAGGTAGCAGGGTTTTGAAAGAGAGACATAGTAGACTGGGACTAGATATTGTGGAAGCTATCGTGTGCTTGAAAGACTGAATGGACACAAATGAAAGGATACAAGGCCTGAAAGAAAAAGAAATTGAGGAAAATTTGGTAGCCTCGTCCTAGAAGATGATGACATTTGATACAGTCTCCAAGTTTCCAAGACATTAAAAAAGAAGAAGAATAGCTGAAGATATGAAGCATGAAAGTCGAAGGCTAAGAAAGTGATGTAGCATGAATTTTAATTCTGAATTCTTCTAGGATTTCTTTTTCTTTCCTTTTTTAGCTTTATCTTTTTTATGATAGAGTTGTTAAGAATTCTATTTCTTTTAGGACTCTTATTTAACTGTATCTTTTATTAGAATAGCTTTATCTTTATTTGATTAGGATTATGATTATGATGTCATAAAAGTCCTATAAATAGGCATCTTTTGTTTATAGTTGAAAAAAAATTTAATCAATAGAATTCTTCTTTGAGGTCTGAGATTTGTTCTCTCTTTTTCTTGGTCGTAGACTTGACCGTTCCGTAGATTTGGAAGCCACTCGCTTGAGATTTTCAAGTAACCATCGTGCGAACCCCTCACCAGGCCATCCATCTGAGTTTTTGCGGCACCGCTTCGCCCTCACTAAGCAACGGTGGTCCAGTTATCGTCACCACCGATTGACTTGGTCATTGTCAGGCACGAAGGTAAGCTCGTTTCTGTTAAAATCTCTGATACCACATGTTAGGTGCATCGCGGAAGCATTTTGCCAACCCACCTGAGATGACCAACCAATCTACGAACACTAAGCACAGATGAAGACAAGTATATGACGGTGACTACATCACCTGGACAAATCCCAACCTTTATAACTCAGATAAAATTACAAGATTGTAAAAAATTAATGTTGAAACCCTTTGCCCTAATAGGTTCAACCCCCTCACCACACTCAAGAAAAAAGCAGAAGATTATAATTGAAATCACTCATCAACCTGTAACAATCTTCCTAACCAAAGTTGACGACTAATCGATTAGATCCCCTTCTTTCTTCTGCCATGCATGGCGAAGTCCTAAGAGCAAAGCACGGGCTTTCTCTTAGATTACATGTGGACGAGCACGCCAAATCTCAAACTTGTGCTTCTCCTTTGTGACTCCACTATTCTCCCTATTTATAGGATAAGAAACCTATTTTAGAGTTAGGAAATCCTAAAAATAGCCAACCATAAGATTCAGCCGTCCAGTAGCATCCAACGGTCCAAAATATAACATAAAAAATCTAAAACCCGAGCAGCCGCCGCCGACACCGAACTCGGACCGAGTTCGGCTCTAAGGTTCTGGAACACCACACCGAGTTTGGCTCGAACTCGCCAGGGACCGAGTTTGGACCGAACTTTGTCCCCCTTCAGCAGACTTGATTCCCAACAATCTCCCCCTCCAGTCTGATGAAAGGTGTTGGCCCCATGGCTCCTCAACCGGACTCCATGCCTGTCGTCTCGCGACAGAAATCATGTTCCCCCATGCCACCGATCTCCGATCCCCCGAGTTGATTTGCATCTTCCGTCATCTCCAGCTCCTCGATCGTCACGTTGACGCTAACTGCCATGCGTAGCACTTCCTGCACTACTGGGATCCTGCCGATATCGATGACACGGCTAAGACCGAAGTCCCTGACGATTATCCTCACCGTGAGTCTTGGCTGCATGTCCCCGACTTCCATCTTCCACCGAAACGTGTTAACGTTTCGACGAGCTTCTTCACCCTTGGCTGGCCCAACCAAGCGGACGGTGCGATTCTTCCGAGATTCGAACTCCTAAATCTGTCCACCTTCGTGTCCAAACCTGAAGCTCCCTCATACAAATGCGCTCTCGAGCAGAACATCACGCACTCTGCATGTCGTCGATGACCCATAGCTTTTTCTGAACTGTGTGAATGATGATGCTCCTGTCTCAGATTGAGTTTGCTGCAAACCTTGATCTCTTTCATGGCCTCGCTGAAACCAATGTCGCTCCGTGAAGTTTTGGCAAACCACCAGTAGCCAAAATCAGATACGTGGAACAACCCCTACCTGGAGACCGACCAATTATCATGGGATCGACAGAATGACCCTCAATCTTTGACTCATCACCATTCGTCGCTTTGTCTCGACGAACCGAATCCTCTTTATCCCTCAAAGTATCTCGAATTCCCTCCAAGACAAGTTTTCAACGATCTACCTCCTGTCGAATACTCCTGGAGTCTCCATCTGGTGTCTGTGGTCTGCCTGTACACCTCAGCGGCTTGAGCATGTACATGTCACAACACAAATCTGCTTGAGCCAGCTACTGGGAACCCTTCGTAAGCATCCGATCTTTGTCCCCAAACAAACTGCGACAGCCATCATCCGCTAGCCTCCCTACCAAAACCAAGTTGTAGCGTAAACTCGGTACATGTCGCACATCCTTGAGAATGAGCTTCTCATCAAGCTCCGTTGTCAAGTGCACATCATTGATGCCTACAACTGCAGCCGTCCCCTTATTGCCCATCTTCACACGTCCAAACTTGCAACCGCGATATGACGTGAAGATCCTCCTATATGGAGTGGCGTGATACGACGCGCCCATGTCCATGACCCAGTCGTCATCATGACACATGCCATAAGGTTCCTCTATATCGGCTGTTGCGATGATGAGATCTCCTATAGCCGTGAGATCCTCCTGATCATTCTTGCCTTTAGACTTATCAGATTTGAGCTTCATGCAGTTCCTCCTTATATGACCAATTTTGCCACAGTGATAGAAGCCCTCCTTGTGGTCCACAGTCACAAGATCCCGAGAACTCCCTCATGTTCTCACATGTGACTTGGGTCTTCCAGTAGGAACCACCAGAGCGGACTCCTACGATGATTCCACTTGCTTACGCCGGATCTCCTCGTTCAACAAGCTGCTTTTGACTGCCTCCATCGTGACAACTCCATCAGGAGCGGAGTTGCTCACCGACACCACCAACCTCTCACAGCTTTCCGGCAGAGAACTCAAAAGCAGAAGGGCCTGAAGCTCATCCTCAATTACCATCTTCATCGCAGATAGCTCATTGATGATGCCCTGAACCTCGTTCAGAAGTTGTTCCACCTGTGAACCCTCTGTGTACTTCGAGTTGACGAATTGGCGAATCAGAAACGCCTTGTTGCCAGTCGTCTTCCTTTCGTACAACAAATGCAGCTTCTCCCACAATTCTTTTGCAAAATTCTCCATGGACACGTGGTGAAACACTGAGTCGTCCAACCATTGGTGGATGAATCCAACAGCCTTCTGATCTAGTCGTTTCCAGTCATCAGCACCTTTGTTCGTCGGCTTTGCGCTGTCGCCCTCCAACGGACCATGCAAGTCCTTATACCATAGTAGATCCTCCATCATTGGCTTCCAAATCGTCCAGTTTTCTCCTGTGATGGTGATCATACGAGTGTTCATCTGCTCCGTAGACAGAGTTGCACCTTCCCTCTCGAGAAGAACCTGGTTTTGATACCACGTGTTAGGAACGCGGTGTGACCCTGAGCCGGAGTTGGCTCATGAGGTGCGATATTGGATTGAACCCATATGTCATACATGGGAATTTCCTTTTAAGGCATATGGGCCCAGTCCAATATCGCACCTCATAGGCCAACTCCGGTTCGAGTCATACCGCGTGCCTAACAAATGTAATTCATTTTTTTCAATTTTTTATTGAAAATATTTAATTTGAAGCTTTTAAATATTACTTCCATTAAAATATTTGATCAATCTATTTTTTATACTCATGCAGTTTAAAGATGATCAATATCAATTAAAAATTTAACCTTTTTTTAACTGATTAATCTCTCATTTTGATTTTTCACATTTTTTTTCCTGTTTTTAATGTTTTCTAACATTAGATTAAATTTTGGACCAAGAACAGTGACTAAAAGCTCACAAAAATACATGGTTCAACATTGTAGATTATTCAACAACAACAACAACAACAACAACAAAGTAACTCATGAGTTCTTAATTTTTTAAATTCTGATTTTTTTTTTGTAAGATTTAAATAGAAAAGTTAGTCCATCTCTCATATTCATATTGCGGTACCTTATTTTGTGGTCTTATTTGAGTTTCTGTGGTGGGAGAGAAAAAATGAATTACATTTGTTAGGCACGCGGTGTGACCCTGAGCCGGAGTTGGCCCATGATGTACGATATTGGATTGAACCCATATGTCATACATGAGAATTCCCTTTTAAGGCATATGGGCCCAGTCCAATATCGCACCTCATGGGCCAACTCCGGTTCGGATCATACCGCGTGCCTAACAAATGTAATTCATTTTTTCAAATTTTATTGAAAATATTTAATTTGAAGCTTTTAAATATTACTTCCATTAAAATATTTGATCAATCTAATTTTTATACTCATGTAGTTTAAAGATGATCAATATCAATTAAAAATTTAACCTTTTTTTAACTGATTAATCTCTCATTTTGATTTTTCACATTTTTTTTTCCTGTTTTTAATGTTTTCTAACATTTGATTAAATTTTGGACCAAGAACAGTGACTAAAAGCTAACAAAAATACATGGTTCAACATTGTAGATTATTCAACAACAACAACAATAACAACAACAACAAAAAAGAGTAACTTATGAGTTCTTAATTTTTAAAATTCTGATTTTTTTTGTAAGATTTAAATAGAAAAGTTAGTCCATGTCTCATATTCATATTGCGGTACCTTATTTTGTGGTCTTATTTGAGTTTCTGTGGTGGAAGTGCAAATTATTTGTGGTTACGCTTGTCCCATCAGCATCCCCACCGACAGTCCTGACTTCGATCAAAACAAACATTGACAACGTGACTTATTGGTGCCATGGAATGTGCGGCGCAATGCATAGAGATGTGTCGCACTGGTTTGCCATTTGTGTGGAATGACTCATCATCATGAGTCATGAGCTTTACGTGGACAATTGGTTTAATAAAACAAAAAATTGCATATAGAACATCGAATTTTAAGTAAAATTTGAATCCAGAACATAAAAATTTGAATAATTTTATTTCTAGAAGAACATAGAAATGTCTTTAAAAATAATATATTTAAGCATTTGCTCTAAGAACGTTTTTGAACAAATTTTATTATTTAAATGTTACATCACACTTAAATAACAATTTAAGTAACATTTAGTAAATGTAACTATTTTACAACAGCTATATTATGACAGCTTTAGTGATACGATTAATATGATTTAAATCTGATGGAACATTTAAAAATATAAATTTTCTCCCAAACGTACTTAAAAATGACGTTTTTGAGCAAATGCTTAAATACGTTCTTTTTAAGGACGTTTTTATACTTTACTCGAAATAATTCAAATTTCTATGCTCTGAACATAATTTTATCATTGATGTTCTATACGCAATTTTTGTTAATAAACAATTTGTCGGTGGGATGTAACAGCCTATCAACCTCATTATAACCTTTAAATTTTATTTTTATATTCGTATATGCATGCACTATTTAGACATATTCTTTAGATTTTTTTTTATACCAAGTCCCTCAAGTCTTATGTATTTTTCATTCAAATTTTTTTAGAATAATATAATTTAATTTAATTAGTTGTAAAGAATTTTTTTTTGTAAGATTATAAATAGAGAAACATTTTACCAGTCGAACTCAGTACGATGGGCATAATTTGCACACATTCTGTCAGAGGGTCTGGCGACGAAATATGTGAATACAATTTTTCTTTTTAATTTGTGCATACAAGTCTTTTGTATTTTTATGAGTTGCATATAAGTTTATTTCAATTTGACCGTACCGATTGGACTCACATCTTTTTTGTGCAAATCTTGGATCGCGATAAGACCTACGTTGTGGGATCCACAACAGATTGATGCTCCTGAAAATGGTTGCAGAATTTGCTGAAAATATTCTCACAGGTTTCATTGCAATCCGAGTTCCGCATGAAAAGATGTAAGTACATATAGATACGATCAAATTGAAATTAGACTTCAATGCAAATTATGAAAATATAAAACACAATTACGCAAATTTTTAAAAAAAAAAAAATGTGTCCATATGTTCCGCAGCAGTCAAACGGAGATAGTATGACATTTTCTTGATTTTATTTTTTTTGAACTTTTTTATAAATAATTTTTTTATATTTTTATGATTTGTATATAAGATTATTTTTAATTTGATCGTACCGATATGAGCTCATATTTTTTTGTACGAAACAACGAATCACGACGAGATCTACGATGTTGGATTCGCAACGTCGAACTGCCTTACATTTGTAAAAATATTTTAAGGAGTTTTGGGATCATTTTTCCCGAGTATCACTCGTGGGTCCCAAGAAGGAGTTGTTCGATCCCGTCACGACGAGTTTCCATTTGAAACTAGGGTGAGGGTTCGGGTTTCAGTGTCTTTGGTAATTCTAGTCGGGGATAGCGCGGTGATCGGTGGCAAGGAGTTGGGATTTGGTGAATGGTCATAAATTTATGGTTTTGCAAAGAATACACATGGGAATTAAATTGGTTTTTTCTCAGGAAAACTTTACAGAAAATTTTATAGATATAACAAATGCTTAAACTCCAAAGAATTGTGAAATTTTAAAAATGATTTGTTTTGAAATTTGTTTTATTCTCCTTTAATTTGTTTCCCTCCAAATTCAAGTTAATTAGAGATCCTAAATTTAGGATTTAAAATTTGAGTTTCTTTTTTATTCAAAATTTTCTTTCTAGAACGTAGTTAATTATTACTAAGTTTACTTAGGCTAACTAAGAGTAACAATGAGAATGTTATTTACTAACTAATCTAAGAATATTAACTAGAAGCTTGGGAATATTTCAAAAATAAATTTAAGATCGCTATTAATTTCTAAAATTATTCTAGAAATGAGATCTACTAGCATGCTATATTAATATTTGGGTTACCCAATTAAGATGCATATATATATATATATAATCAGTAATAGTCCAGACATCCCTCTCAAGATGGTCCCTAGGTCAATAACAGTATGAATAACATTCACAGTGCTCATATAGGACAGAGTACTCATATAGGAAAGATATTGGGTCAGTAACAATAATGATAACAGATACTACACTCAGAATATTGAATAATATTGAATAATATATGGTGTTTGGCTTGTAAGAAAAGCACGGAATTGATATTATTTCCTTCCGAATGATCTATATGATTAAACTAGTTAATTAATCCTACCGTATCACATGAAACTCATATCGTGGACACACAAACATCAGTCCTAGATGTCGTACCAGAGTATGAGTACGCTAGGTGTGGATTCGGATATTACTCAGGACATCAATCTAGATTCATTATTAGCATAGATGTAGGAAACCACAAATAATTTCTATTCCTAATCCGCACTACAGAGATATCTGTACATGAATAATATAATAACTATAACAGGAAATATGCACCTCAGTGCAACATTTAACAATGGCATCTCAGTGCAATAACATGACCAATACTTCATAGGGCAACCTAGTATAGATCCGTACAGTTACAATGAATAGGTCAAGACCTGGGTAAACATGTAGCCAATCAATCAATGATATGTTTAATGTCACCGATAACCTCTTCTACCATGGAGTTTCTCATATATCAGTATCTAGGATTCAGATACTATTTATAGCAACTCTCCACATAGCTATCTAATGCTATTTGGCATAAATCGAATTCTCATCATCAACATAAATTATACCATAGAAATTTGTTCCAAAGAATCCCCATGAAATCAAGTGTTTAACCCAAATAAGGAAATCATGACACATTGCCTATATTGACTCTAGTTGAGCTAAAACTAGGGTAGCACCTATAGGCAAGGGCTAGAAAACACTAGGCAATCACTAGGAAGCGTTTCGGGGAAGGCTAAGTGTCTCCGCGATGAAACGACAAACTAAACCAGAAGCTAGCCTGAAAATCAGCAAGCCAACGGTATTATCATTGGTATATTTTGTTCTGTCTCACACAACAATCACTGGACTTGTTGAAAAAAATAGGCTATCACCACATTATATCGACGGTACACCAACAATATACTGTTGGTATACTGTTTGAACTGATGTAGTACAGACAACAGGCTCAGGCCATGGTTTTTGGTGTCTCAGCAACACTTCTCTAAATCAATTTTCATGAGCTCTAAGGTATTGGGTGGGTTCCTACAACATATTAGGACCTAGATTTGAGATTATGACTTCAAATATTAGCACAGCACAAGATTTATCCATAGAATCCTAGATTTTATCCTAAACTCAACCCAAGCTCAAAACCAAAGTCAAAACCCATCACCAAATACATGAAAATCATCATACAATTTTAAGAAAATTGAAATGAAATATATAGAACTAAGCAAGAACAATAATTGAGGAGAAATTTCATGAAAGCTCTACTATCCAACAAGTGTAAGATGTACTTACCTTATCTAGGGTTCAACCCCCTCATGCTCATAGTGAGGTTGTCTAAAAGTTTGGTACCTTGCATCCAAACATAGGAAATAAATGACTTTCTTTTTCCAACTCTATAATTCCGCAAACCCTACTATCCGAGTATAGCAGTGAAAAAACATACATCTCATTTACTAATTTTCCACTGCCAAAATTTAGCATTAAATACAGCCCGCAAAACTGAAGACGGGAAAAAAAAATGAAATCACTAGGTCATTGTTTGATTGGTACAAAATATTTCATCTGTCCAAGCCTACAGTGATGGACAAACTGCTAACAGTGTCATCCAGAATCTTAGTGGAAAGCTACATCCTGAAACCAGAAAAAGAGCAGCCAACGATTAGAAGCGACAAACAAAGAGTTCCCTATTTGACGAAAGAAATTGAAATCATATTAAACTGGAGAATCCCCATATAATCTTTAACAGCATATGATAATACGAGTCAGTAACTGTCATGTCTTCCAAAGTAGAAATAGATACTAAAAGGAGTATGATTTCCAGGAATTTGGTTTAAATGCATGAAAGCATTTAAGGCAACAGTCTCCACTAGCAACTATAGAATCATTTTTAACTGCTATGTAATTGTAGGTGCCTTGAGGAAGCCAATTTATCTGTAACGTCTTGACCACAATCCTATGCAGTACTTGTGCAAGCAGATGACCATTTGCAAGAAAGGCTGCCAACCATGGGTATTAATAAATATATTCCATTTCTCAATTTGGGGTTCATTATTCATATATTTCACAACAAAGTTTAAACAATTGACAACATAGCAGGACACTGGGAATGTCATTCTCTCCACTCTTTATGTATCGTAGAGATCAATGAAATCTCCTATAGCAAATTGTATCATATTACCACTTTGTCTAGACTCTTTATAGTGTAATTCACTATAGCAAACTAAATCACGACTACCTCTGTCTAGACTCTTTATAGTTTAGGAGATATTGGAGGGTGCTCCTTGGTTGCATGAGCTTAAAGTGCACAACCAAAAGTGGTCGACTACCTGCCAACTGACCTTTGATTTTAGGACATGGCCTCTCATGCTTATACCTATGCTTATATAGCTACCATGGCATGGATTCACTAATCTAAAGAAAAACAAAAAAAGAATTCCATTGAAATGTATTTTTATTGACCAATCAGAACTATCTTCCAGGATATATAATTGTCTAAAAAGGTCAAATACACATATTATTGGACCTTTTGAGTAACAGTCAAGAAGATCTTATGAGAATTGGATATTACATTAAGAGACCGGATTGCTACCAGAGAGGAATGACTATAGGCACGGAAATGGCTTTTTACCCTTTCTTTGCCCCTTGGTTCGCTGACTGACTTTAACTTAATATGCAGGGCTAAAACAAGATCGGTCGTCCAAACTAGGTCCCTTGCTTGCCACGTAAGTCAAGACAGCTCGAAAGGCCAGGAACTGCAAGCTCTCAAGTGGCAACCGCTTTTCACTATATTTAATGGACTTCCGGACTTGCTCTCTTGGGTGCGGGACTCAACATAGAAGGCTGATGTTCAAGTCGACAACTAGTCATAAAATTATCATTTCTTTTACGTTACTTTCTTTTACTTCATAGCAGACCCCCTCTCATGATGAGGTTGCTTATGCTCCATAGTACACCCATATTTTTCTCTATTATACACATGACACTATGGGCTATTGTTTTTTTTCATGAATGACAAAATGAACCACAACAAAGATAGTGAGTACCTAATAAGTAAACATAATAATACTATCTACACAACTAAGGTAGGGCAATGACCTGAACCTGAGCTGCCATGGTTGAAGATGAGGGAAGCAGAATAATTTACTGAAATACCCAACCACACAGGGGAGAAAGAGGGTCGGGTAGGTCTGAGGAGTATACTAACATTCTTTCAGACGTGCCATGCTTTCACATATACTTGATAAATTGAAGGCAGATGAATGGTAGATACTGAATTGAGCAAATAGTCATGTTTCCGGAGTTAATCAGCCATCTCATATAAAGCAACTAGTTATCTTTCTGTATGTTTTCCCATTGTTTGTGACGTGTAAGTTTTTTAGACCTCGGCACATAAATATCTCGGAACAGAAACAGCTAAAGTAAGCAAAAGTGGTAAATCGGTAATTTAAGATGGGACAATGAACCGAAGGAACATAACAAAGAGAGAGGAACAAAAACTGAGAATATGATAGTATGGTCCAAAATGAGTAAGAAACTTCAAGCACTCACATTTTGAAGAAGATCCAGCCAGACAAGTCAGTCTGGATTTTGTATTAGCCTCTGCCAGCGGATTAGGCTTCTCCTTGGTGATCATACGAAGATCCCATACACGTATGACACCATCCGACGCCGCCGAAGCCAAGACATTGGGTGCTTCACAAGTCTGATCATTGCTTTCCTTCTTGAAGACAACAAGGCCTTTTACACGAGCTGAGTGCGCACCCTCTATGCAATATGCAACTTTGCCACTAGTAGTGTCCCAAGCAGTGACATTTCGATCCTCTCCGCCAGTAAACAACAATCCACTCTGATATATTACAACTAGCATTAGACATAAGCAAAGAAATATGGGGCTCAAACTGGCACCATCTGCTTGCAAATGAACGGGAAAAAGCTGGTGTAACAATCCTACAAAAGAGAAGTGCATGGGAACCAAGAAAAGGTAATCTATATGTATTTAGCATATAAATACAGATAACCATTTTAGGGGTTAACTTATTAGGATCAAAATATGACTTGGACAGTGGGGTCAAATACTAGTAATCAAGTGTTAAGAGTGTCCAAACCGAGATCATCTTGGTATATGTAACAATCACATAGGTATACTCCATTAACAAGTTGGGCATATTGTCTCAAATGCAAGTTATAAACTAACTTAACAGAAACATATTCAAGGTAGTCAAAGGCGCAAGGTGCACTCGAGGAGCAATGGGTCCATATCGCCCAAGGCGCGAGGCGAACATAAGGAACACGTCCGAGCGAAGCGAGACGCAAAAATAATAAATAATAAAAATATACATAAAAAAATAATATATTAGCAATGTAAGAAATATAACCAAATAACATATTAAAAACAACAAAAACGTGTTAAAACATAACCAAGTGAACTAACAGAGCAGCAGTCAACAGAACTAACAAGAATTTGTGTTCTCCCTTCCATGTTTTTAGTAAATTTTAGTTAGCCATCTTTGGCAACCGTGGAAAGGATTACCTTCCTCCCACTTGTATGAGGTAAGGACCATCTCCATGCCTCAAAAGTTTTTGTTAAAAAAAAATATAATGCGCGCCTTTTTCTTGGTTGAACATTTCTAAAAGGACTACCTCCCCCAGAGAAAGGCATCTCGCATAGTGAGGTTCGAGGCGCAGCTGCTGCGCCTTGCTGCGGGGCGTGCCTTTGACTACCATGAACATACTATATACTTCTCTAATGTAATGAACTTAACAGCTTCATGAATCAGCATTTTCACAACTGATATGGATGTGAACACCAAAGAAAATTGCAGAAGTATCCACACCAATGAGTCAATGACATGACATGACAAAAAAACAGATCCACACAGAGATAAATGCAGAGGAGATCATCCAAATTTTTGATAATTTTGCATATTTAAGTAGTTTTAATGGAAGCTGGGCAAGTTTGCTATAGGGTTTCCATAGCTGCCAAAGCACCATAGCTTCCATTCTCCTGCTACACTTCCATGTTGGCTGTATGGAACCTTATTACATACATATACACACAAATTCCAATCAACCATTAGTCTCAACCATTGAGGTCAAGATGGTTTAAATTGGACCAAAACTCCCGCCAGACTTCCATGTTGTCTGTATGGAACCTTATATACATGCACACACACATCAATGCCAAATCTAGTAAAATCCATCATAAGTCTCCCATTTTTTACACCAATAATCCAACAATAAAATAATTGCAGGGCGATTTAATTGGATCAAATATAAATATTGCTGCTGTTACACCATATTATTATCTGCCTCACCAAAACTCCAATGTTATGGTTTAGGAAAAGGGATACTGTTTCCCATGTTACAACATTGCTCCACAGAATAAAACTACACCTAGATTATCTACATAAAAGAGGGTGTCCTAGTGTCGAGAGTCTCCCACTTATACATGGTCTTGGGAAGGTCAAGATGCATGCAGCCTTACCCACATATAAATGAAGGAGGCGTCGTTTCCATGACTCGACCCCAAATAGCTAGACCTCTACATGATAAATAGAAAAATAAGGAGGTAGCTTGAGGGTTTTTTTTTTAATAGATAACTGTCTGCGTGTGTATTCTAACTACAGACTGCAATTTAACAACATTAAGCATGTAAATTTGCCTACTTCTAATTTCATATTAACAATTTGACACTAAGATTGCAATAAAGTTGTTGGAAGCTCAAATTTCACCTTCATTTAGGGAATCTCAATCATTTCTGCAGATTTTCTTAGTATGTCATAGAGATTACGACAAATTTATATAAGAAAATTATTCAAATTAATCTCTTTGTCTAGATTCCTTAATATGGGGGAAGTTGGATGGAGCTCCATGGATGCATCACCTCTGAATGACAATTGGTAGGTATACCTACCGCCAACCATCTACGTCTTGTGATGAAGCCCCTCTCTTGTTCAGAGCTAGCAGTCGGATTGCCAGCCGGTGATAAAAAAAACTGCCAACTTCCTTTTTTATGAGATTTCTATTCTTTTTGCAGCTAACCCCCATGATAATGGGAGACGGCTTCGAATGATAACGATGGAAATCCAACATCATTTACAATAAGGTAAGAGTCACGGACCATCAAACCAACATTTGGCAACGGGTTCAAGTAGAGAATTGGCATATTTAAGAGAGGAATTACTAAGTTTGGGACCAAACTTAAACTGAGATTTAAAGAGTCTCATTTAACATGTGTTTGCTAATCCTCCTCTAGGTCAATACGAGGATTTAAATTCCGGGTAACACATGATTTACTCAAGTCATTCGAGTCCTATTCTTTGTTTTTCAACGTAGAATAGAGATTTTTTTTATATATAAAAAATGCACATGACCTCCCTTCTATGCCCTGCGGTAATAAGTCCTCTTGCATTACGACCTTTACCACAATATGTTGTCCATAGCAATGGCTCAATTTGCGATATTCCTATCTATTATTTTGAAAATTTATAATTCTTCCCTTTCCCTGGATGGAATTTTGATGAGTTGGAAGGTCATTATAGTTAACAATCAACATGTTTATAGATAGAAACCAGGAAAAAATATTAAACTTCTTTACCTCGCCGACGGCGGCAGAGAGAACCCTCCGTCCGCCGTCCATCTCAGCGAGCACCCTCGCGTCCTCGGAGTCGTGCACCGAGATCCTCTCGTCCCGGACCAAAAAGAACCTCTCTGCGCCGCCGTCCCCGTACCGCACGATCCCGGCCTCCCTGTCCAGCTTTCCGAGAAAGCTCCTCCTTCCCCTGACCAAATTCACCATCCCGATCCCCGCGTCCCTCCCGACCGTCAGCGCGAGACGCCCCGACGGGTGGACCGCGAGGTCCGCGACGCCCCTGCGGTGCACGGGGACGGTCTTGAGGTGGACGAAGCGGTCGCCGGCGTCGTAGATGCAGATGTTGCCGTCGGCGGAGGCGGAGACGAGGTTGCGGGCGAGGGAGGGGGCGAGCGGGGAGGAGAAGAAAGAGAGGGAGGTGACGGGGGCGGCGTGGTCGAGGAGGGAGCCGAGCTCGGAGGAGAGGGAGAGGTCGTAGAGGCGGATGGAGTCGTCGGCGGAACCGGTGGCGGCGAGGGGGAAGAGGGAAGCGGCGCACTTGATGGGGGCGGCGTGGGAGGGGTAGGAGAAGAGGGGGGCTAGGGTTAGGTTTTCGGAGGCGGAGGGGCGGAGGGAGAAGCCCCATATGAAGCGCTCGTACGAACCGGCGATTAGAGTCAGCATCTTTCCTACTCGGCTTGAGTCTCTCGTCTCTCTTCTATAGAGGTTTAGGGTTTCAATAATGCTAAGTTTATAACCAAATGCCTACAATAACCCTCTCTCCCCATGTTGTATGGGTCCCACCCGGCCCCACCTCTCCCTTCTCTACCCAATAGAGGCCGACCACATGGCGGTTGTAACTTTCTTAGAGCATCCACAGCAGGACACTTCAAACGCATACTCCAAAGGGCTATGCTATGACTACAACCAAATGCCTACAACCCTTCCACGTGGCGGTCGTCCATTAGAGGAGGGGGAGAGGTGGGACCCAATGGCTGTTCGGGTGGCCGCCACGTGACAGGAACACCACGTGGCAGCCGTTCAGTGGAGGGAGAGGTGGGGTCGGGTGTGGTCCACATAGCAGCGGGGAGAGAGGGATGTAAGAAGGTTATAAGCATTTGGTAGTAAACTTAGCATTATTTTACTCTAAATTATTAAAAATTGGAGTGTTTCCATGATATTGGCATACAATGGTAACTCCAAATAAATACTCCAAATTAATCTCGTTTTTTTCTTCCTCTTTTTTTCTTTTATTTTTCTTCCCTATTTGGTAATATTATTTCTCTTTTTTCTTTTTATTTTCTTTCTTGTTTGGTTACTTTTGGTGGGCCCATCAATAAATATAGAGCAGCTAGGACACACTCAAATTCTGGAGTGTCTCGTAACTTTCTAACAATTTTCAAGTATACACAAGTGTTTACTGCAGCCTTCAAGTGCTACAAAATTTGACTAAAGTCAAAATGTAGCAATTGAAACATCTTCCACTGTGATGCGGAATATGTTTCAAGTACTACATTTTGACTTTAGTCAAATTTTGTAGTACTTCAAGGTTGCAATGAACATTTGGTCATACTTGAAAATTGCTAGAAAATCAAGAAACACTCCATATTTGGAGCGTGCTTTAGCTCCTGTACATTAATTTTTGTGCCAACCGAAAGTAATCGTTCTTTCCTAACAGGGAACAAAAAATAAAAAGGGAGATAAATTCTTACCAAACAGGGTAGCAAAATAAAGGAGAAAAGAGGGAGGAAAAAGAAGAGGTTAATTTGGATTGTACTATTGTGTACCGATATCAAGAAGACACCACAAAAATAATAATTTATACAATTTTTATTAATTTGGAGTATGCTTTTGGAGTGTCCCCACTGTGGATGTTCTTAGTTGTAAGGGAGTTGTAGGCATAGCAATAGTCCATTTTTGTTCACCCACCAAAATTAGGTGGGATATTAACCCCCGCTAAAAATTGACATATGAAAAATTAAAGGTCAAAACCACTTTGGTGGGTGAACAGTGTGTGATGAAAATGTCATGTGTCAAATTTTTAGTGGGGGTGAACATCCCACCTAGTTTTGGTAGGTGAACAAAAATAGACTCGGCGTAACAAAGCCCTTAGGGTTTTGGGCATAAGGTCCTTTAGGCTAATTTGCATTTTAATACCATCAATTATTACAAGTTTTAACAATAAAAAATATAGATGATTGCTAAAGGCACTACACAATTTACTCAAGACTGTCCAAAAATTTTATTTACAAGTTTGTTATTCAAAAAAATTACTTTGGACTGCCGACTACATAATTTAAAGGGTTATTTACGATAATTGTTCATATATTTTATGTTTATTATACGAGATACTCCTAGTTTGAAACTAATTACACGGGTACCTCTATGTTTTATAGTTTCTATAGAAATATATAATATTAACTACCCCTATGTTTAATTTTATTTTTTCTAAAGGAGCGGAGTACCCCGTGTAATTATTTATAAAGTAGGGGTGTCCCGTGTAATGTGGAGGTAGTTAACATAAATAACCCTAACATAAAAGCCAATTTTTTTCATCTTCTTCCCCTTCCTCTCCCAATTTCTAAATAATGTTTTAAATTCATATTCATGCATAAATTTCATCTTCTAATGACTAAATTTTGGTTTATGATTCATTTTTTGTGGATTTTCGAAGTTTCGAACCCATTTTAGGATTTCAACTTCAAAAATTTGTCAACAATCATGACGGGACGAGAATGGACTGTCAAATTTTTTGACAGACCTACCAATTGGAAGGACTGTCAAAACTTTAAAAATTCGTCCACAGTCGTGACTGTGACGATAATGGACTGTCAAATATTTTGACAGTCCTTTCAATAGTTTGAATTGTCAAAAGTTTTGACAATCCTTCCAATTGGTAGAACTGTTAAAAAAATTAATAATCTTAAATAAAATATATTATTTAAATAATATATTTTATTTAGAATTTTTTTAACAGACCATTCAACGGGTAGAAATTTGAATGGTCAAAATTTTTAACAGACCATTCAATGGGTAAAAATTTGATAGTCCTAACTGTTGAGCATGACCCATGTACAACATTATCTTCAATCCATTGTTCTGTTTGTACTCTGAACTGTGCTCAAATTTGTGACTGAACAAGGGCAGAACTTGCATCAATTAAGTAATAAAAAACCGACAAAGTTTACTTGAATAATCAATCTAATGTGCAGAGGAAGAATGGTAGCTATAAAACACTAATGTCTTATTCAGTACATAATTAAGCGCTTTTGATTAAGGCACTACAAAAATAATTCAGAACAGTCCAAATTTTTATCATTTATAATTACAAGTTTATCACTCCCAAAAATTATTCACCGGACTGTCTACTTCCAATTGATTTTTTTTATAATCAGGACTGTAGTCCTACCAATTGTTAGGACTGTTAAATTGGTAGGACTGTCAAAATTTTGAGTCCTAAAAAAATATGTTAATTTTTTAGGACTGTCAAAATTTTGACAGTCCTAACAATTGGTAGGACTGTCAAAATTTTGACAGTCCTAAAAATTATATTAATTTTTTAGGACTGTCAAAATTTTGACAATCCTTCCAATTGGAAGGATTGTCAAAATTTTGACAGTCCTAAATGGTAGGACTGTCAAAAATTTTACAGTCATGAGGGGAGGGCTACGCGAGGTGACACGAGGGCGGGGCTACGTGGAGACCGGAAGGGGGGACGAGACGGAGGAGCGGGAGGAGGAGGAGGAGGAGGAGGAGGAGGCGGCGGGAGGCGGGGGAGGAGGCGGAGGCACGCGCGGGCGGGACGGCGACGAGGCGTAGGCGCACGCGCTCGCCTCCACTGCTGCTGTTGCCATTGTCGTCGTTGTCGCCGTCGCGAGGCGTAGCCGCAGCCCCCCCTTCCCTCCCCCCCCCCCCCCCCCCCCCCCGCGAGCGCGTGCCTCCACCGTACGCAGCCCCCCCCCCCCCCACGCTGCTTCTTCTTCATCGCCTTATTCATCGCCTTCGTGACGGAGCCGACGGGAAGTTGCTTGAGGTGTGGCTCGGCGGCGGCAATACGGACGATGGCGAGGTCGACGACGCGGAGAGGCAAAAAATTGCGAGAGGAGGGAGGAGGAGAGGCCGGAGGGGGTGTGGGTGGGGGAGGAGCAGGAGGAGGGAGGTGAAGAGGGTGGGCAGACCTAGTAAAATTTGGGCTAGCCTGAGTAAAAATTCTTTCTAACTGGACTAGCACCAATACTTGGCTAGCCCCGAGTCATTTTTGTAGTGCCTTTATCAAGAGCCATAATTAAGTTGTCATATGTTGGTGTTTTTCACTTGCTTTGGGAGTTTTAGTCCCACATTGGAAAACCACCAATGTGTATATTTTAATATATAGTTTTGCTTAGTATTGGTATATGCACATGGGGTGGTGGCCTATGTGATTTGACTTTCCTAGAGGGATTAAGTGTGAACCCCATTATGATAATCTTTATTTTGTCACCACATTTAGAAAGTTTTTCTTAGGACGACTTGGACTCGGACTCGAGCTCAAGGGCGCAAAGTGGCGCTTTGTTGGCGCACTTAGTACGTCAGGATCGTCGCATGGCGCTCGTGCGCTCCTTTTATGAGCGAGTTACATGCACGATTGCTTGCTCGGACACATGCTTCGTGGAGCGCATGCGGCCAGGGGCCATGCGATCGGGAGAGCATGCGACCATGTGCTCATGAGGCCCGGCGCGCATGCGGTCAGGAGCCCATGCGGCCAGGGCCTTGCGTCCTGGAGCTATGCGGCCAGCAAGTTAGCTTGAGCGAGTCAAGTGTGGCAGGGTCATGGACTACTGTTGGCGGCTCGGTGTAGCGCAGGCGGCGCGTGGTTCTCTGTGCCACGCTGCTGCAAGATTTTTTCTCCTGGCGGCGTTGTCTGCTCTGTGCAGTACAGCGCGCAGGAGGCGCATGAAGCTCATGACTCTCTGTGCCATGCGGTTGTCGCTTTCGGCACCTAACGGCGCTGTCTGCTCTGTGTAGTACAGTGGCGCAGCCGGCCTAGTTTTTTCTCAGGCCGCATGGTAGCTGAAATCCTCTTTAAATAGAGGCTCTCCTCTTTCATTTAAAAATGGTTGGAAAATTAAGAGAGAGAAAAAACGAGAGCACCAGTAGGACCTGTGGCAGCAGTTAGTATCCTTCCAAAGAAATCTTCAGAGTGATTCGAAGGTGACCAAGCGTGATGAAAACATAAAATGTCATATTTTTATTCCTTAATGTATACTCCTTTATGCTCATTTGATGTCTAAAAATACTTATTATTTTTATATTTTTATTTATGATGCAATTGGAGTCACTAAATGCAAAATGGAGCTAATTATCAATTCTGGACAGTTTTGACACCTTGTAGAAAAATGGTCATAACTTTCTCATCTGAAGTCCAATTGAGCTGATCCAAATTGATTCGGAAAGCTAAGTGATAGAGGTATAATTTTTCTGTTTTGAGTTGTCCGAGATTCTAGCCACATCATAGACCAAATCAGTCTTGAAGTTGAGTTAACTATGCTGTGCACGAAAAGTAGAGCTGAATTAACCATTTCTCTACTTGTTCAAAGATTTTATTTTATTGTTTGGGTTGTTGTAACTCTTAGAGGATTTGTGGAAAGATATTGTGATCTTCAAACAACTAATTTAGAGTGTATAAAAGAGGTAGAAATCAGGAGAAAGAAAATAACACACAACTATTCTTCCTCTTCTCCAATATTCTTTTGAAGTTTTCATGAACGTGCGGAGCTAAAAGTCTTGTTGGTCGAAGGAAACAGAAGCCTTGGAATCAATAAACTTGTGAGATCTAAATTATTTTCATATGTTTGATTTATGCTTTGAGTATTGGATATTTTTCTATGCCTACTTTCATGATTGTTTTGTTTAATTACTAGGAGGCCTACTAGTCTATTATCCATTTCGATCTACTGCTAAATTAGACATCAAATCCGTAATTGTTTGATTTTTCTAATTTGTGAAGCAACCAAGATTTAATAAACTGCTTTATTTTATTAGATCTTAGGAGAAAATCTTTTGACTAAATTAAATGCAACCGCTTGTGCTTGTGTTGTTTTGCTTCATCGATCTCTTGGTTCTTTAAGAAATTACTTGATTAAATCTCCAGCGCTTGTCTTGGATTATTTAGTAATTAAAGCTAATTAGATCGCTTGTTTCTAATTATCTAAGCCTAAGAGAGATATGAAATACTTCCAACGGTGAATATTCAAAGTATGAGTTAATTTATGTTTGCATCAATGATAAATGTTAAGATTCCAATGGTGGATGTTGACTGAGACCAACATTTGTTCATTTGATTGATTTTAATACTTTAATTGATTTTAGCTCTTCTTAATTTGCTTTTATTCAAAACTCAACTCCCATCCTATTTCACATAGCATAAAGATTAACTAATTACTCTCCGTGGGATCGATCCTTACTCTCACTACTACAAATAATTTTAAGAGTAAAGGTTTTATAATTTGGGTGCCTATGACAGCACGCCAAATTTTGGCGTCGTTGTCGGGGAGTAATTTTAGTTAATTTTTGTGCCTTTTGTGATCTTTTCTTATAATTAAATTATTTTTGTTTATTAGCAAAACAAAAAGAAAAAAAATCATTCTCATATACTTTTCTGGATTGCTTGCTATCATTTTATTACTTGTTTATGATTGCAACTCGATCTTCTAATCAAAGTAATTTTCAGAGTGATCCAGAAATAGAAAGAACTCTACACAGGTTAAGGAAGGAAGCTCAAAGAAACTCTAACAAGAATGACCCTGCTCCAGATTCCTTACTCTATTGCAATTCTAATCCTGAAGAAGAGGAAGTCATGGCTGCAAATAGAACTTTGAAAGAACTTGCAGCCCCTGTTTTGAACCAACACCCTTTATGCATAACATTTCCGTTTTCTTTAAAGGATTCGGCTAAGGATTGGCTCTATTATCTACCCTCTGGGAGCATTGTAACATGGAACGAAATAAAGAGACTATTCTTCGAGAAGTACTTTCCAGCTTCAAGGGCGGCCAATATCCGAAAAGAAATTTGTGGGGTAAGGCAACACAATGCGGAGTCTCTCCACAAGTACTGGGAACGTTTTAAAAAATTATGTGCAAGTTGCCCCATCATCAAATTAGCGAGAAGCTACTTATCTAGTACTTCTATGAAGGCCTTCTACCAACTGATAGAAGCATGATAGATGCTGCTAGTGGAGGATCTTTGGTAGATAAAACTCCTGAGGCCGCAAGAAATTTAATTGCAAATATGGCAGCAAATTCTCAACAATTTAGCACTAGGCTAAATCTTCCATCTAGGCATGATAACGAGGTAAATATTTTTTCCCTAGAACAACAAATTGCTAGTTTGACGTCTCTTGTTCGTCAAATGGTTGTAGGTAACATGCAAACAACAAAGGCTTGTGGGATTTGTTCAGTAGCAGGACATCCAACTGACATGTGTCCAACTCTTCAAGAGAAGCCCAATGAACAAGTGAATGTCGTAGGTGCTTTCCCTGGACAACCACAAAGGAAGTATGATCCATATTCAAACACTTACAATCCAGGATGGAGAGATCATCCCAATTTCAACTATGGGAATACACAAACAAATCATCATGTCAATCAAAATTGCCCAAGTTACCAACAGTACAAGCAGCCATATCCTAAACAACAACCAAACCAAACTTCTAACTCTGGTATGTCTTTAGAAGATATTGTTAAGTCTCTTGCCACTAATAATTTATAATTTCAACAGAAGACAAGGGCCAGTATTCAAAGATTAGACAATCAAATGAGCCAAATGGCTACAACAATTAATAAACTAGAGGCACAATGTTCAGAAAAACTACCATCTCAAACGATAGTAAATCCAAAAGAAAATGCAAGTGCAATCGTTTTGAGAAGCGGTAAAGAGGTTGACATTCCAGTAAAAGAAGCACCTGCAACATCAAAACAAGAAGAAGAGAAAAGCACCGTGGCAGACACGAACGTCCCCAATGATGAGAGGTACCCAATTGTAAGTTTCCACCCATTTATGATTATAAGCCAGTACCTCCTTTTCCTCAAGCTTTAATAGAATCTAGAAAAATTGAACAAAACAATGAGTTATATGAGACTTTTCGTAAATGTGAGGTAAATATTCCACTTTTAGATGCTATCAAACAAGTACCTTGCTATGCTAAATTTTTAAAAGAATTGTGTACAATAAAGAGGAAACAAAAGCTTAAAGGATATGAAAAGGTAAAAGTTGGGGAGAGTGTTTCTGCAGTAATTCAACGAAAACTTCCTACGAAATGCAAAGATCCTGGAATATTTACTATCCCTTGTAAGATAGGTAACAATAAATATGAGAAAGCCATGTTAGATTTAGGAGCTTCTATCAATGTCATGCTATATTCTATATATTAATCTTTAAATCTTGGACCTCTGAATAAAATTGGTGTTGTTGTAATTCAATTGGCTGATAGATCTAATACTTATCCTAAGGGAGTAGTCGAGGATGTTCTTGTACAAATTGATAATTTAGTTTTTTTGCTAATTTTTATGTGCTTGATATGGAAAATGGTGATCAAACTGCTCCAATTTTATTAGGAAGACCATTTTTAAAGACATCCAAGACTAAGATAGATGTTCATAGTGGCACACTTACTTTGGAAATTGATGGTAAAATTGTTAAATTTAATATTTATGATGCCATAAATATCCTGATGATGATAATACTGTTTATTCTATTAATGTGGTTGATTCTTTAGCACAAGATATTTTTGAACTTGATGGCAAAGATGTATTGGAAGTGGCCATTAGTGAGCATCTTGAAAAAGAGCATAAGGAGTTAGCTTTGAGTTCTGATTTGCAGGAAACTGTTGCAGCATTGAATGATTTTTCAAAAATACAACAATCAGGTAACGTTTCTTATATTTCATTACCAATTTCTAACAAGAGGCCTTTATCCTCTATTTTGCAGGCCCCTATTCCAGACTTGAAGCCTCTCCCTAGTCACCTCAAGTATGTATTCCTTGGAGATAGAGGAACATTACCAGTGATCATCTCCAATAAACTTAGTGCACCACAAGAAGAAAAGCTTGTTCAGATCCTTAAGGAGCATAAGACGGCTATTGGTTGGACAATTGTGGATATAAAAGGAATTAGCCCGTCTACATGCATGCATCGCATCTTACTTGAGGAAGGAGCAAAATATTCCCGTCAACCACAAAGAAGATTGAACCCACCCATGATGGAGGTAGTAAAAAAGGAGATCCTAAAACTTCTTGAAGTTGGAGTGATCTATCCTATTTCGGATAGCCAGTGGGTTAGCCCGGTGCAAGTGGTTCCTAAAAAGACCGGGATAACTGTCATGAAGAATCAAAATGATGAGTTAGTTCCCACTCGTGTCCAGAATGGGTGGAGGATTTGTATAGATTATAGAAAATTAAATGCTGAAACCCGAAAGGACCACTTTCCTTTACCTTTTATTGATCAAATGCTTGAAAGGTTAGCTGGTCATTCTTACTATTATTTTCTTGATGGTTATTCAGGTTATTTTCAAATTGCAATTGCTCCGGAGGATCAAGAAAAGACAACTTTTACATGCCCATTTGGAACTTTTGCATATCGTCACATGCCATTCGGTCTTTTCAATGCCCCAGCTACTTTCCAAAGGTGTATGGTTAGCATATTTTCAGACTATGTTGAGCATATTATAGAAGTATTTATGGATGATTTCACAGTTTATGGAGACTCTTTTGATAAATGCTTGCATAACCTTACACTTGTTCTTCAAAGATGCATAGAAACTAATCTTTTGTTAAACTCTGAAAAATGCAATTTTATGGTTGACCAAGGTATAGTTTTGGGTCATATTGTTTCATCTAAAGGAATTGAGGTAGATAAAGCCAAAATTGATATTATTCAATCTTTACCTTATCCCACCAGTGTGCGGGAAGTTCGTTCTTTTCTTGGACATGCAGGTTTTTACCGAAGATTCATCAAAGATTTCTCCAAAATATCGTTATCCCTTTGTAAGTTGCTACAAAAGGATGTAGTTTTTGAATTTGATGAAGCATGTAAAAAGGTATTTGATACACTAAAGAAACTATTAACTTCTACCCCAGTTATCCAGCCTCCTGACTAGAACGTGCCTTTCGAGATAATGTGTAATACAAGTGATTATGCAGTAGGTGCTGTTTTGGGTCAAAGGATTGGAAGAGCATCTCACGTCATTTATTATGCTTCAAGAACTTTGAATGAGGCGCAGAGAAATTATTCTACTACTGAAAAAGAACTTTTAGCTGTTGTTTTTTGCTTTAGAAAAATTTTGACCTTATTTGCTTGGTACTAAAGTCATTATTTATTTTGATGATGCAGTTCTTCGTTATTTGATGACAAAGAAAGAGGAAAAACCATGGTTAGTTCGATGGATACTTCTTTTAAGTGAATTTGATTTGGAGATCAAAGACAAAAGAGGGACAAAAAATTGTGTTGTAGATCATTTAAGTCGTTTAGTTCATATGGAGGATGGACTTTATCTGCAAGAAACGTTCCCTGATAAGCAATTGTTTGCTTCAAGTGTGACATTGCCTTGGTATGCAAATATTATAAATTATTTGGTTACTAATATGTTTCCTTCTGGCTTGTCAAAGGCTCAAAGAGATAAGATCAAAAGTGATGCCAAATACTATGTATGGGATGACCCATACTTGTGGAAGCACTGTGCAGATCAAGTGATAAGAAGGTACGTTCATGAAAATAAAATTATTTCAATTCTCACCTTTTGTCATTCTTATGCATGTGGAGGAAATTTTGGAGCTAAGAGGACGGCAAGAAAAGTATTAGAATGTGGTTTCTATTGGCCGTCTTTATTTTGTGATTCATATTCTTTTTGTAAAATATGCAACAATTGCCAAAAGACAGGTAATATATCTCAAAGGAATGAAATGCCACAAAATCCTATACTATTTTATGAAATTTTTGATGTTTGGGGCATCAATTTTATGGGACCGTTTCCTGTATCTTTTGGTTATGTTTATATTTTGCTTGCTGTTAATTATGTATCAAAATGGGTAGAAGCTAAAGCTACTAGGACTGATGATTCTAAAGTTGTTTTAGATTTTATCAAATCCAACATATTCTCTAGGTTTGGGAAACCATGATATCTTCTTGTTGAGTTAGAACACAAGGCTTATTGGGCTATCAAGAGTTTCAGTATGAAGGCATATGAAAATGGGGAACATAAGAAGTTACAACTACAAGAGTTGGAGGAAATTCGCAATGACGCCTATGAGAATGCTCAAATTTATAAAGAGAAGACGAAGGATTTTCATGACAAGATGATTTCTAGGAAGGTGTTTCAAGTTGGTCAAAAAGTCCTATACCAGTCACGACTTCGTCTGTTTCCGGGTAAATTACGTTCTCGTTTGATTGGACCTTTTATTGTTACTAATATTTTTTATCATGGTGCAGTTGAAATTCAAAGTTTAGCAACTTCCAAAGTGTTCAAGGTAAATGTCACGCCCCGATCTCCCGCAGGCAAATTGGCCGTTCCCGCTAGGCGGGAATCACCCTCGCCAGCGCTCCCGCGGAACGATCGCTTAACCCATCCGGGCGTGATGCCGCACGAGCGTGAGCCACGCCCATGCAAGGCCATGGTTCATTGGCTGGCGGTTAGAGTTCTAAGCCACAGAGTCGCACAGATTGTTCGAGTGCAGCGGAGTCATGAACGCATAGGCGATCGGTAACAGGTTCACTGAGTCGACAAATATAGCGGAAGCATTGAAACAAGTAAAGTAATCTCTTTATTGATATGAACAAGTGTTACAGGCGGCGTATAGCCGAGATTACAAGTCGCTCAAGCCTCTCTCTCTGAAACAGTAAAAGCATGCCAAGTGGCTACAACTGTGGAATGATTTATACAGGCGATGGTCAGGCGATGTTCACAACTTATGTCTTGTATATGTGCTTCAGTCCCGGACGCACCGTTGCTTCGGAGTGTTGTCCACGCCTTAGCACGCACGAAGGAGGCGTCCGCACCGCACGAGGTTCTCCCGCACCCTGCATATCAAACTGGTGGATTATCAGTACATTGAATGCACTGGTGGGGAAGCTACTCGCCCGCTCGACAAATCCAAACACGTAATACAGGTTCCGTGCACAACTATTAAGTTGTCTTTCTAGTTGCCTTAGGATCAGTTTCATGCAAACATTGAATAGCTTAACGTGTCGGGCAGTGCGCCGTGCGATGTTTGAGGAAACACGGCGAGACTTACCAACTTACCATTTCTCCCTTCCCTGTCCAAGGCAACATTGAGGCAAACATGTTAATTCAAGCACGGGCAAGTATAAGCATTCAGGAGGCAAGCATATGCAAACAGGAGGGTCGTTTTAACATGATCGTTCAGGTGTTCAGTCGATGCGATGCAGTGACTCGCACGCGGATAGCCGCTAAGCGAGGATGACTTATCTATATGAACAGGAGTCGCTGGCATAGCCATAAAGGACAGGTGTAGCACATAAAAGGAGATGAATGCAGCGACACGGATCAGGAGCGCTACAGATCATTCCTTCCGAGTCAGGCGGCTACTTAGTCTGTGAGCAAGAATGGCGTAAAGGATAATTTCACAGGCGCTACACACCATTCTGCCCAAAACAGGCAGACTAACAGGGGTTCCTGTCCGGATCGGATCGGCCCGGTGCCCCGGAGACCGTCCGTAGGAACTGAGATCGGGAGAATCTCACTTGAAACAAGTTGTCCGCGACATGCAGGTCAGGGTCAGGTACAGGAACAAGTTCGAAGCAGGATATATATATATGAACAGTTATATGGAACAAGTTCGAGTCAGGATATATATATATGAACTTGTTGTGGCAGGAACGTTGATTCAGTAGTTTGCTCCACGAGCTGTGATTCAGGGATACGTTTATTCAGGGTGCAGATTCCCTGGTTCGGGAATTGCCTTGGTGACCTAACGGTCCCGGATACTTGCAGGTTCATTCAGGCACGGAACGACTTCGTAGTAGTCTTCCGGGGTTTGGATGAATACAAGGCAACATACAGGCAGACAAGCATGCGTTTCTAAGGAACGTAAGCAGGCACGTTGCTCGGACCCGAAGGTAGTCCGAGAGATGAAACCGTTAAGGGACTTAGCATGCGAGGGTCTGAATATAAGCAGTATTTCCTTTTCCATGTTCTAGCAAGCAATATGAGTTGGGATTATTCCCTTAGCTAGGTGCGTTAGATTTATTAGCATGCAGGGGGTGATTCACCTAGCGACTAGCATAAATATTCCAGATTTTATGTGTGCTGGCTAAGCAAAGACAAGTTCACCGTAGCCACCCACCTTAGCGATGATTCACCTCGGTAGAGCGATACGTCTGAGCGAGCCTCTGAAAGCCTAAGCCGGATTCCTGTAGGGACAGGTCTGGATATCCTTTGCTTCTTGATCGAGGCAAAGCAGGTCGGGACAGTTGCACTATTGCCGATTGAGACGGCAGTCCGCTTGAGCGGAACAGGGTGTTACATCCTACCCAACTTAGAAAAAGTCTCGTCCTCGAGACTTACTAAGGACAAGCAGTAATCTAGGGTTGAGGCAATCCTAGACAAGTCGTTTGTACTTGTTCATTTGGATCTTCACTTGCACAAGCGTCGATCTTAGCATATCGCTTAGACTGGATCGTGCGCACTTTCGAAGTGCACTTCTAGCGTGAACACGTCAACCAGCTTAGTGACAGCGAAGTCTTAGCACTCGAGTTTTACCTTTTCTTAAGTCTTGGATGGTGCACTAGTTCAAGGCGTCCCTCGAATAGATACATTCAACCAAACTTAGGGTTAGTAAAAATCGGACAAGCTACTAGCGATACTCTCAAGGGTTCGCACAGGTTGGCACAAAGGCCACTCGCAGCATACAACCAGACAAGCAAGCATATCATTCAAAACGCATTTTGAAAGTATTTAGACTTATTGTTGGAACATCCCATCGAGGCATTGAGAGAGAGCGTGCACATAACCCACGAACGAGCTTTCGAAACAGAGATATCGAATTGAAGTCCAAAGGCGTAGAAGCCACGCTCTGATACCAACATGTCACGCCCTGATCTCCCGCAGGCAAATCGGCCGTTCCCGCTAGGCGGGAATCACCCTCGCCAGCGCTCCCGCGGAACGATCGCTTAACCCATCCGGGCGTGATGCCGCACGAGCGTGAGCCACGCCCGTGCAAGGCCATGGTTCATTGGCTGGCGGTTAGAGTTCTAAGCCACAGAGTCGCACAGATTGTCCGAGTGCAGCGGAGTCATAAACGCATAGGCGATCGGTAACAGGTTCACTGAGTCGACAAATATAGCGGAAGCATTGAAACAAGTAAAGTAATCTCTTTATTGATATGAACAAGTGTTACAGGCGGCGTATAGCCGAGATTACAAGTCGCTCAAGCCTCTCTCTCTGAAACAGTAAAAGCATGCCAAGTGGCTACAACTGTGGAATGATTTATACAGGCGATGGTCAGGCGATGTTCACAACTTATGTCTTGTATATGTGCTTCAGTCCCGGACGCACCGTTGCTTCGGAGTGTTGTCCACGCCTTAGCACGCACGAAGGAGGCGTCCGCACCGCACGAGGTTCTCCCGCACCCTGCATATCAAACTGGTGGATTATCAGTACATTGAATGCACTGGTGGGGAAGCTACTCGCCCGCTCGACAAATCCAAACACGTAATACAGGTTCCGTGCACAACTATTAAGTTGTCTTTCTAGTTGCCTTAGGATCAGTTTCATGCAAACATTGAATAGCTTAACGTGTCGGGCAGTGCGCCGTGCGATGTTTGAGGAAACACGGCGAGACTTACCAACTTACCATTTCTCCCTTCCATGTCCAAGGCAACATTGAGGCAAACATGTTAATTCAAGCACGGGCAAGTATAAGCATTCAGGAGGCAAGCATATGCAAACAGGAGGGTCGTTTTAACATGATCGTTCAGGTGTTCAGTCGATGCGATGCAGTGACTCGCACGCGGATAGCCGCTAAGCGAGGATGACTTATCTATATGAACAGGAGTCGCTGGCATAGCCATAAAGGACAGGTGTAGCATATGAAAGGAGATGAATGCAGCGACACGGATCAGGAGCGCTACAGATCATTCCTTCCGAGTCAGGCGGCTACTTAGTCTGTGAGCAAGAATGGCGTAAAGGATAATTTCACAGGCGCTACACACCATTCTGCCCGAAACAAGCAGACTAACAGGGGTTCCTGTCCGGATCGGATCGGCCCGGTGCCCCGGAGACCGTCCGCAGGAACTGAGATCGGGAGAATCTCACTTGAAACAAGTTGTCCGCGACATGCAGGTCAGGGTCAGGTACAGGAACAAGTTCGAAGCAGGATATATATATATGAACAGTTATATGGAACAAGTTCGAGTCAGGATATATATATATGAACTTGTTGTGGCAGGAACGTTGATTCAGTAGTTTGCTCCATGAGCTGTGATTCAGGGATACATTTATTCAGGGTGCAGATTCCCTGGTTCGGGAATTGCCTTGGTGACCTAACGGTCCCGGATACTTGCAGGTTCATTCAGGCACGGAACGACTTCGTAGTAGTCTTCCGGGGTTTGGATGAATACAAGGCAACATACAGGCAGACAAGCATGCGTTTCTAAGGAACGTAAGCAGGCACGTTGCTCGGACCCGAAGGTAGTCCGAGAGATGAAACCGTTAAGGGACTTAGCATGCGAGGGTCTGAATATAAGCAGTATTTCCTTTTCCATGTTCTAGCAAGCAATATGAGTTGGGATTATTCCCTTAGCTAGGTGCGTTAGATTTATTAGCATGCAGGGGGTGATTCACCTAGCGACTAGCATAAATATTCCAGATTTTATGTGTGCTGGCTAAGCAAAGACAAGTTCACCGTAGCCACCCACCTTAGCGATGATTCGCCTCGGTAGAGCGATACGTCTGAGCGAGCCTCTGAAAGCCTAAGCCGGATTCCTGTAGGGACAGGTCTGGATATCCTTTGCTTCTTGATCGAGGCAAAGCAGGTCGGGACAGTTGCACTATTGCCGATTGAGACGGCAGTCCGCTTGAGCGGAACAGGGTGTTACAGTAAATGGTCAAAGGCTCAAGCTTTTCTATGAAGGTTTCAAAGTAGAGAATGTGGATGAATTGGACCTTGAGGATCCAATTTGTACCAATTGAAGGAGGAAACATCCACGACAATAAATAGAGGCAACCCAAGGGATGTTTGTTCTTATTCTTATTCTTATTCTTATTCTTTTATTTTTGTTTTTTTATTTTGCCTTTTCCTTGCATTTCACCTTACATTGGGGACAATGTCAGTTTTAAGTGTGGGGGAGGCGATTTACTTTATTTTAAGAATTTTTAGTTCGCTGTTTAAAAAAAATTAATAAAAGAATTTTGTTTGTTGGTTTTTAATAATTTTTGGTTGTGTATGTCATGAGTAAGATTTAACTAAATTTGAAAAATTCAGAACATGATTGAATAAGTAATTTTTTTTTCAACTTAGAATTAATTAATCTAGTTATTTTTTATTAAAAATGGTAGTATCTAAATTGGTAGACAAAAGCCAGTGAGGATTTGAGCCTTTAGACTGACACATCAGTCTCATTATTCTTTCATGAGAAATATTCTTTCACTGATTTGTTTCTCTAGAACTTGTTTTGATTCTCTTCGAGGTCACATTGACACATGCATGCATGAACATGATTAAGACCATCTTCGTTATGCGTTACATAAGCCAAATAGCCCACCTTTTAATTAATTTTCTTTTTGTTGAGCCCTTTGAGCTTTATTGCCTTTTTTTTAGTATACACACATTACAAGCTTTCAACCTATAATATTTATACCTTTACCCAAGTCACAAAGCTAGTGGAGCATTGTTGATCATTATGATATGTATGGGTGTACGAAAAAAATAAGTGTGGGGGTGTCTAAATTTGTGGTTTGGTTACAACCAACAAAATGGAACATATTTTCATCCTCAAATTTTCTAAGTTCCATTATTATTTAAAAAAAAAGAGAAGAAGAGAAAAAAAAAGAGAAAAAAAATGGTGGAAGTTGTTTTACATTGTTTAAATACTTTAAAAGCCAAATTGAAGAAGTTGTTAAATGGAGTGATTGATTTTACATGTTTTATATTGATCTTGAGTTGATTCATTTTTGCTCCACTAGTTTTGATGGCTTTTGAGCTACACTCCCAAATATATCCCACCTTAATCCTAAGCCACGTTACAACCCATAAAAAGTCCTTATGATTTATGTTATGCATGTGATCCCAGTGGTGGAGAATGAGAAGATATGCAAGCTTATGGTAGATCATTTCTTCTGGAATGAATTTGAGTAAAATATATACCTTCAAACACATGAGAGTTGAGTGTTTATTCCCATGAGGGTCTACCTATTTAGTTTACTCCATTTTCAAGTAAAAATATCTACTATGTAATTAGAAGTTGTTTAAGAATATATGTTCATGATATGTTATGAGTTTTGAAGAGCTTGATTATTTTTTATTTATGACATTGCAACCTTGATTTCTTTTTGGAAAAATAAATTAGAGTTTCGCCCGAGGACGAGCAAAGGTTAAGTGTGGGGGTATTTGATGAGAACATAAAATGTCATATTTTATTCTTTAATATATACTCTTTTATGCTCATTTGATGTCTAAAGATACTCATTATTTTTATATTTTGATCTAGGATGCAATTGGAGTCACTAAATGCAAAATAGAGCTAATTATCAATTCTGGATAGTTTTGATACCTTGTAGAAAAATGGTCATAAATTTCTCATCCGAAGTCCAATTGAGATGATCCAAATTGATTAGGAAAGCTAAGTAATAGAGGTACAATTTTTATGGACCAAATCAGGCTTGAAGTTGACTCAACTATACTGTGCACGAAAAGTGGAGCTGAATTAACCATTTTTCTACTTGTTCAAAGATTTTATTTTATTATTTGGGTTGTTGTAACTCTTAGAGGATTTGTGGGAAGATATTGTGATCTTCAAACAACTAATTTAGAGTGTATAAAAGAGGTAGAAATCAGGAGAAAGAAAATAACACACAACTCTTCTTCCTCTTCTCCAATATTCTTTTGAAGTTTTCATGAACGTACGGAGCTAAAAGTCTTGTTGGTCGAAGAAAACAGAAGCCTTGGAATCAATAAACTTGTGAGATCTAAATTATTTTCATATGTTTGATTTATGCTTTGAGTATTGAATATTTTTCTATGTCTACTTTCATGATTGTTTTGTTTAATTACTAGGAGGCCTACTAGTTTATTATCCATTTCGATCTACTGCTAAATTAGACATCAAATCCGTAATTATTTGATTTTTCTAATTTTTGAAGGAACCAAGATTTAATAAACTGTTTGTTTTATTAGATCTTAGGAGAAAATATTTTGACTAAATTAAATACAACCGCTTGTGCTTGTGTTGTTTTGCTTCATCGATCTCTTGGTTCTTTAAGAAATTACTTGATTAAATCTTCAGCGCTTGTCTTGGATTATTTAGTAATTAAAGCTAATTAGATCACTTGTTTCTAATTATCTAAGCCTAAGAGAGATAGAAAATACTTCCAATGGTGAATATTCAAAGTATGAGTTAATTTATGTTTGCATCAATGATAAATTTTAAGATTTCAATGGTGAATGTTGACTGAGACCAACATTTGTTCATTTAATTGATTTTAGCTCTTCTTAATTTGCTTTTATTCAAAACTTCACTCCCATCCTATTTCACATAGCATAAAGATTAACTAATTACTCTCAGTGGGATCGATCCTTACTCTCACTACTACAAATAATTTTAAGAGTAAAGGTTTTATAATTTGGGTGCCTACGAAAGCACGCCAAAGCGCGTTCCAGAAGTTCTCGTGTGAACTTGCTGGATCCTGGGGGCAGATCATTGTATAGAGCGAATCTTTCCTTGAGCTCTGGTGGTTTTGATCACCCCAGCAGGAGTCTCCTTCTTTGTATTTCTGTTCTTGTTCTCGTTCTTCTCGGTGTAGCGTCTGCGAACGTAAAGAGAAGAACAGTTTTCTGATTCTTGTTGTATTTTCATTTTTTGTTGGTTGTCAGTTTGTAACTTGTTCCTTGTTTAGTGCTTCTGTGGGGTTATGTCACTGTAGAGGAACTCTTGTGTGAATCTCAGTGCACCAACTTCTCTTCTAGAGTTTGTAGAGACGAACTCTTGTGTGAGTCTCTACTTTGTGGCTACATCTTCTTCTTTAATCTGACTTCGGGACTAACAATCTCAGGCAAGATCCGAGTTAGAATGGACAACCACTCAAACCTTCTCGATACTAGCTTTCACAAGCTTGAGAAGTTTGATGGCGAACACTACAACATTTGGGAGAGGAAGATCTCCTTGAATCTTCGTCTTTTCAAGCTTGCTTATGTGTTGGTTGATCCTGAACCTACCATTCTCGAAGATGGAGGAGAGCTTGCAGTTGGTGTGGCACAGGACGCACACTCCAAGTGGAAGGAAGACAATGACCTCTGCAGGTTGTTGATTCTCAATGCTATGGATGACTCGATGATAGAGTCCTACAGCAAGAAGGAGAAGGCAAGAGATAACTAGGAATCTCTTGAGAATCACTATAAAATAGACGAGAAAATATCTAAAATCTATCTCGTCAAGAAGTTCTTCACTTTGCAATTTGAGGACGAGAAGGTGATGTTACCACAAGTTAAGAAACTTCTGAAGATGCAGCAGAAACTGGAGGAAGAGAGCATGAAGCAGGAATACAAATTTATGGTAGGGGCTATCATCACCAAACTTCCTCCAGGTTGAATCAGGTTCAAGACTGACATGTACCGTAAAGATGGAGATCCAGCTCGAAGATCTTCTTTACTAGATTCACATTAAAGATGAAGCCAGGGGGAAACTGAAGTTGGATTCCTTGTCCAAGCAGTTGGCTAAGGCCAACATGGTATATGCTAGTGAATCTAAAGGGAAGCAAAAAATTCCTACAAGAAGAAGAAGAATGACTTTAACCAGCTGAAGGTGAAGTCGGCTCAGTTCAAGCCAAAGCCGAAGACTGATATGACGTGCTACAACTGTGGCAAGAAGGGTCACAACAAGAGCGACTGCAGGTCGAAACCTAAACCGAGAGAGCAAGGTGAGCTTAACCTAGTTGCTATGATTGCGTAGGTTGAGTCACATGGCGTAGACATTGACTAGTGGGAGGATACTGGAGCTGTTCGCCAAGTATGAGACTACCTCTAAGAAAGTCTCGATGGCGGATAAGTCTCAAGTTGCAGTACTGGGGATCAGGACAGCAGTACTGAAGCTGATTTCTGAAAAGTCACTTACACTGGAGAATGTGAAGCACGTACCAATGATTACCAAGAATCTAGTTTTTGGGAGTCTGTTGTGCAAGGCGGGCCTGGGGATGGATATCAGTGCCGGTCAGATGGTGATATCCTACAAAGGAATATACTTTGGAAAAGCTTTCTATACTGAATGGATGTTTAAACTGCAGCTTGTAACTCCTTCTGTTTGTATCAATATAGTCTCTACTTTTGGTTATTCTCTTGAGTTGAGGCATAATAGATGTGCGCATTATAAACGCATTAACAAGATGTCTAGTCTAGGCCTTATCTCCAAATGTGAGGGTAAGAAGTTGGAGAAATGTGAAGTCTGTGCGCAGACGAAGATCGTTAGGAAGCCGTTCAGAAGAGTGAACTAAAGCACAGATCTTCTGGAGTTGGTACACTCAGATATTTGTGACTTCAAGCAATTCTCCACAAAAGACGGAATGAAGTATTTTAACACTTTCATTGACAATTTTTTGAAGTACGCGTTCGTATATCTTCTTAAGTCGAAAGATTGACCGTTCGAGAAGTTCAAGGACTTCAAGGCTGAAGCAGAACGTCAAACCGGTCAACAACTCAAAAGACTCAGAAGCGATCGAGGTGGAGAATATTATTCCTTAGAATTCGTATCGTTTTATAAAGAACATGGAATTGTCAACAAAATGACTGCTCCATATTCTTCCCAATCTAATGGTGTAGCAGAAAGCAAGAACATGACGCTGACAGAGATGATAAACTCCATGTTGTTGACAGCAGGACTTCCAAAGTGCTTCTGGGAAGAAGCAGAGCTTACGACTACGTTTATTTTGAACAGAGTACCGTTCGCGACATCTGACATTACTACTCATGAACTCTGGTTCAAGGTCATACCCAAATTTAATGTCATTTGAGTGTGGGGGTGTCTGGCGTATGGGAAGCTTCCAGACCTCAAGATTCAGAAGCTTGGAACAAGAACTACAAAGACCATATTTCTAGGCTATGCTGATAAGAGTGATGTGCGGAGGTTCCTTGATATCGAATCTAATCATATCATAGAATCTCGCGATGCAGAATTCTTTGAAGAGAAGTTTGCTAGGCATAAGAATGTTGTTCTCGCGGATGTCCCGGAGAATGCTACTAGCACAGATGAGTCAAGTACCTCTCAGAAAGAAGTAGTCCAAGAAGAAGTTACCATTGATGAGACAATATTTGAATCATAACCTGCTGAGCCGAGAGCAAAGCGAGTGAGGAGGCCGAAGGACTTCGGAGAAGACTTTGTTACCTATCATGTGGAAGCTGATCCGCTTACCAATGATAAGGCAATGAAGACCATAGATGCTAATTTCGGGAAAGAGGCTATCCATGATAAGTTTGACTCGATAACTTCTAATAATACTTGGAAGTTAGTCGATCTGCCTGAAGGAGCTAAACCCATCGGATGCAAGTGGATCTTTAAGAAGAAGATGAAAGAAGATGGAACTGTTGACAAGTTCAAGGCCATACTAATGGTCAAGGGGTTTTCTTAGATACAGGGGGTTGACTACTTCGATACCTATGCTCCCATTGCACGGATGACTACTATCAGGATTATGATTGCTCTAGGTGCTATTCACAGAATGGTGATTTATCAGATGGACGTCAAGACATCATTTCTGAATGGTGAACTGACTAAGGATATTTACATGCAGCAGCCAGAAGGGTTTGTCGTCAAAGGTCTTGAAGACAAAGTATGCAAACTGATGAAATCTCTGTATGGTCTAAAACAAGCTCCTAAATTGTGGCATGAGAAGTTTGACAAAGTTATCAGTTCAAATGGCTACAAGGTCAGCGAAACTGATAAGTGTGTATACACGAAGTTCGCCGGTGATAGAGGTGCCATTGTTTGTCTCTATGTGGACGACATGCTAATCCTAGGCACGGATGAAGAATGTGTCACTAGAACAAAGATGTTTCTCTCATATAAATTCAATATGAAGGACATGGAAGATGCAGATGTCATCCTTGAGATTAAGATAATTCGAACGAAAGTAGGGCATGCTCTATCACAAGCTCACTACGTAGAGAAGATGCTCACACACTATGGATATCAGGATCTTCCAGGGATCGATACTATATATAGGTGTGACAAGAAACTAAAGCCTAACCCAGGAAAATGCATCAGACAGTTAGAGTATTCTAGCATCATCAGGAGCTTGATGTATGCTACAAATTCCACTAGGCCTGACATTACTTTTGCTGTGGGGATGCTGAGTAGATTCATGAGTAACCTAGGTGTTGAACACAGAAAATATGTGAAGAGGGTGATGAGATACCTCAAAAAGACTCAAAAGTTTGCACTTTACTACAACGGAGATCCACCAGTGGTAGAAGGCTTCAGTGATGCTAGTTGGTGTTTAGAAGAAGAGATCGAGAGATCCACAGGAGGATATGTTTTCTTAATGGGAGGAGCATCCATATCGTGGAAGTCGAAGAAGCAGACTATGCTCTCATGCTCATCGATGGAGTCCGAGTTCTATGCACTTGCATCTGCAGCAGATGAAGCAGAATGGATTCGGAAGCTCATGTACGATCTTCCAATGGTTAGTGTGCAGATTTTGGATGTACCGATATACTGCGACAACCAGGCAGCTGCAGCAGTAGCATCTAATAATCTATTTAATAGAAAGAAGAGAACTGTACGGCTTCGGCACAGAGCACTGAACAATTTTATCAAGACGGGTGTCATTGTAGTGGTGAATATTCAGAGTCAGGAGAACCTGGAGGATCTATTCACTAAAGGTCTCAGGCACCAGCTAGTCAAAGACACAGCTGGTAAAATAGGCTTGAAGGATCTCTGATATTGTGTCTTTATAATCCTACCATTAAGTTTTATGCTATTAGTTCAAAGAGAAATCTACTAGGCATCTAGATTTTAGTTCAAGGGAGGACCACTAACTGGAAAAATATCAGGTATAGTGGGTAGTCCTTATGGACAATGTGGGATACGTACCCAGAACCACTATTGTCTACTGTTTTGTTCTATAGAACAATTCTTGTGTAAGGTTGGCTTCGACGCCTTAATGAGTTCTCCAGCAGAGTGAATGTCCGGCGTGAGCTGCAGAAAACACGTGTAGTTCAGCACTACAAGGGACTTATATTCCATGCTACAGTGGTGTGATACCACGATGAGGTAAAAGATGTAAAGCCTTGGCTGCGAGCCATGTCATAACTGTCACGACCCGCACCCAAAAAATTGGGCATGAGTCGTGGGTACGTCTAGCCTACGTCGCAGCATCGGCGGTAGAACGCTGTCTAGGTCTACTATCTAGCTAACAATCTCACATAACAATATAATTACCTGCCAAGATCTCAACTCCAAACGGAGGAACAATATGATAAAGATAATACAGATACTCAATCACGATCTAAGCACGATAAGATAACAAGGAAGTCTAACAACTACAAAGTCTAAACAACTATTACTACTAAAGACAGCAACAATAATAATAATAACAACAATATCCTGAATCAAATACAATACAAAGTCTCAAACCAAAAGTCGGGGACAAATTCGGTACCAAAAGCTAATAAATACAACTGAGGTCCTAGTGATCCCGGCTACCAACCCGGAAATTACTCCTGAACTAGGGGGTCCTTGTCTGCACCATCGACAGGCTGAGGTCCATAAAATGTCGGACATCAATCTTCTGGATCCTCTGAAAAATATATCCAGTCAGGATTAGAGCAAGTACACCTCTAACAACAGTTCCAGTTAAATGATAAAAACTATAAAGTAGTTGTAGCAAGTAGCACAAGGTAAAGGAAATGAAGTATGAACAAGAAAATATATATATATATATCAACTGGTGCATAAAGGTAAAGATGCATGAAAATCAGAAGCAAGATAATAATGACTGCAGGATACAAGAAATCTAAACTAAGAGTAAGTGTGTGCACAATAACGTGAAGTGAGTCCAGCAAGAGTAAATATAATGAGTCCAGTCCATAAAGTATAAGTGAGACCAGTCAAGAAGTGTAAGTGAGACCAGACTAGAAAGAATGAACTAGTGTCTCGGAAATACCTGTTTCGACATGTAAACGGCTAGGGGTAAGTATGGCTCATCGCACACTGGGTGTGCGGCTGCTATTATTCCAGATTAGACGAGAGGGAGTGATTCCAGATTTTGGAATATTTACATGTCTACTCGAGTATTTCCCCGCCCCGACCAGTACAAGGGAATCCAAGACCCGACACATAAAATAAATATGAGTCCAGCCAGAAATATGAGTGATGCATGCAGTGAGTCCTGATGTGATTCTAGTAGGTGATTCCAGAAATAGAGGTCAGACATAAAATATACGTGTCGCAAGTAAATAAATCCAGAAATACTAGTCAGTGTCATGCCAGAAAATAAGATAATATTATACTAGAAGCTGAATCATAATAATTATCAGATAATAAAAACTATCAGAGAATGTACTCGCCTAACGTCCTGAGCAACTAGCGAGGATCGAGGTCCGAACTGGCGTCGCGAAGACCTAATATGGAAATCCAAGGTTACTTGGTGCTCTAGAGAGATAAAGACATTTAAATAAACTAAAAATAAGCTTCTAGGCCTTTTCTAGGTCAAACGGGTCAAACCGGTCCATTCTAGGTCAAAAAGTCAACTTATAGTCCAAAAAGTCAACTCTAGGTCAAAACTAGGTCAAAGATTGACTTTGGAGGTCAATCGGATCAACTACGGTCAACTCTAGGCCAAACTAGGGTGCCCCTAAAATTTTAGGTCAAAACTAGCTCATTAAGCTAGTAAACCCATAAACTCGCCTCTTTGAGATACCGGGATACCCTCGGTATCCGATATCTCAACCTACGCTATATTCCCCATCTAAACCCACTAATATATATATATATATATATATATATATATATATATATATATATATATATATATATATATATATATATATAAAGCATCACTTATCCCATACACGGGCAAAAACCCAATACCTCGCCCCGATACCCAATACCTTGAGTATCTAAAGGTATTGAGATATCTCTAGCCTTACCCCTCTCTAACTCTAACTAACTATCTATATATATACTTATATATACTACTATATGTAAACATCAATATATATATATATATATATATATATATATATATATATATATATATATATATATATATATATATATAAAACCTAGTATATAGGCAATACCTCATCTCCGATACCTCAACTTACCTTCAATACCTCAAGGTATTGAAATACAATACCTCACCCTTCTCGTCTCACTAATTATACATCTATATATATATATATATATATATATATATATATATATATATATATATATATATATATATATATATATATATATATATATATATATATATATATATATCTATTACCCGTCTATATAAATACCTATCCATCTATCTCAATATATATATATATATATATATATATATATATATATATATATATATATATATATATATATATATATATATATATATATATATACATATATTACATATCTAATCTCTCATTCTCTCATCTTTATTAGCTAACTTCTACTACCTGCTGCTGCTACTACCATTTGCTACTACTGCTGCTCCTACTGCTGCTACTTCCTACAGCTGCCGCTGCTGCTGCTACTACTAACTGCTGTTGCTGCTGCTACTTCTAACTGCTGTTGCTGCTCTCCCTTTCCCTATCTCTCTATCTCACTCTCTCTCGATCTCTCTCAACTTACTCTCTCTTCCTCTCTTCCCTTCTTCCTTTCTCTCTATCTCACTCACACACACACACACACACACACACTATATATATATATATATATATATATATATATATATATATATATATAAACACACACACACACACACACACACACATATATATGTGTGTGTGTGTGTGTGTGTGTATATATATATATAAACACACACACACACACACACACACACACACACACACACACACACACACATATATATATATATATATATATATATATATATATATATATATATATATATCAACTCTCTCACACATACATATGCACACAACCACACACACAAATATACATACACACACACACACTCACCCATATACATATAAATACATATATATATATATACAAATATAAACTCAAAAATCCTAATACACACTCCCTAAGGCTAAACCAACCCGCGCACAAGCCCAAAATCTAGAAACCAAGTCGAAATGGCCATTGGTCATTTCGACGAACACTTGGAGTGTAGTTTGTGATACCTTGCGAAACGCACACCAAACCTAATCGTAATCGACCCAAAATTTATTCACAAGTTCTAATCGATGTCTAGAACCTCATAAAAATGCTAACTCTCCAATTCTAGGTCCATGGCAAAATTCCACATGTGTGTGGAATCCATGTCGAAGAAAAACCCCCAAATCGCCCTAAACGCCCAAAACTACCCTCGAGACACCCAAGCACATCTACCTAGGTCCGTCTAACCTAGGTCAACTCCCAAAATGGGCCAATCTCGTATTTTACCCAAAATTGACACAAAACCCTAGGTCAAAGTCTCCAAACCTATGCAAACAAGCTCTAAATTCCTTTCATGGGTAGCCCTAAGGTCTAGGAAGGTTCTAAACTACTAATTACACTATATTAGAGTAATCTCAAAGGGAAAAATTATGGTTTATCTCTTGGGAGTTGGAATCCCAAGGCCAAAGTTCTCAAAAATTCCTAAAAGCTCCAAACTAGCTTCCAAGCTCTCAAATCCAAGCTCTACTCCCAAAGTAACTCTTACACAACTAGGTTAGAGGAAAATGAAAGGTTAGGGTTAGATATGGATGAAGATTGGAGGTGGAAAGAGAAATGGGGAAGGAAACTTACTTGAAATTGGTTGGAGGAGTAAAGGAAGGATAAATGAAGAAAGAGAGTAGAAAAGGAGAAGTGAATGAATGGAATGAAGGGGGAAGAGGGGGGCTGGCCATGTCATAGAGAGTAGGGTTAGGGTTAGATATAGGTACAAAGTCTAAAATACCCCTCCTACAAGTCATGCTAATTAGGGTTTGGGTTTGGGGTTCCAAATGCATTCTAACTAAACCCTAATCACTCCAACTAACTAATTAGAATATAAATAACTAATCTAAACCAATAAATAAGTCTGACAGGGGTGTTGGTTGGGTCTGACAAGGGTCCACTAGGGTCTGACATGGGTCCAGACTAGCTAAAACCCTAAAACAACTAGTAAAAATAAATACATGCATCTAATTAAATATTAATACAAATATTTATGATCAATACATAATTTACCAAATTAAAATAAAAAAATATTCTGCCCTGGAAATGGGGTAGTGACAACCCTATCCTCCTTAGAAAATTTCGTCCTCAAAATTTAAAGTCGATCGCACTTATTCTAGGTCAAAGCCCCAACAATCACAGTTAAAAATTTCTACTTAAACAACATACAAGATTATGGTCCTACTGGTCATGTTATCACAGTCTCAATCAGGGTCACTATACTATCTACCACAGCACAAAAGAAAAGTCTAACATGTACTAATGAAGCACACCACAAGAAATAGAAAAGGACAGGAAGAAGAACAAAAAGAGACAGACCTGCTAACCCGACACCCGTAACATCGGTCTCCTCGACCATCAACGCAAAAGCCCTGCCCTGCTGGGGTATCTCCCTCTACAGGTGCGTGGCATGATGCTGTGCCACAGGTGGCCTAGCTCCAACTCTCTGATCCTGTGCTCCACCAATTGGATGTGTAGTGGGGTAATCTCGTATCTGGTGAGCAACGGATCCACAGAACAGACACACCTTCAGCCTCCTCTTACAAATATCCCAAGTGTGTCCTGACTTCCTGCAGTAGGCACAATTGGGCACTCTCTGATCTTGACCCTGCTGCCCCTGCTGAAAAGGAGCCCTAGCTGGTGCAATCCACTGATGCGGCTGCTGCGCTGTCTTCTACACATAGGGACGCTTAGACGGTCTTGCACTACCACTCGCACTACCTGAATCATCCTTGCCTCTCTTAGACTTGAGCTCCAAGTCATCCTCTACCCTCTGAGCGTCCCCTACGATCTGCTCGAAAGTTGCTCGCGGTCACTCATAGTCAAAGACTTAACCGCCATGACCAAGCCCTTATGAAACTTCCTCTCCTTTGCTGCCTCACTCAAGCCCTCCACAAATTTGTATAAACGGCAGAACTCTGCTGCATACTCGTCCACCAGCATGCTCCCCTGGACGAGTGCCTCAAACTGGCTCTCCAAGGCACTGAGAGCCACATCTGGAAAAAACTTCTCCTTAAAAAGCCTCTTGAAAGCCTCCCAAGTAACCCCTGGTGCCGCGATCCTCGTATCAGTGCGATACCACGTCAAAGCGAGGTCGAACATCTGACTGCCGGCTGCCTCTATCTGCATGCTGTCTGAAATCTGTGCCAACCGGAAAATCCCCTCAATCTGCTCTCTCCAGTCATCCGCGTACATGATCCCCTCTGTACCCCGGAACTCCTTGGGCCGCATCCTCTGGAAGTCAATGATGTTGCCCGGCCTCGGGTGCTGAGTCTGATCTGCCTGTGGCTGGATCTGTGCCACCCTATCCACTGCCGTCATGGCCACCTGGTGGGCATTCTCAATGCCCAGCCTCATCACATCCACCTGGCGGTGCTGCACGTCCATCATCTCCCTAAAGAATACAAACAACTGCGCGGCGTCTGCTGGTGCAAGAGGTGGTGGAGGAGGTACCACCGAAACAACTAGGGTAGTCCTCGGATCGACAGGTGGAGGAGGATCCCCGAGGGAAGAAGATGCTCCCTCAACTGCAGGAGTGGTGAGTGGAGCGGTAGCAGCTGCCTGAAGTCGAGCAGGACGAGAGGTAGCAGACCTCTCGGTGGCAGCTGCTGGAAAGGTACAATAGGATCATGTCTTTGGAGGCATCCTGAACACAGATCAAAAGAAGTCAATACGGCACAAGATACAATATCATCAAAGAAGGACAGTAATATTTCAAAGAAAGCAATTTCAGAATAATTAGAAATAGCAAATATTAGATTGAAATTGTTCCTAGTCGTGATTGAGTACACTCTCATCCTAGATCCTATATCCTAGAGCAGGCTCGCAGCAGTACAACTAAATCGTTGTACTACCACGACATCGCACTAATTACGAAGCTCGAGACCTGCGTGGGCCGCCACCAAAAACGTGTCACGACCCGCACCCGAAAAATTGGACATGAATCGTGGGTACGTCCAGCCTATACCTCTAACAGCAGTTCCAATTAAATGATAAAAACTATAAAGCAGTTGTAGCAAGTAGCACAAGGTGAAGGAAATAAAGTATGAACAAGAAAATATATATATATATATATATATATATATATATATATATATATATATATATATATATATATATATATATATATACAACTGGTGCATAAAGGTAAAGATGTATGAAAATCAGAAGCAAGATAATAATGACTGCAGGATAAAGAAATCTAAACTAAGAGCAAATGTGTGCACAATAACGTGAAGTCATGAGTCCAGCAAGAGTAAATATAATGAGTCCAGTAGATAAAGTATAAGTGAGACCAGTCAAGAAGTGTAAGTGAGACAAGACTAGAAAGAATGAACTAGTGTCTCTGAAATACCTGTTTCGACATATAAACGGCTAGGGGTAAGTACGGCTCACCGCACACTGGGTGTGTGGCTACTATCATTCCAGATTAGACCAGAGGGAGTAATTCCAGATTTGGGAATGTTTACATGTCTACTCGAGTATTTCCCCGCCCTCACTAGTACAAGTGAATCCAAAACCCGACACGTAAAATAAATATGAGTCCAGCCAGAAACATGAGTGATGCCTGTAGTGAGTCCTGATGTGATGCCAATAGGTGATTCCAGAAATAGAGGCCAGACATAAAATATACGTGTCGCAAGTAAATAAATCCAGAAATACTGGTCAATGTCGTACCAGAAAATCAAATAATACTATACTAGAAGATGAATCATAATAATTATCAGATAATGAAAACTATCAGAGAATGTACTCGCCTGACGTCCTGAGCAACTGGCGAGGATCGAGGTCCGAACTGACGTCGCGAAGACCTAATATGGAAATCTAAGGTTACTTGGTGATCTAGAGAGATAAACACATTTAAATAAACTAAAAACAAGCTTCTAGGCCTTTTCTAGGTTAAACGGGTCAAACCGATCCATTATAGGTCAAAAAGTCAACTCGGAGTCTAAAAAGTCAACTCTAGGTCAAAACTAGGTTAAAGATTAACTTTAGCGGTCAACTTGGTCAACTACGGTCAACTCTAGGCCTAACTAGGGTGCCCGTAAAATTCTAGGTCAAAACTAGCTCATTAAACTAGTAAACCCACAAACTCGCCTCTTTGAGATACCGGGATACCCTCGGTATCCGATATCTCAACCTACACTATATACCCCATCTAAACCCACTAATATATATCCTTAACATGTATATATATATATATATATATATATATATATATATATATATATATATATATATGCATATATATATATAAGTATCACTTATTCCATACATGGGCAAAAATTTAATACCTCGCCACGATACCCAATACCTTGATTATCTCAAGGTATTGAGATATCTCTAGCCTTACCCCTCTCTAACTCTAACTAACTAGCTAACTATATATATATATATATATACTTATATATACTACTATATGTAAACATCAATATATATATATATATATATATATATATATATATATATATATATATATATATATATATATATATATATATATATTACATATCTAATCTCTCACTCTCTCATCTCTAGCAGCTAACTGTTACTACCTGCTGCTGCTGCTGCTACTACTTGCTGCTCCTACTGCTACTGCTGCTGCTACCTACTGCTGCTGCTGCTGCTACTTCTAACTGCTGCTGCTCCTACTAACTGCTGTTGCTGCTCCTACTAACTGCTGCTGCCGCTCTCCCTCTCCCTCTCCCTATCTCTCTATCTCACTCTCTCTCGATCTCTCTCAACTTACTCTCTCTTCCTCTCTTCCCTTCTTCCTTTCTCTCTATCTCACTCAAACACTACATACATATATATATAAACACACACACACACACACACACACACACACACATACACACACATACACACACACATATATATATATATATATATATATATATATATATATATATATATATATATATATATATATATATATATATATATATATATATATATATCAACTCTCTCACACACAAATACACAAATACACACACACACTCACCCATATACATATAAATACATATATATATACAAATATAAACTCAAAAACCCTAATATACACTCTCCAAGGCTAAACCAACCCGCGCACAAGCCTGAAACCTAGAAACCAAGTCAAAATGGCCATTTGGTTATTTCGACGAACAATTGGAGTACGGTTTGCGATACCTCACGAAACATGCACCAAACCTAATCGGAATCGATCCAAAATTTACCCACGAGTTCTAAGCGATGTCTAGAACCACACAAAAATGCTAACTCTTCGATTCTAGGTCCATGGCAAAATTTCACATGTATGTGGAACCCATGTCGAAGGAAAACCCCCAAATCGCCCAAAATGCCCAAAACTCCATGATACGACCTCGCGTGTCCGAACGGGGACACAAACCTACCCTCGAGACACCCAAGCACGTCTACCTAGGTCCGTCTAACCTAGGTCAACTCCCAAAATGGGCCAATATCGGATTTCACCCGAAATTGACACAAAACCCTATATCAAAGTCTCCAAACCTATCCAAACAAGCTCCAACTTCCTCCCATGGTTAGCCCTAAGGTCTAGGAAGGTTCTAAACTACTAATTATACAATATTCGAGTAATCTCAAAGGAAAAAAATTAGGGTTTACCTCTTGGGAGTTAGAATACCAAGGCCAAAGTCCTCAAAAAGCCCTAAAAGCTCCAAACTAGCTTCCAAGCTCTCAAATCCAAGCTCTACTCCTAAAGTAACTCCTACACAACTATGTTAGCGAAAAATGAAATGTTAGGGTTAGATATGGATGAAGATTGGAGGTAAAAAAAGAAATGGGGAAGAAAACTTACTTGAAATTGGTTGGAGGAGTAAATGAAGGAGAAATGAAGAAAGAGAGTGGAAAGGGAGAAGTGAATGAATGGAATGAAGGGGGAAGAAGGGGCCGGCCATGTCATGGAGAGTAGGGTTAGGGTTAGATATAGGTACAAAGTCTAAAATACCCCTCCTACAAGTCATGCTAATTAGGGTTTGGGTTTGGGGTTCCAAATACATTCTAACTAAACCCTAATCACTCCAACTAACTAATTAGAATATAAATAACTACTCTAAACCAATAAATAAGTCTGACAAGGGTGTTGGTTGGGTCTGACAAGGGTCCACTAGGGTCTGACATGGGTCCATACTAGCTAAAACCCTAAAACAACTAATAAAAATAAATACATGCATCTAATTAAATATTAATACAAAAATTTATGATAAATACACAATTTACCAAATTAAAATAAAAAAATATCCTGCCCTAAAAATGGGGTAGTGACAAAAACAACAGTAGTAGTACCGCAAATAGGCAGGTAACCTATTGTTGAAAAGGTAGAGAGTTATAGCATATCACTACTAAGAGGCCGGTGACCTCATGCTACAATGGGTGATACCACATGAGGAAGTCAACCTTGGCTGCGAGCCATCACAGCGGCGTAGCACCGTACGGGAGCTGAAGATTTCATGCTGGGATGTAGTACAACACTACTAAGAGGCTAGTGACCTCATGCTACAGTAGGTGACACCACAAGTGGTAGTTAACCTCAGCTCCGAGCCATGTCATAACAACGTAGCACCACACAGAAGTGCAAGGCTTCAAGTTGGAAAAGTTTAACTCTCTTAAAAGAACTCACCTAAGTATATGGACAGAGATATAGACCATCTCTTGAGGGTAAACTTGTAGACACCCAAGAAATATACACCGATACCAGGTCAGCACAAGGCCTTTAATATGCGACCGAAGGCACATCTGATGTTATTATGCGAGTGGAAAGAACAATATCTATGGTTTAGAATTCAAGACTTAGTCCATTCTTGTATCATACTGTTATTTGACCCATGCAGGAAGATTCAAGTCGTAGTCGACATCTATCCTAATTGCTAATTCATGATGGGCCGTCACTGCGAGGAAAGCTCGACCATATATTGTGATATATGTGGGGAATTGTTGGTATTTTTCACTTTGCCTTAGGAGTTTTAGTCCCACATTAGAAAACCACCAATGTGTATATCTCAATATATAGCTTTGCTTAGTATTGGCATATGAACATGGGGTGGTGGCCCATGTGGGTTGGCTTTCCTAGAGGGATTAAGTGTGGATCCCATTATGACAATCTTTATTGTGTTACCACCTTTGGAAAGTTTTCCTTAGGAGCTAGCAACTCGGACTCGGACTTGGGCTCAAGGGCGTAAAATGGCACTTTATTGGCGCACTTTGCACTTAGCACGTCAGCATCGTCGCATGGCGCTCGTGCGCTCCTTTTATGCACGAGTTACATGCACGGTTGCTTGCTCGAGCACATGCTTCATGGAGCCATGCGCCTGGAACGCATGCGGCCAGGGTCCATGCAGTCATGTTCCCATGTGGCCTGGTATCCATGCGGCCAGGGGCCAAGCGGTCAGGGGTGCATGCGGCAAGGTGCCCATGTGGCCAGAGGCCTTATGGCCTAAAGCTATGTGGCCCGCAAGTTAGCTTGAGCGAGTCAAGTATGGAGGGTACAGGGACTGTTGTTGGCAACTCGGTGCAGCGTAGGCGGCACGTGGTTCTCTGTGCCACGTCGGTTGCAGCTTTCAGCGCCTGACGACGCTATCTGCTCTGTGCAGTACAACGGCGCAGACGGCACATGCATCATGGTTTTTTCCTCAGGCCGCATGGAAGCTGAAATATTTTTTAAATAGAGGCTCTCCTCTTTCATTTAAAAAGGGTTTGAAAAATTGAGAGAGAGAGAGAGAAAAACTTAGAGCACTAACAGGACCTACGACAATATTTAGCATCCTTCCAAAGGAATCTTTCGAGTGATCCGAAGGTGACCAAGAGCATTCCAGAAGTTTTCGTGTGAACTTGCTGGATCTTGGGGGCAAATCATTGTATAGAGCGAATTTTTTCTTGAGCTCTGGTGGTTTTGATTACCCCAGTTGGAGTTCCCTTCTTTGTATTTCTATTCTTTTTTCCGTTCTTCTCGGTGTAGCATTTGCGAACGTAAAGAGAAGAATAATTTTTTGATTCTTGTTGTATTTGTATTTTCTTTGGGTTATCATTTTGTAATATGTTCCTTGTTGTTTGTAACATGTTCCTTGTTTAGTGCTTCTGTAGGGTTGTGTGTCACTGTAGAGGAACTCTTGTCTGAATCTCAGTGCACCAACTTCTTTTCTGGAGTTTGTAGAGACGAACTCTTGTGTGAGTCTCTACTTTGTGGCTGCCTCTTTTTCTTTGATCTGACTTCGGGACTAACAGCATATACCCAAATTGGTAAGCAAAGAATACATATGACTTATTCCCTTCATTTCCAATGAGTTATAATCATATGCATAAAACAAACTATTAAACTATCAGTTGATCTTGATACTTAATTAGGACTCAGTTCACACACTAACAGTAACTAGGACTGTGAAAATTTTCTACAGTCCTTAAATTATTCTAGACTGTAGAAAATTTCTACAGTCCTAACAACATACAAGACTGTCAAAAATTTTACAGTCACGAGTCTTCCTAGCTTCGACTGTGACAAAATTTATTACTTCAAAATCCTGAAATGGGTTCAAAATTTCAAAATAATCGTCCAAATTTTATCCTAACCCTATTTTATGTTACTACACTATGAGATTTGGAGGAGGTGGAGAAGGAAGAAGTTTAGGGTTTGGACACCATCAATTGTTGCTTGAAATTGGAGGAGGTGGAGAAGAAAGATCAAAGAAGTTTAGAATTTTCAATTGGAGAAGGTGGAGAAAGAGGGAAATGGATTCAGAAGAGAGAGAGAGAGTAGAAATTAGAATGAAGAAGTTTGGGAGGGAGGGGGTGGGAGAGACAGCCCGTAGTAATTTTTGGTCGTCCTGAGTAAAAAATTGTTTCAAACTGAACTAGCACCAAGACTTGGGCTGTCCTGAATAAATTTTGTAGTACCTTTAGCAATTATCAAAATATATTTATTACAAGTCTTAGCATCTCTATTTTTATTAACAAATAGTACCACCAATGTGACAATATTTGACTATTAACTACTTTCTATCCCTTTCCATCACATCTGCTAGGTAAAGGCATCCACTAGGAGAGGTTTCAAGTGCTACATTTTGACTTTAGACAAATTTTGTAGCACTTGAAGGCTGCAGTGGGCAGTTGTCTATACTTGAAAATTGTTAGAAAGTTAAGAGACACTCTAGATTGGGGATACAGCCCGTAGTAAATTTTTGGCAGTCCTGAGTAAAAAATATTTTAAACTGAACTAACACCAAGACTTGGGCTCTCCTGAATAAATTTTGTAGTGACTTTAGCAATTATCAAAATATATTTATTACAAGTCTTAGCATCTCTATTTTTATTAACAAATAGTACCACCAACCTGACAATATTTGACTATTAACTACTTTCTATCCCTTATATTCTTCCATCACATCTGCTAGGTAAAGGCATCCACTAGAAGAGGTTTCAAGTGCTACATTTGACTTTAGACAAATTTTGTAGCACTTGAAGGTTACAGTGGGCACTTGTCCATACTTGAAAATTGCTAAAAAGTTAAGAGACACTCTAGATTTGGAGTGTACCCTAGCTCCTCTACATTAATTCATGGGCTCACCGAAATTAATCGTTCTTATCAAAAGGAAAATAAAGTGAGTGAGAGAGAGAGAGAGAGAGAAGAGAGAGAGAGAGAGAGAGAATATTACCAAATAGGGAAGACAAATAAAGAGGAAAAAAAAGAGGGAAGAAAAAGAGGAGGTTAATTTGAAGTATTTGTTTGGAGGGTACCATTGTGTGCCAATATTAAGTAGACACTTCAAAAGTAGTTATTTATACAATTTTTAATAACTTGGAGTATGTGTTTGGAGTGTCCCCCACTGTGGATAGTCTTATATTTTCTACTTTAGTCAAAATTTGTAGCACTTGAAGGATGCAGTGGGCGCTTGTCCACATTTGAAAAATGCTAGCAAGCCAAGAAATACTCCAAATTTCAAACGTGTCATAGCAAGTGAATAGTAACCCAATTGGGCCCACCAAAAGGGAAAAAAGAAAGAACAAAAGTATTAATTAAAAAAAAGAAGGAGAAACAATAAAGAGAAAAAATGAGATTAATTTGGAGTATGGACTTGGTATGTTATTTGGAGTGTGTCATTGTGCGCCAATATGAAGCATACTCTATGAAAGTATTAATTTACATGATTTCTAAAAATATTAGAGTATGGTATGGAGTGTTCCTACCATGGATGTAATTATTTAAAAAAACATTCATCCTCTAAAAATAAGGAATATTTTATTTTCCTCACAACTCTTCTCGTCGTAAAATTAGCTATGATATGCGCGTCTGTACGCTTTCATGATCGACATGCAGTGTCCTATGCGTTAAATGAGTGAGGTGCAGGTGTGAGTGTGTTATGTCGGTGGAAATGAGTACAAGAATAACTTTATAGTCGACAAGTATAAATGTCCTTATCCATGTGCCTAATTTTGTGTGTCCTTTATTACATTATTTTGGATTATTTACGTTAATTATTTTCATATTTTATATTTATTACAGGGGATATCCCTACTTTAAATGACTATCATGCTAGTAGGTGAGGCACAAATTCTAGGATTACCTATTACATGTGGCCCTATATATTTTTATGATAAGTTATCTCCTGGTCAGTTGATTAGGATGTACCTTGGTATGGAGCCTCCATCTGATTTAGAAAAATCATCAATGTCAAGTTTAGTTGGTTCCAGTGTAATTTCATGAATATCGAACGTACTGTCAATGTAAAGGTTTTTATGGATGAGTCTCATATATGTATTTTAATGTTAATACATATATAACATATAATATTTTAGTTTAATTGATATCATTTGTTGATCATATTTTCAAATTATATGTTGCACTATGGCTTACTTTCTATACTTATAAGGTACCTTTCATTTTTCCAACGCAACAAAAAATAAGGACAATATGCACAATTTACCATTTCTTGCTCATTTGGTAGCACCTTCACGCCATTCATGGGGCAGCTACATTAGCATATCTAGATAACTGCATGACGTATTTTGTGAGTTCGACATCAGGGAGGAGAATTTTTAAGAAATGTATGGTTGAATAATATTAATACATGAATTTTATTAATATATGTCCTACACAGTTTTACTATATAGACATATACCATGTTCTTTATATTTTTCTTTGTAGGTTTGGTCCTTCGAACATTCTCTATTGGTAGGCCAGTAACCCACCTTGGTTTTGACTAGTGGTCTTTTCCGTAGCTTCTCAATGGATGATAGATACAACATATCCTATGCACTATGCTCCCGGGATTTGTTTTCATAATTATAAAAGCATGTTTTTTAAGATTATCATATGCATCAACATAGCTACCATTAATTTTAGATAATATTTTTTTCGACTGTCCAAGATTTAGAATATTTATGTATATTCGACAATCTCTATAAATATCATTTATAATATGTAATGGACTATAAGAATTAGTATCTCTAATTTTACCCCTTATCTTATTTTTAACCCATTGAATAATAGCTAATGGATGACGTTGTATTATAAGTCCACCTACACAAGAATGTCGAGTTTCTAATGTACTAATAACAAATGTTCCGTATTCACCAATGACTTTAGCGTATACTCTCCAATAATAACTTGGTTCATCACAAGCATATGCTACCTTCGGGCCTTTTTCATACTAGTTGGATAAGTAAAATTATGTTCAAATGTTGTACCACTTATAAAATTTCTAAATTTAAAACGAGATTCAAATATTTGTCCGACAAATATTTAGGGAGTGCCAACGTTTAAATTATCATCGACATTATCATCTAAATTTTCATCTAAATTATTAATTAAATCATCACTAATATCATCACCATCTCTTTATTTAATATAGTTTTGTCTTCAGTAAATGGTGTAGTGCCCCGTTCCCCCTATTCGGGGAGCGCGGCTAAGAAATATTTGGTATCGTTCGATCGGGACAGATTGAATCAAGATCCTTTCCTTGTTAAGGATTGGTTTCTTCGAAATCAGGTCCCACATTCAACGGATCATTCCTCAACGAAGGACTCGGCGGCAGAGTTGAGAGGGGCATTTCCGTTGTGTTGGTTTCCTTGCCCATTTTTGATCCCGCTTGGTTGCTTTCTTGTTGGTTTTATGACTTACGTTTTCTTGAACGGTTTTGATGGATTACATTGCCTTCATTCTTAGGATTTCGTATTTCGTATCGAACCTTTGGAGACTGAAGCAGGAGATATTGATCATCTATTGGTGCATACAGGTGATCGTGTAGGCGACGCAGAAGCAGAGTCTTAAAGATCTCTCCTTTTTCCTTCCAGTTCACCAACTTGTGAGTGGCTTTACTTCGATTAGCTCCCTTCTTCCAAGTCTTCATTCTTAATAAATTGACTCATTTGTGCATTCCGATCAAACGATACCAAAATAATAAAATTTGAGTCAGAATAAAGAAGAAGTAGACTTGAAACACTTATAATGCTTGTCACATAGAATTCCAAATGATCATATTGATACGTGCATATCCGTTATACATATAGCTACTTGTATTCAGTTATAGTTAGAACTTATTCATCTATGACTACTCAATGGATAGTACATAACTTGTGAATTAATCATAACAGCCAGTAGACTATGTCATCGCATTGTGCTAAAGTAGTTCCGTTCATATTGATCTTTGAAATGCTTCAATTGATAACTTAGTTTATAGTTGAGGCATGGTCTTGGACAACTTGTGCACAAGGGATATCATTTTACGAAACGTCGTCGGGGCACTGGGACTGCTTCGACCTGGGTAGAACAATTTGCTAGTGTAGTCCTAGCATTGGATGGGTCCGTGCGTCCGCCAAGGGCTAGCTACCCGAGGCGGAATGGCAGTCGACCCATCTCTCGTCCGACCAAGTGATTGCTATGTATATTTAAACTGTACAGACTAACTATGTCTTCGTGGCAGGGAAGGTCATGGTAAGTTTTGTACAAGTGGTTCAGACGGTACAGGTAAAGTCAACGAGCGGTGGCACATTTGGTTATGTCATTTTATTCTATCATATACAAAGAATTGAACTAAGGAAAGATAGAAAGATCACATAATAAAAATGTTGCATGCTCATATGAATTCATTATCGATTTTGGTAAGTTGGGTTAGCTTGCCCTCACCGGTACTCTTTGAAGTACTGACCCTCGTTGCAACAGGTTCCCCGAGCCGAGGCGACACGGCGAGGAGCTGAAGCTTTCTCCAACCCTTTCCTGATCAAGGCGCGTACGTGTTGTGACTTTTGGGAGCTCAAGTACACATTCAAGAAAGGAGCTCGCTCTCACCTTTTGAAGCCACTAGGCGATGGTGCTGACTCGCATCCAAGGTATTTTGTGTTTTCTGAAATTTAAGTAAAGGATGTAATGTATGGATCGACTATCTCATTTTTTGTCCAAGTTGTAAGCCCGTGCGACATCTTTATCACTTTTAGGTCAAGAGTCTGTAAACATATGTTCCTTATCAATAAAGAAACTTTTCTATATTTCAAGGTGTGTTATCTTATTTTTGTACTCTGTTGCATTTGTTCTAAAAGTATATCATTATGCCTAGGCCTTGTGTACGTGCACCTTACGCGTGCACGGCATCACGCCCGAGGGATGATTATCGAGTTAGCAGAAATTGGGGCGTGACATATTGGTATCAGAGCATGGCTTCAGATCCTTTGACCTTCGTGTCAGAAAAGTTTCTTGAAATGACTATGTCCCTCCCAGTTGAACCCTTGAATTTGCTTGGCCAAAATGAGATACTTTCCATACAGTGAGTCCATTATATATTTTTAGACTGATACAAGTTACTTTTCTTTGAAGGAACGGCCTCAGAGCCGGGTGCACAAGCACAGATGGTGGCGCAAGTACAAGAGAGTAGTTTTGGCACATCAGGCAGCTCAGGAAGTCCAGCTGCCGCACCCTCTGTCGATCCGTTCAAACGGATGATGCGTTTGATGGAAACACAACAGAGATAAGCCAAACTAAGACAGAACTAATTCGAGTCCCGGATTGAGGCTCAATTTCTGGCGCAGCAGACTCAGGCCGAAGCACAACAGAAGCAAATGGATACCTTACAAACGATTATGATGACGCTCGTCGCCAGCAACCATTCTGCATCAGCGGCCGCCGCGGCAGTACCAGTTGTAGCCGATACCGCGGGACCTCAGGACTCTCTGGAACCTCCGCCCTCAGACAAAAAGAGTCCTATTATACAAATATCTGAGTTCAAAAAGATGTATCATGCTACCTTTAAGGGGACTGGGGACCCCTCCGTGGCGTTGGATTGGCTGGTTGAGTTGGAAGACCACTTCAAAGTGCTTCGCATGGAAGAAACAAAGAGAGTCACTTGCGCTTAGCTTCAGTTCTGTTTAAATGCACATGATTGGTGGAATGTGCACAAACAAGCTATAATAAGTGAAGGTGACATGACGACTATCTCTTGGTCCGTGTTCCGTAAGGCCTTCGAGTAGGAGTATCTTCCACCTACCATCCGCCACGAGAAGGAAGACGAGTTCACACATCTGCAACAAGAAAACATGACAATGCGACAATACGCCTCAGAATTCAATAGGCTTGCAAAATTTGCTAAGTCTCACCTATATGATGCCGAAAGTCGAGCACGTAGGTTTAAAATAGGACTGCGATCTTCAATTCGTGCCCACGTCATCGTTCCTCAGTACCGTACCATGCGAGAGTCCCTAAACCATGCCCTTTCCCTAGAGCCGTGGTACCCTCCAGTTTGCACCGGCGCTGTACAAAATTTCAATCACAAGCGTCCTAGCAACACATGAGGTAACAATGCGGCCAAGCGCCCCAATAACGGCGATAATCAGGGTGAAAACCCAGGGAGAGGTAGTGAACTCGTTTGTCACCGATATAATCGTGCTGGACACATCGCTCAAAATTGTCGAGTATTTAATGGATCGTGCTTTAAGTGCGGTCGCCAGGGGCATATGATAGTGAACTGTAGGGCGGAAGGACCAAACCAGCAGCAGCAACAAAACCGTACGCTTTAAGATCAGGGACAAGCACCTCGAGCGAACCAGACGGCACCGCAGAACGCTCAAGGCTGGGTCTATGCTCTGACTCAGGATGAGGCACTCGCATCAAATACGATGGTGTCAGGTATATTACTTTTCAATAATGTACCTGCTCGAGTATTGTTTAATTCTGGTGCCACACATAGTTTTATTGCGGCAGATTTTATCGCCGAGAACACATTTTCTATAACACTGCTAGGCCTAAACCTCAGCGTCCATACTCCATCGGGCTTGGATTTGCCGGCTTATTTAGTCTGTCGTGAAGGTAACATTTGCATCGGGGGAAGAAAATTATCACTAGATGCAATAGTCTTAGACATTAGGAACTATGACATCATTCTGGGGATGGATTAGCTCGGCGCTTGCTCAGCTACCATTGATTGTACAGAAAAGAAAGTCGTGTTTCGTCTACCTGGCGAGATCGAGTTCTGTTATGCGTGCAGTCCTCAGTCGAAAGCGCCGAATGCCTGTATGGTGATCTCTGCAATGTCTGCTCGACGGATGATACATTTCGGCTGTGATGGGTACTTGGCGTCCGTTCGAGACATGCAGCGAGATTGCTCAAATGTTGAGTCTATTCCCGTTGTGGCATATTTTCCTGATGTGTTCCCCGACGAGTTGCCTGGTATGCCGCCCGATCGAGAGATAGAGTTCACTATTGATATATTTTTAGAAACTCGACCAATTTCCAAATCTTTGTATTGAATGGCCCCGGCAGAACTAAAGGAGTTAAAGATTCAGTTGCAAGAATTGCTAGATCATGGGCATATCCATTTTAGTGTATCTCCGTGGGGTGCACTTGTATTGTTTGTAAAGAAAAAAGATGGCTCGTTGCGGCTCTACATCGACGACTATCGGGAACTGAATAAAGCTACTGTTCGAAACAAATACCCCCTTCCCAGGATCGATGATCTCTTCGATCAACTACAAGCTGCAATGACGTTCTCAAAAATTGATCTTCGCTCGGGTTACCATCAGCTCAAGATTAAGCTGGACGATGTGCCGAAGTCAGCTTTTCGCACTCGCTACGACCACTATGAGTTTTTGGTAATGCCATTCGGATTGACCAATGCTTCTACCGCCTTTATGGACTTAATGAACCTTGTATTCTGGCCGTATCTTGATAGATTTGTAGTAGTGTTCATTGATGATATCTTGGTGTATTCGAAGAATAGGAATGAACATGCAGAGCACTTGCGGACCGTGCTACAGACTCTTCAGGACAACAAGTTATATGCAAAACTGAGTAAGTGCGAATTCTGGCTGAGCAGTATATCTTTCCTCGGGCACATCATTTCTGCAGAAGGTATTTTAGTCGATCCAAAGAAAGTTGAAGCCATCGTCGAGTAGAAGCGGCATGCGTCCGCTAGTGAGATTCGAAGCTTCCTCGGGCTAGCGGGCAACTACCGGCATTTCGTGAAGGATTTTTCCAAATTAGCATCACCTCTGACTCGCCTCACGCAGAAGGGAGTCGCGTTTGAGTGGTCCGCCGACTGCGAAGTCTCGTTTGAAGAGTTAATGCATCGCCTAACCTCTGCCCCGTTACTTGCAGTACCAGACGATACCTCAGTATTCCAAATCTTTAGCGACGCGTCAGGACAGGGCTTAGGGTATGTACTTATGCAACAGGATAGGGTGATAGCCTATGTATCCAGAAAACTGAAAAAGCACGAAAAGAATTATCCTACACATGACTTGGAGCTAGCGGCAATTGTGTTCGGGCTAAAATTATGGCGACACTACCTTTATGGAGTGGCTTGCCAAATTTATACCGATCACAAAATTTTGAAGTACTTATTCACCCAAGTGGACCTTAACCTACGACAGAGGCATTGGCTAGAGTTAATAAAGGATTATGACTTGACGATAGACTATACACCCGGCAAGGGAAATAGGGTAGCGGATGCGTTGAGTCGAGTCTTTGTGGGATCCCTGACCGTTGATCGCAGGTTACAAAGGGACTTAGAAAAGGGCATCAAACTCCGAATTTGATATCGCGGTGCGTGGGTTGCTCAAATATGATTCGTACCCAACCTGTTAGAGAGGGTCATATCTACTCAGAGGGACGACCCGTCCTAAGGAAAATACGCGAGCAGATTCTAGCGGGAAAGGCGAAAGACCAAGTCAGCACACTTGGAGCACCGATCGCCTACTTGGAGCGGTTAACCAAGTCAGCACACTTTATTGCCATCAAAACTACTTGGAGCACCGATCGCCTTGCCCAGACCTACCTTGATGAGATAGTTCGGCTACACGGAGTGCCAGTTTCCATAGTATCAGATCAGGACGGACGATTTCTATCACGTTTCTGGGAAAGCCTTCAGTCAGCGATGGGGACTAAGTTGAAGTTCAGCTCAGCCTACCATCCTCAAACAGATAGCCAAACAGAACGGGTGAATCAGGTACTAGAAGACATGTTGCGCCTCTACGTAATTGACTCAAAGTCAAGTTGGGACGTCTACCTACCGTTGGTCGAATTTGCATACAACAACAGTTATCAATCCAGCATTCAAATGGCTCCGTACGAGGCTCTATATGGGCAGAAGTGTAGGTCACCGATCTGCTGGGATAAAGTTGGGGAGCACTAAATCCTTGGGCCGAAACTGGTTGAACAAACAGTCCAAAAGGTTTGTTTGATCCGAGATCGATTAAAAATAGCACAGAGCCGGCAGACGAGCTATGCCGACATTCGTCGTTGACCCCTCGAGTTCCAGGAAGGTGACCATGTATTTTTAAAGGTCTCGCCTATGCGAAGAGTTATGCAATTTGGAGTAAAAGGAAAGTTAAGTCCAAGATTCGTTAGGCCGTTTAAAGTTCTCAAACGAGTCACTTCGGTTGTCTATCAAATTGTATTGCCACCAGCCCTGTCAGAAGTGCATAATATTTTCTATGTGTCACAGCTTAGAAAGTACGTGCATGACCCAAACCACATAGTAGACTTCAGTCAGCTGGATCTACAGGCGGACTTATCGTACGTAGAAGAGCCCGTTCAAATCTTAGATCGTAAAGAGAAGCAATTATGGAATCGGGCAGTCTCGCTAGTGCGCATTCTTTGGCGGAACAACTCAGTCGAGGAATCGACCTGGGAACAAAAATCAGACATGAGGGAAAAGTTTCCCTCATTATTTTCTAGTGGTAGGTTCTATTCCTAAGTTTCGAGGACAAAACTTTCTGTTTGTTGGTTATGATGTAGTACCCCGTTCCCTCTATTCGGGGAGCACGGCTAAGAAATACTTGGTATCGTTCGATCGGGACAGATTGAATCAAGATCCTTTCCACGTTATAGATTGGTTTCTTCAGAATCAGGTCCCACATTCAACAGATCGTGCCTCAAGGAAGGACTCGGCGGCAGAGTCGTAAGGGACCTTTCTGTTGCATTTGTTTCCTTGCCCATTTTCGATGCCGCTTGGTTGCTTTCTTGTTGGTTTTATGACTTGCGTTTTCTTGAACGGTTTCAATGGATTTTATTGCCTTCGTTCTTAGGATTTTGTATTTTGTATCTAACCCTTGGAGATTGAAGAAGGAGATATTGATCATCTATTGGTACGCGCAGGTGATCGTGTAGGCGATACACAAGCGGAGTCTTAAAGATCTCTAATTTTCCCTCCTAGTTTACCAACTTGTGAGTGGTTTTACTTCGATTAGCGCCCTTCTTCCAAGTCTTTGTTCTTAATAAATTGACTCATTTGTGCATTCCGATCAAACGATACCAAAATAATAAAAATTGAGTCAGAATAAAGAAGAAGTAGACTTGAAACACTTATAATGCTTGTCACATAGAATTCCAAATGATCACATTGATACGTGCATGTTCGTTATACATATAGCTACTTGTGTAAAATTGTAGTTAGAACTTATTCATCTATGACTGCTCAATGGATAGTACATAACTTGTGAATTGATCATAACAGCCAGTAGACTATGCCATCGCATTGTGCTAAAGTAGTTCCGTTCATATTGATCTTTGAAATGCTTCAATTGATAACTTAGTTTATAGTTGAGGCATGATCTTGGACAACTTGTGCACAAGGGATGTCGTTCTATGAACGATCGCTGGGGCACTGAGACCGCTTCGACCCGGATAGAATAATTTGCTAGTGTAGTCCTATCATTGGATGGGTCCGTGCGTCCGCCAAGGGCAAGCTACCCGAGGCGGAATGGCAGCTGACCCATCTCTCGTCCGACCAAGTGATTGTTATGTATATTTAAAATGTGCAGACTAACTATGTCTTCGTGGCAGGAAAGGTCATGGTAAGTTTTGTACAGGTGGTTCAGGCGTTACATGTAAAGTCACCGAGCGGTGGCACATTTTGTTATGTTATTTTATTCTATCATATACAAAGAATTGAACTAAGGCAAGATAAAAAGATCACATAATAAAAATGTTGCATGCTCATGAATTCGTTATCGATTTTGGTAAGTTGGGTTAGCTCGCCCTCACCGGTACTCTTTGAAGTACTGACCCTCGTTGCAGTAGGTTCCCCGAGCCGAGGCAACGCGGCGAGGAGCTGAAGCTTTCTCCAGCCCTTCCCTGATCAAGGTGCGTTCGTCTTGTGACTTTTGGGAGATCAAGTACACATTCAAGAAAGGAGCTCGCTCTCACCTTTTGAAGCCACTAGGCGATGGTGCTGACTCGCACCTAAGGTGTTTTGTGTTTTCTAAAATTTAAGTAAAGGATGTAATGTATGGATCGGCTATCTCATTTTGCGTCCAAGTTGTAAGCCCGTGCGGTATCTTTATCACTTTTGGGTCAAGAGTCTATAACGTATGTCCATTATCAATAAAGAGAAATTTTCTATATTTCAAGGTGTGTTATCTTATTTGCGTACTCTGTTGCATTTGTTCTAAAGTATGTCATTATGCCTAGGACTTGTGCACGCGTGCTTTACGTGTGCACGACATCACGCCCGGGGGACGATTATCGAGTTAGCAAAAATTGGGGCGTGGCAAATGGAACAATTTGTTTTAAAGAACTATGATCAACATTACAACTTTGGTTATTAGAAAAAAAAAGTTGTCTACTTGAAATGATAATTATATCGACATTAGGAAATCATGGAGTAATATAAATATTTATAAAGAATGAATGTAAATTACTTTGAACAAAAAAAAATCTATTCCACTTCAGCATTTAATAATAAACAAGTAGAGGAAAAAATACAAATTAATTTGAATCATATCAGATAGAAAAAATAGTCAATGATAAGATTCCAGAAATCATCCAAGTTAGTATTTTAATGCGCTAACAAAAAGTTAGGTTAACCTCCTTCGTAAGATAACCCATTTAATTCACCCCTATATGAGCATAATAATTTTAGAGTTTGACTAATAAAAATACCGCAAAGGACTAAGAGGATAGAGGTTATAGGAAATGAAAATGAGAGAAGGTGAATTTGTCAGCAAGAGAATACATATTGGAAGATTGAGAAGAGAAGATGATTTTGCAACAAAAAGTAGAAAACATTTTTTATACCTAAATATTTTGACTCTTGTAAAATTCTAACATTCTAAAATTTGACCTTTTAAGCATTTGCTATCCACATCCTAATGTTACATATCTTTACGTTATAAAACATTACAAAGTTATATATATATATATATATATATATATATATATATATATATATATATATATATATATATATATATATATATAATACATTGAATATGCTAAACTGTCTTGTGTATCCATAAAAAAAATGTCAAAAATTGTATGACTTTTTGTGCAAAATACGTGAGACAAATTAGTGTATTCATTGAATTTAAAAAATTAATGAATATGCTAGTCCATCTGGCTAATTGACCCCTTCCACAAAAATTTATGAAACTTGGCCCCCTACAGACAATTTCTCAAAACTTTTGCCCCCTAAAGAGTTTTTTGTTGTTGTAGCCACTACTCAATATCTGTAACAAAGTTCTCAATCATTCTATCTCTTTATTTGTGTGTGCAAACTATAAATTCAGATTCCATAGTGAATGTGATATATTGTATACAAGTTTGATTCTTGGAAGTCCAACCTACTGCTCCATTTGTAAGAATATAAATCTGTTCACTTATTGACTTGTTACTAAATACATGTTTTAAGTTTAGTATCTCGCTTTTATGTCACAATATCACGACCCGTACCCAAAAAATGGGCATGAGGCATGGGTATGTCCAGCCTACGCCGCAACATCGACGGTAGAACGCTGTAAAGGTCCACAATACTATCTAACAACTCACGCAATGATATATATATATATATATATATATATATATATATATATATATATATATATATATATATATATATATATAACCTGTCAATAGCAAATCAACTCCATAAGGAGGACAAGATGAATATATAGTATCAATACTCAAAAATAATGACTAGAGGCATATAATGGCACGATATCATAAAAAGAAGAAAAATCATAAGTCACAGCAATATCCAAGTCTAGAATCTAGCAATAAACACAAATATCTCAAATATAAATAACATGCCAAAAGTCTAAGCTAGAGACATATCCAATACAATAAATATATACTAGCTAAGGGTCTGTTATAGCTAGGTGAGCCTCCTCGACAGCTGGTACCAGATCATCCTGGGCTAAAAGTGCTACCTCAACTGGCTCTCCGTCATGTGGGCCGTAGTAGGTAGGACGCCAGTCCCTTAAATAGTCTTCTGAAAAAATATATCCAGTCAGGATTGGAGTGAAGCACAAAACTCTGAAAGCAGTTTCATATACATGGTAGAGGATATATAACAAGTAATAGAAAAGAATACAAGATGCACAAGAAACTAAAAAATAAAAATATAGCTGAAATAGGATATAAACACGAAGGATAAGTGAAAAAGTAAATACAGGCAATAAGGTATGAACTGCAAATAAGAGAACTGTAAGTAAGAGAACTGATGATACTAACTAAGTGCTTTATAGTACAACTTCATTATGAGATCGGGTTGGGTTGCACACGAATATACTAAGGTAACTCGATTATACATGAGTTGTATAATCAACATGCACATGAATACACTAAGGGGTTGATCACATAACCAACTTCTACTCTCCCACCCGGACCAATATTCATGGATCCAATCACGACATATTACACACACGAATATAATATGAGCAAACAGAGCACACGAATAGGTATGAGTACAAGGAACACCCGATGTACACGATAAAGTATGAGTATAATGAATGTTCGAGGCATATATCCAATAAATAACATCTCCTGACTCGATCCATATATTACCAGCCCAAGTAACATCATATCGGAATCAAGTAAAACAGATCTATAACATGTGATATATACACCATAAAGTACTAAAAATTAACAGAGAGATGTACTCGCCTGTGGTCCTAAGAAATTATGCAATTCAGAGTCAGAATTGGTGTCACACTGACCTATATATGAAATTACATGTCATTTGATATAATGAAGTGATAAACAAGTTTAAATAAGTTAAAGTATAATTTTTAGACCATTTCTAGGTCAAACTAAGTCAAAATTACCCTAAGAGTTGACTTTAGGGTCAAACTAGTCAACACTAGTCAAAACTAGGTTATACCTAGGTTTCTAGGCCAATACTAGTCAATCTAGTTGATATCACTAAGTATTATATACATAACATCTACATATACTAGTTACCTATTATCTATATGTACTTGTCAATATAATACACTGTGTATCACAATACACTATATGAACTTATATATATACCATTATATCAATACCTTAGTACTTATTTAATACTCTAATACCTTAGTATATAAATACTTTAACTACAACTTGGTATCTTGAATACCAATTGGTATCGTCAATACATAGCCCTCCACTTATACCTATTACCTAGTATATATATTGGTATTCTAATACCAATACCTTGGCACGTGGCCTTGGTATCCTAATTGTCACAACCCACACTTAGTATCTTAGCTATATATATACTAATACCCTAACTTATACTACTTAAAGGCGAATGTGTCTTTAGGGTGCTAAACATTTAAAATATTTCTGATACACACCAACTGATGTTCAACTCCCTATTCCTACAATCCTACCTGCCTGCAACCACCATACCTGAGTTTCCTGGAACCTTCCCATACCTGTAGACCCTTCAAGAACTGCAATAGAGCAGTCACACAACCTGGAACCCCAACTCAGAGAACCCTGGACCCTCTTAGAACTGAATGTGCACCCTCAAACTGCAGGGTACCAAAGATTTGCAACATGCATAGTGTACCTCAATCTTACATTCTCAGACTTCACTGCATTCCCACCAAGCTACTGCCAATGCAGTAGGATAGTTGGTTGTAGCTTACCTGCAGTTGAGCACTTCCATATCTTTAACTTGCAATAGAGCAGTCCCCATTCTCTATATCCATCCTTATGATACTACTAACTATCGACTCTCCACACTCTACCCTCCTCTCCTCTCAGTACACTACAACCAAAAGCATACCCCTCACACTTGCTCAAGTGTGCATTTGTTGCTGCTACATGTTGTAGTCTCTTAAAACCCGATCCCCCTCCTTGACTTGCTGATACTGCTGCTATTTTGCCTTCAAATAGCAGTGTACTTAATGCACTGCTGCTATTGCTGCTGTGTTCTCTAAACAGAACAGTGCACACAGTGCACTGTTTGCACTTGGATAGTCACCCCCTCCTTAATCTGAACCCACAACATCCTCTCATCATTCACCTCTCCCCTTAATCACACACATACATATATGTATACTAATATATACATATCAAATAGATATCCGATACTCCATGCATACATATAATTGGGTTTATATATACATCTCTATACTCATACACAGATACATGTTTCAGTCACACACACACACACACACACACACACACACACACACACACACACACACACACACACACACACACACACTTGGTGTGCAACTAGGCTACACTCATGATACTCATAAGTATCATATGGGATACTCAATGATACTCTTCCCAACCACTTCAAAACACTACCCAAACACCATGACACATCTAAAATACCAAATACAATATAAAATAATAGGGAATGACCCACTAGGTATTCCATCAAATACTTGGTGTGCCAACTCGAAGTTTTTCCCAAATGGACACAAAACTCAATGTAACCTTCACCATAGGCCTCCTATGAACCTAGTTCTTCTTCCTCTGGGTATTATTTATCCATGAAAGGGTTCCTATAGGTCTAATACACTATTTATAATAGGAATTTTTAAGGGGAATGTAATCATATCTATTGGGAGATAAATTTTTAATGTAGCTCATTCGAATGGGCAAAAGAGTGAGGAATGAACACCAACTCCTAGCAAAACTTCTCTTCCTCTAGCCTCTTGTAATCTTCAAGCTTCTAACTCTCCTTGGTGAAGAAAATGAGAGGGATTGGAATTGGTTTGGTAAAATTTGATGGAGAAATGAAGGAATTTTGGGGAAGAACTAAATTAGGAAGGAATAAATAAAGTGATGAAAAATAATAAGACCTCTCCCCTCTATTTTAGGGCTTGACACATAGGAATTAGGGTTGGGTGTTTCACAATACCTAAAATGTTCTCCAAGTTATCATGAAGAGTTATTAAATAAAGGGGGTTTTACTAAGGAAAGTTCTAATTTAAATAAAAGGGATTATTGACTCATTCTCTCCACTTTAATTAGTCAACCATGACTAAACTAATTGGTTGCACTAATGGTCATGACAAGTCTAGTTGGGTTTAAGTCTAGTTTGGTTCACGTAGGTTCACTAATAATTAGTCTAACTAAGGGTCTAACATACAACCATCATATATATATATATATATATATATATATATATATATATATATATATATATATATATATATACATAATGTAAAAACACTAAATATTATGAAATATAAATATAACCATAATAAATAATATGAAATGACAAAAATAATCCTCCCTAGAAAAGTGATGGTTACACACAAGAAATCGACAGTAATATAAAAAGCATGGACACTAAAAAAAATGTGGGCTCTGTCGTATCGAATACATATTAGACACATATTGTACACACCACCGATACTCTAAAATACATTAGAACATGCCAAAATATGTGTTGTATTTGTGTCGACGTGTCCTTACCATGTTGTATCTATATCCGTATAACATAAAGTGAACCGATAATGAAGTACAACAAACTTAATAATGATATCATGTGAGTTTGTTCATAGATGAATAGCAGCTACATTTGATACGCTAGGTACTGCCACTCATGCCAATAAAGCAACATAAAGCACTACCAGAAAAAGTCAAATTAGCGACGTCTAAAAACGTCGCTAAATAACCAAAAATCGTCGCTAATTAGGTTTAGCGACGTAATTAGCGACGTTTCAAAGCAGTCGGAAAACACCAAGTCGCTAAAACAAAAAACGTCGCTAAACGTCGCTATGCCGACGTTTTTTAGCGACTTTAATGTGTCGCCAAAATTAGCGACGTTTTGCGACGCCAAGTCACTAAAAAGCGACGTTTAGAAAAGTTGCTAAACGTCGCTGATTAGCGACATCTATAGCGACGTTACACCGACGTCTTTAATGACCTGGCTATACTGCCATGTCAGCAATTGGCGACGTTTAGCGACGTAATTAGCGACGTCCTTAGCGACGTTTTACAGCGTCGCTAAGTAGCAACGTAATTAGCGACGTAAATTAACGTCGCTAAACGTCGCTAATAACGTCGCTAATTTTTAAAAAAAAATAAAAAAAATAATGTGCAGAAGCAAACATTGGTGATTCCCTGCAGTTTTACATCATCTTCATCATACACACCAACATGATTCAATCTAGTTAACTATATAATCCAATTAAATTAAAGACCACAAGAAGTATCAATCCAATTAAATGTGGATAACTATATAATCCAATTAAATTAACTAAAAAAATTAAAGACCACAAGAAGCATCATACATCATGTCTATTGTTGAAGTATCAATAATTCATAAATAATAATAAAAATAACTATACTACTACGGATCTGCAGGAGGCTGACCAGCGGCGCGCTTGAAGGATAACAACTCCTCATACTCGTCCCGTGGAATCGACACCGATGTCGATGGAGAAGGCAGTGACGTCGGTGGAGGCCGTGCCCGCTCCAAGTCTGCGAGTCGCTGGTTGTAAGAATCCAGGGTAGATAACAGCCTCGTACTGCTATCACCCATTGAATCCTGCATCCTCGTCAGGTTCTCGCCCATCGATAGCTGTGACGCATGCATCCTCGTCAGCTTGTCGCCCATCGATAGGTGTGACGCCTGCAGCTCCATGATGTTGCGATCATTGGAGGCTCTAATATTATTTGTCAATTCTCGTAGCTCCGTCATGCTGCGGTCGAGCATATCCAATCGTGCGATGAGCATCGGATCGTCTGCCTGCGGCTGGGACCGGGACTGGTCCTCCATACTTCGCAGCAAGTCGTCACGGAGAGACGCAATCTGACGGTCAACGGCCTCCTGGACGGCCTCCTGGACTCTGGCCGACGACTGCGAGGGCTGCGACTGCGAGGGGTGTGTGGAATGCACAGCTGTCGGGGAGGCCCTAGATGACTGCATCGCAACCAGGGCGCCATAGGAGCCCGTACCGTAGTACGTACCCCTCTGGAGACCACCAGCTGCGGTCACCCACAGGTCGTCCGCCGACAGAGATGGACCGGGCTGCGACGAAGCACCAGCCTCTCCAGGTGTAGGTGCACTAGCAGTCGCCCGCTCACGAAGCCTAAGATACTCGGCCTAGAAAAGGTTTGGAAACTCAATAATTGCCTAAGTTATATTAAAATAAACACAAAGTAAAGTAATACTTACATAGGTCTGTGAGGCCCTCTCATCAATGAGATTTTCGTCCTTGCGATGGGTGGCCAAGAAGACGGTCACCATGTTTGCATCCTCACCCCTCTGTACCTGTTAAAAATATATTTTTTATTACTAAACTTAAATATTTTTTCCAAGTACCATTTTATGGTACTTATATTAAAATAATATATTTTAAAAGAAAAAACATACCAAACGACGGAAATGTTCCGTCATCGGAATCGAGCCACCACACCACTTGGCAGCATTCTGCCTAGCCGCCTTGGCCTTCTTAGACCTTTCCTTGTAGCTCGGATCGTCGAATCTAGCCCTCATCGTAGTCCACTGCTCAGGCGTGATCCAACCTTGGATCGATTTTCCAGCACGATCATGAGCCTTCTGGTCATCCAGAGCATCTCGGATAAGCTTGGCGGCAACGGTAGAAAAGAGCCGCTCGATCAACTCGGCCCGGTGCGGAGGATAAAAATACGTTTGCTACAATAAATAATTCATTAAGTTAGCATCACGAATATGCATAAATTAGAGGATTTATTTAATATACTTTTACCTGGAAGTGCGCAAACCAGAACGCCTTCCTCTCCTCCGGAGCCTCAGAGTAGTTGATCCAAGGGCCACCGTAGTTGTTCCTCAGAAATTGGCCCAGGCGTCTCTGAACCGACGATGGACGATATCTATACAGAAATAATAATTTAGATTACTGAAAAAGTCAATATACGATGAATAAAAAGAAACACAAATATATACTAAACCATCTAATTGACTTACTTTGTACCGTCGGCCCAAATCTCTGTCCTCGTCTCCTCCGGTGGTGCGCATGGAGGATCTTGCTGATGCTGGGACAACGTCGGCACGACCTCCTCTACATGCTCATCTGTCTCCATGGTTCCGTCAGCAGGAGGAACGCTGGACGAGGGAGTACTATCACGCCTGGAACTACTCGTCCCAGGAGTGATGCCACGCAACGTCGTCGCAGTCGAAGATGTGACTGATCGATATACTGGAGTACTGGGCGACGATGATCCGGAACCAACAGTAGGCAGTACCGGAGTGGCACTCTGTCTACCTCGGGACCTGCCGAATCCTCCGCGTCGTCCTGTCATATCTGATAACAACATATGATGAATATAGAGAAACACAAATATATACTACATTCTACAGTCAAAATGTGATACATATCTCAAAGCATTATACAGTCAAAATATAATACATATATTCGTTAATGTCAACATCTACTTCTACATGCAATATTTACAGTCCAAATACAGTTACATTCTACATGGAATATTTTATATTTTCAATCATCTTCAGAAAATTCATCTTGTTCGCCTTCCTCGTCCTGCTCTTCCTCTTCCTCGTCTTCACTTTCATCTACTTCGTCGTCCTCTTCGGATAATTCTACATCTTCTACATTATTACTCGTGTAATGAGTAACTTCCATTGAGTCCACATCTACAATATTTGTTACAAGAGGTAGATCGTCCTCCTGATAAGCTATTTCGTCAATGTCAAAGGTATTTCTAGCTTTAGTCTTGCATACTGCCCACCAATCCGACCTCGCTGTCCCCCGTCTAGGATAAGTTATGAAGTACACGAGCTGAGCCTGACTTGATAGGACAAATGGTTCGTAGCCTTGATATCTACGCTTGTAGTTTATATCCACAAGGCCATGCTTGTCAATTTTCCAACCTTGATCTTGAATCGGATCGAACCATTCATACCTGAATAGAACGATATTAGCAGGTTCTGGGCCATAATTATATGTCAACTCCACAATCTCCCGTAAGATGCCAAAAAAATTATTGCCCGGATTGACGTCTTTGTAGTTTGTAGATTTGATACACAAACCACTGTTTTTCATGGAATCAAGATCCAGAAAGCTGTCTCTGATAGGAGCATTTGTTGACTTGAACCTGAACCCATTCAAACAGAAACTTGGCCATATTTTTACGGCAGTAATTGGTCCCTTGGCTAGAGTCCTAATAGATTCAGTCTCGGGTGATATTAGACGATCGACCTAAATACCAAAGTAGCGATAGTAAGTTATTTGTTTTTCAAGTGCAGAAATAAAAAGTAATTACCAAGCATCTTACATATGCGCTCAACCAAGAAGAAAAATGGTATCTCATATCTTGTTCTACTTCTTCGTCTGTTATGTAGGGTCTAACCGACCTCAACTCATCATTATATGTGCTGAAAAACAATGAAGCAACTGCTGATTAGTAGCATAATAGTATCTTATACTATTACATTGAGATGATGTAAACGTGGACGTATTAATTACTTACCCCTCTAGCTTCTCCACTTCATCCTCGTCGCAATTGAGTAATATATACAATTGAGCAGCCCTTAGCTCATCGTCATTCAAATATCTCTTCTTCATTTTTCCCGAGGGCTTTTCGGATGCATTGAATACTTTGAGTATTGCATCATTAGATTCCTGATATGCGTCGTCGTTTCTGGGAGCTTTCGTCCTATTAGTAGCAACATGCGGTTTGAAATACGTCGAGCAAAAGTTTGTAATCTCCTCGAGAATATAAGTTTCACAAATAGAGCCTTCAACCCGTGCCTTATTTTTCACCTTTCTCTTTAGGTGATTCAGATGGCGCTCGAAGGGGTACATCCACCGATAACCGACAGGACCACCAACACGTGCCTCATAGGAAAGATGAATTGGCAAATGCTCTATAGAGTCGAAGAATCCAGGAGGAAACACCTTCTCGAGCTTACATAGTATTACCGCAATGTCCCTCTCTTGCTTTTCTAGACGATCGACGAGCAACTTAGTACAACAAAGATCTCTGAAGAATATGCTCAGCTCTGTCAATGGGTCCCAAACGACCTGCGGTAAGAATTCCCGAAATGCAATCGGAATTAACCTCTCCATGAATACGTGACAATCGTGGCCCTTCATACCTACTAGTTTGTTCTCCTTGAGGTCGACGCATCTTTTCAAGTTCGACACGTACCCGTCTGGAAACTTTAGACCCTGAATCCACCTACAAAGTCTACCTTTATCCTCTTTATCCAGTGAGAAAACTGACTTAGGTTGCTTTAACTTTCCATTCCCCTCCTCTATCAAATGCAATGCAGGACGTCTACATATGTCTTCTAAGTCCAACCTGGCCTTCGGATTATCTTTCGTCTTCCCCTTTACATCCATTACAGTATTAATTATGTTATCAAACACATTCTTCTCGATATGCATGACATCAAGGTTATGTCTGATCAGATTGGTGCTCCAATATGGCAGATCCCAGAATATACTCCTCTTCGTCCAGTTATGGGTGCGACCAAATCTGTCACACGTGTACCCCTTAGCAGGCTCTTCGATAGCACTTGGTAAATCTTTTACCTCTTCCCATATCGTGCATCCGGGCCACCTTGGCGGTGGATTGACCTTCTCCACAACTCCCGCACGAAAAGCATTCCGATTCCTCCGGTACGGATGATCCTTCGGCAAAAATTGTCGATGACAATCGAAGAAGCACGGTTTGCCTTCGTGTTTCAAACGGAAAGCCTGAGAACGGTCCATGCAATACGGATATGAGAGACGACCATGGGTGCTCCATCCCGATAACATTCCATAGGCCGGAAAGTCGTTGATGGTCCACATAAGTGCTGCCCTCATCTGAAAATTCTGCTTCCTAGAAACATCGTACGTGTTGGCACCTACTTCCCACAGCTGATTCAACTCATCTATCAAAGGCTGTAAATACACATCGATGTTCCTCTTCGGATTGTTCGGACCCGGGATAATAACGGTTAGGAACATATACGGAGTCTTCATGCACATCCAAGGCGGTAGATTGTACGGAGTGACGATCACAGGCCAACACGAATACTGGGAGCCCGAAAGTCCGAATGGGGTAAAACCGTCAGAGCAGAGCCCCAATCTGACATTACATGCTTCCTCGGCAAAATGTGGATACTCTCGATCAAAGTGCTTCCATGCTTCTCCATCGGATGGATGATCCAATACTCCTTCGATCTGTTTTCGCCTGTGCCAACTCATGTTTTCTGCAGTCTCCTTAACCATAAACAACCGCTACAACCGCGGCGTCAAAGGCAAGTAGTGCATCGAATCGGTAGGCTTCCTTGCACCGACAGACTTTCCTCTAATAGTGGCCTTGTAGCGATCGGCACCACAGAATCTGCACGCATCTTCATCCTTGTCGTCTTTGTAGTACAACATGCACCCGTTGCGACATGCATTGATTTTCTCGTATCCCATCCAAAGCGATCTCACCATCCTCTTAGATCGATAGAAGTCTTTAGGCAACTTTGCACCCTCGGGCAAGATCTCTATAATCAAATCGAGCAGTCGAGTATAGCATTCTTGCGACATGTTAAAATCGGACTTGATGCTCAATAATCTTGTAACCACCTCCAAAGGTGAATGATCCTCACAACCAGGATATAGTGGAGTCCTTGCATTCTCAAGCAACTCCATAAACTTTGCAGCATCGGCATTCGATGCCTCCTCAGCTGCATCATAATTGTCCGGATTGAAACTCGGTCCCGCCGTATCATAATTGTCAGGATTGAAACTAGGCCCTGCCGCATCATAAACCATGTTCACCAACCCGTCGTCGTAAGCATCGTGGTCTTGGACATCCATATACGGCTCCACATAGGGCTCCGACTCCGATGCTAGAGATACAAGTTCTCCGTGCGCGGTCCACTGATAGTAATTCGGCGTAAAGCCCTTCGAGTATAAATGATACGTAACTTCCACTTCTGGATGATATTTTCTGTTGTGACATCTCACACACGGACACTTAATTTTGGTACCGTCCATGTACTGAGGGAACGCCTTGGCGAACTGCAGGAACTGCTGTACACCCTCAATGAATTCATCCCGCACACCGCACATGTTATCAGGATGACGGTTGTACATCCACGAACGATGACGCAGATAGTAATTCATATCCATTTCTAGATACTTCTGCAAAAATGACAGTATGTATCATATAAATTATTACATACAGTGGTTTATCACCTAGCTTTATAACTTAACCGTACTATAAAAATCATATCTGATATAATACATACTTTCATTTATCAAAGTCTAAAATAAGCAATATTCATGCTAACCCATCTTAAACCAACTAACCAATACCTGGACACTAAGCTAACTAAAACTAGTATACATAGCTCACTAAATGCAACTAAAAACGGATACTGATACAGTGGGACTTGTTGATACTTACTAATACATGGTTGCTGAAATGACACAGTGCTGATGGTTTTCCTCTTCGGTTGCCTGCTCACTGTTGCAGACCTCCTTCTCACTGCCCACTACAAGGCTCGAGCATGCCATCCCGCTTATTCTAGATACCATCTTAGTATACTCCTATCTAACATCTCTAAACATCACTAACCTACATATCTATATATACCCTATTAACACTTGACTTTATACCTTGCCTGCATCAACTCCTACAATTGCCTGTACTGATACCTCACACAGTCCCTGATACGTATCAGTATATAAGTACTGATGACTGATACCAAACTGAAACTGAGATGCACTAAGGCATGCCTCTGCAGTGCCTAGGGACTGCCCCCAAGCCTAACTGACAGGCACCATTTGGGTGCACTGCTGCAGTGCCCCATGCCAGAGCCCCAAGTCTGTGTCCATGTGATATTAGTGTCTGTGTCCATGTGATATTAGTGTCTGTGTCCATGTGATATTAGTGTCTGTCTGTGTCCATGTGATATTAGTGTCTGTGTCCATGTCAAAAAACTTAATCCTAACCCTAGGTCCTTATCAGTGTCTGTGTCAGTGTGTGTGTGTCGTGTCGTGTCTGTGTCACCATCTGTGTGTGTGTGTCGTGTCTGTGTCAGTATCACATGTGTTCTGAGAGAGAGAGAGAGAGAGAGAGAGAGAGAGAGAGTTAGGCTTTACCTAGAGCTCGAGGAAGAGGAGGGGGATGCCGGAGTAGCCGCGGGGGAGGTCGACGGAGCAGGCGGTCGACGGAGCGGGGGGGGCGGGGGAAATTTTGTTTCGTTTCGAAATTTCAACACATGGAGAAAAACGAAACCGAGCCCTAATTAACCAAATTTTAGCAACGTTTAGCGACGTCAAATAAGGACGTCGCTAAATTAAATTATAGCGACGTTACGGTCGTCGCTAAACACGTTGCTAAATATTTCTAATATAAACGTCGCTATTTGCGTCGCTAAACGTCGCTAACTTAGATATATTAGCGACATTTAGCGACCAAAATTGAACTTATAGCGACTAATCTTATAAAAACTGAACATAAGTCGCTAAACGTCGTTAAATGTCGCCAATTAGCGACGTCTACCGACGTTTTACATGGAGTCGCTAAATTAGCGACGTTTTTACCTGGAGTCGCTAAAAAACGTCGCTAATCCCGCTTATTCTAGTAGTGAAGACACATAATTGATCTATGGCTTATTATTGATATTATTTGCCTGAAGGGCGTAATATAGGGTGTTGAGTACCTCTTCAAGGCAATAGACATAGGGCAACATGGTGGTGTTGAGAGTATTAATAGGCTTTTAGTCCCACATTGAGTAGAATAGTAGAGAGAGGGGTTAGCCTCTCCTATATATATGTAGCTCCACCTCAATAATAAATAAGCCAAGTATTCTACTAAATTTTTATTTGGTATCAGAGCCACCAAACCCTAATCCTAGCCGCTACCCTTCTCCACCAAACCCTAACCCTAACCCCACTCCACAGTCGCCCCCTCCAAACCCCGTCTCCGCTAACCCCCCCCATTCACCCCACCGCCCCTACCCTTCTGCCGCCATCATAGCCATTGTAGTGCTCCGCTCCTAGTGGTGCACTATATAAGGCTTGTGGCTCGATTAACTCAGTCAGAATTGAGTATGGAAAAATTTTACGGCTAAATTGATCACGGACAATGCAATGAACCTTTCCAATTGATGGATCGACTTCTGTTGGAATGAGTCCAATAGTTTTTGTTGGATTTTTTGTTGGCTTTCTTGGATTTTTGCTGCTTGATTTTGATGAATGCGTTTTCGTGATTGATTTTTGACGATTGATTATTTAGCCCTTTTATCGATTATATGCATTCATTTTAGGGAACTCTGAGAGAAATAAATATGGTAGTCTAACCAAATTTTGGTGCAATGCAGATAGATGCGTTACCGGAGCCTTAGCGAGCAAGCGCCTTTTTCTTTCGACATTTTTTATTTTTGTGAGCGGTTCTGTCCCTTCTTCTCTACTGCCAATAATCAATAATGTTCTCTTATAACCTTGCTAAGTCCAATGATTGATAAAGCCACTAATTGCACAAGTTTTATGCAACGATTATAAATTATTGAATTGCATTGATAACAGGGAAGTTCAATTATGTTACACAGGGAAGTATATAATCATTATGTTATGGTTTGGGGCCATGTCTTAGCGGTAAATTAGAGTCTACGGACTACCAATCGAATTAATGAATAAGTATGCTGCAATGAGAATGGGTAAGTGTGCATTGCTACTCTAAATATTTCAATACCTTACACTGCTATTTATGCTTATCATATAGTCGTAGATGCATTGTATGGTCATGGACAACTTGTGCACAAGATAGTAAATTTTCTCGAACGGAACTTGGGGCACTAGGGACCGTTCGGCCCGGGGAAAATAGTAGCGCTTTAGTAGCACCGGGTATAAGCGAGACATTTATTGAGGCTTGCTACCTGCTTTGAATGGCGTATCGCATGTCCATCAAAGTCCTATATGGCATGTCCATCATGATGCTACACCATAAATGACACAGTGAAAATGAGTTGCATACTAATGATGTCTTATGTAGAGGTGGTAAGAAAAATTATGTAGATTTTATAGGAACGGCCATTGGCCGAGGTAAGAATTCCATATGTGCAAAGTTTTTATATTTCACTATATAAACTGTTGCCTACATGAACTGTTGCCTATACGAATTGTTGCCTATATAAACTGTTGCTTTAATTAAGAAGTGTTGGTTTAGGTGAGTGGGCCAGTTTTGCTCACCAATACAAGTTGAGTACTGACCCATGTCTCTGTGGGCAAACCAGGTGACAGAGATACTGTGGACGCACAAGGGAGATAAAGCTTTCGTTGCAGTCTTTTCAAGCTTCTTCCTACTTTAAAGTATTTAAAAAAAAATTAGTTGCTGCTTTTAAATTTCTAAGAATGTGATAAAGGACATAATGTATGGGATAAGAACATTATTTTATGTCAGCCTATCAGTCTTCTCTTTTATGAAAAAGCTATGTAAGCCGTTCAGGCATTTCCATTTCGGTGCTGAGAAAATTGTACTTCGTTGAAATGAATCAATACAAGAATTATTTTCTTCCTATACAAATGTGTGCTTTATAATATGCTGCTATGTTGTGGAACAGTTTACAAAATATTTTGACACATGTGCACATTTTTGTCTTGTACAAGTGCAATCCCAGACTTGTACGATATCACACCCAGCGAGAAAAGAACGATTCTGCGGAACCGAATACAAGGATGAATCGGTTCTGCAGAACCAGGGCATAACAAGTTGGTATCAGAGCATGGTTTAAAGTTCCTCGGATTTCAAAAATTGGTTTTCAAGTGAAAGTTTTCAAACAATAACGATTTTCTCAGATGATTTTCTTTTCGATAGTGCTGCATGAAATAATGTTCCATATAATAAGCCCATAAATGTTTTATGAGTGCTAATGAAAATTATTTCTTTTGCAGATGACTAAGGGTGATAGTGCCAAGGCGACATCGTCGTCTGACCCAATGGAGAAAGTAATAAAAATATTAGAGGCGCAAAGGAATCAGAGCTATGCATATAACAAGATGATTGAGTCATAGCATCATGAGCTTCAAGCATAGCTAACAAACTAGTTTCAAGCATGATTTGACGCGCAACAGAAGCAAGTTGATAACTTGTCTCAACTAGTGGCTACATTAACTGAGAATAACAACGAGACCGTATTGGCTGCCGCTAAAGAGACAGTGGTAGTAGAGCAGAGGAAATTAAACAACCTCCAAGAAGGCGACCGACATTCAAGTTTTATGAATTCAAAAGCTGCAATCCGCCTGAGTTTAATGGAAAAGCGGAACCAGAGGAAGTAATGGGATTCCTAAAGACTTTGGATGGCATCTTCCGTATGTTGGATGTGCAAGGCACCAAAAGAGTGGATTGTGTGGCTGTGCAACTGCGTTGTAAAGCAGAGGACTGGTGGGAGTCAAAGAGACAAGCACTGTGCGGTGCCAACCAAGAATCCAAAGTCTCTTGGAAAAAATTTAAGCAGGCGTTCATCACACAGTTCCACCAGTTGTCCATCATAGAAAGGAAAAAGAGTTCGTAGCGCTCGAGCAAAGGAATATCTTCGTCAGCGACTACAAAGAACAGCCGCCCCCCACCAGCCAGCAACCCCCCTCTTCTCCACGTCTGCCCCCGCCTCCTCTCCATCATCGCCAGCACAGCCTTCCTCCTCCTTCTCGTCAGGCCATGCGACCTCGGATCGCAGCCATGCACTGGACATGAGTAGAGACTCTCAGGGATGCAGCTGCCGCTGAAGGAGGAACAGTATACGTGGAGAGATGGCGATCAAAGGTGGAGACGATTTAGATCTGCCACCATTTTGCTGATGGAAGAGGAAAAGAAGTATACGATGGAGACGATCTACGACAAGCTGACGGCCAAAGAGATGAAAGCTTTGGTGGACGATCTCTTCTCTAGGAGGCTGACCAAGACTAGCTCTCGTGCTGCACACGCAGATGTGGATCCTTCACCATATAAAATAGAGAAATTAGAGAAACTTGAGGTAAAGTTGGAGGGTACTTCCAGCCACTTGAAGTGGTCGCGTCAGGCAATGTGGACTCTGAAGGAAAGGAGCTTGGTGGGCTATGTGAATGGCCAAACCAAGGCACCTAAAGATCACTCCTCATGGGAGTTTGCTGTGTGAAAAATCATCAACAATATTGTAGCTGGATGGTTGACAGCCTCATTAACCGACCAAGTGTCGGGCAACATGGAAGCGATGGACGGTTCTAGTGATATTTGGATGACACTGAGAGACATATACTCAGGGTTGGGCAACCCTATGAGGATTTTCTAACTACATGATGAACTTGATAAGGTAGTCCAAGAAGATCACATCATCTCTGAGTATGCGGCTCTGCTGAAGAAGTATTGGTCAGATCTCGACCACTATGAAACCATTGACGTGGAGAATGAGCAAGTAGAACTGGCATTTGTGAAATATTACACTACAAAAATACGGTAATTTAGCAACAAAATATTGGAGACGGTCAAGATCCATCGCCAAGTAGCGACGGTTCACCGTCGATTGGATAACCAATAACCACCATTTGCGAATTAAATAACTATTCGTCGCTAGGTCGTCACCAATTAGTCGCTAGATCGTCACCATTTTGTGCGGTCAACCGCGGGAACAATGCGGGTAAATATGGCGACGGTCTGGGGATGGATATTGAGTCGCGGATATGTTGCCTAGATAGTTTAGTTGTGGCGACGGATTTGGATGCTGTATATCCGTCGTCAAGTACTGTGCCCTAGGTTATATTAATTAGGCGGTCGATCAAAATTTTTATTTCGATCGACCGTTCCTCTCTCTCCTCTCTCTCCCCTCCTTTAGCCCCGTGCTCCCCTCCAGCCCGTGCTTCCCTCTCCTCAGCTCCCCACTCGCCGTGCTTCCCTCTCCTCCGCTCCACTGTAAGTCTTCCTCCCCTCTCCTTCCTTCGTTCCCCTCTTCGGTTTGCACTGTTACTGCCCACACTCTAGGGTTTACCATTTGGAAATAATTTATGTGATAATTTCTTGTTAGCACTCTAGGTGTTTGTGTTATGGCTTATGTGTATTTGGGGGATGGCTGTTGGAGGCTTGGGTTAGGCCCTATGCAGTGAGTATTTGGGGGGAGTCGGGTTCATACAAGGGGTGCAGTGCACTTGGGCACTACAAGTGCAGACCTGTGCACATGTGTGCACAGGTGAAGAGGGAAACAATGCTCAATTAGGCAGTTGGTTAGGTACTAGTTGCGGGCAGTGGCTTGTTGATTGCAGTGGTATATTAGATCATAGTGCATCAGATCTTAATGACTGATTGTTGTGATGTATCAGTGGTAGAAGGGGGTGCACAGGCAGTTAGATGTGGGGCTTGGCCTGTGAGGTTGAGCATGTGCTCTGTGAGTGTATCAGTAGTGTAATACATGTGAAGGAGAAGAACATGGAGGATAGTACTCAGGTTGTCTGTACAGGCTTGGAACATGGGTTTCTATTAAGTGCAAAAGCACTGATGTAAAGGGAGAGGGGGAGATTTATATATGATACCCTCTAACTATAGGATACTCCCATGATACACATTCTTTTCATCCCCAAACACAACTAAAACTATAAATACACATCTAATATATACACTAGAGTCTAGATAACATAAATAATAGCTCCTACAAAGTGATATGGAGAATTTGGATTACTTCTCTAGGAGGCAAGGACTTGGCCCAATAACGACGAGGCATAGTCCATGTAGCCATTTGACTAGCGAGGTAGAGACCATGCAGCCATAGATAACATTGAGTGTCCTTCGCCCCCATCCCTCGGCAATGATGATACCACAACCAATCACTATATTTTATATTGTGAGTTGAGGTCTTAGCATTACATTATGTAGGTTCATCTTAATTCTGTTATATCCTTCAGATACTACATTCAATAAGAACATATACTACACTGATGTACAGAACTTAGATGATTCACACTAATGTATGCTAGAATAAATTTTGGGTAGTGTTCGGAGCCATTGATATCTGAATTCATGTCGATACTATGCGGAAAGATATCATATTGAACAAATGTTGATGTTGTAACTTTATAGAGGTGGTGAAGAATGCAAAAACTCCTCAATAGGTGACGCATACCTTCATATTGAATAGCAAAAAAAGTTTTTCATAGGTGATGGGTCAAATCGGATTCCTGTCGATATGTTTCCTATCGACATTATTCCGACATGACCTACCGGCTTTGGAAAAAAAATTTGTCTGATCTGTTCGATTAGAAGCTCTGTTTCACATGTTTCTTTACTTTCCGCTATGGTTGAATACGCAAATTACGAATTATAATACTTTTAGAATACCCATATAATGTCGTATGTACATCTAATTGCTTCTGTGTATTTTATCTTACGATACATAATTTTTCACACCCACCAAGCAATGGATCGTTACTTGGTTGATCGTACGTGGATGTACATGCGGCAACACGAGAGCATGATTGGTCTGAGTGATGATTTTAAGGCAGGCATTGAAGTATTTCTTAAGTAATCCATGAGCAGACCTGATTACATGGATGGTCCAAAAATCAAGTATCCAAGTGCTCATTGTCGTAATAGACATTACAAGAAGTAGTGATTATGAGGAAGCATCTGACCCTTAAAGATTTTGTACATGATTACGACCTGTGGGTATCACAAGGTGAACTTTATGCGGAAAGACAATCTATTTTTGTTGTGGATATTGCTACAAATGTTGCCATCGAAGATGATGTAGACTATTTTGAATATGGAGACTATAACTTGGCATGAGATATGGTGTATGATACGGCATGGCCTAATTTTAATCCAGAGGATCCGAATCCTGATGCAAAGGAGTTCTATGATATATTTAAGGATGCAGATACCCCTATATATCCTGGTTGTGAGACTCATTAAGTATTATCGGTAGTAATGCGCTTGTTGAACATAAAGTCTGATTTTAACTTACCGCAAGCTTGCTATCATCGGATCGCATAATTAGTTAAAGAGGTGTTACCAAAAGAATCGAAAGAGCTTCCTAAAAACTTCTACAAATCAAAGATGATGGTCCGACAACTCAGACTGGGGTAAGAAAAGATAGATTGTTGTCGCAACAGATGCATGGTGTACTATAAGGAGAATGAGGATAAAGAAATATGCAGTTTCTGCTATGCGGATCGTTACAAGCAAGTTTGGGAAAAAAAGTTAACTAGAATAAAATGACATCCGTACAAGTACATGCATTACTTGTTGATCACGAAGCGCTTATAAAGTATGTATATGTCCCTTAATACAGCAGAACAAATGACGTGACATAACGAGGAACGTACAAAGGATGATGGAGAATTGTCACATCCTTTCGATGGAGAGGCGTGGAAGCATTTTGACCGGTGTTATCCGGATTTTGCTGTTTATCCTAGAAATATCCGATTGGCTCTATGTTCTGATGGCTTTGCTCCTTTCAGAAAATCGGGATCTTAATACTCCTGTTGGCCTCTAATTCTCATCCCTTACAATTTACCACCATGGATGTGTATGAAGACTCCTTATATGTTCTTGACAGTTATAATACCCGGTCCCAAAAATCTGACGAAGAATATCGATATATATTTGCAGCCGTTAGTGTATGAACTTAAACAGCTGTGGGAGTTGGGCGTCACGACCTACAATATTTCGAGAAAACAAAAGTTTTAGATGAGAGCTTCACTTATGTAGACTATCAATAATTTTCCTACATATGGTATATTATCGGGATTGAGTACCCACGACACTAAGTCTTGTCTGATATGTATGGAAAAGAGTAAGGCATTCTATCTTAAACATGGAGGAAAAGCCTCATTCTTTGACTGTCACCGTCAATTTCTACCCACGTCACATATTTGGAGAAAGAACAAAGAGGCATTTAGAGCTGGAAAGCAAGAACTTTCTCGTCCACCTACCAGATTGTCGGGATACGATATTTGGGAAGATGTGAAGGATTTGTCGACCATGATAGAAGATCCAATATAAAACAATCGTGTCGAGAGATTTGGACATATATATAATTGGACCAAGCGGAGTATCTTTTGGGACTTACCGTATTGGAGAGATAATCTTATATGACAAAATCTTGATATCATGCATATCGAAAAGAATGTGTTTGATAATATCTTTAATACCGTTATGGATATTAAAGGAAAGACGAAAGATAATCCCAAAGCAAGACAAGACATGGCCGAGATATACAAGCGTCCTCAGTTAAACTTAATACAAAGGGGAGCTAGTGGATCTGTGAAGCCAATAGAGCCATTCATATTAAGCAGGGAAGATAGATTGATAATATGCAATTGGATATCCAGTTTACGATTTTTCGACGGCTATGTATCGATTTGTCTATATACGTTGATCTCAATGAACTCAAGCTAACGGGAATGAAGAGTCACGATTGCCACGTGTTCATGGAAAGGTTATTATATATTGCTCTTAGAGAGTTGTTACCTCCTGCTGTATGGATTCTGTTGGCCAAGCTATCTATATTCTTCAGGAATATTTGTTCAAGTAAGCTGACTGTGCAGCATATGGTTGAACTTGAGAAGAAAATTGTCTTAACAATTTGCAAATTATAGAAAGTATTTCCTCCTGACTTTTTAAACAGTATGGAGCATCTGCCGATTTATCTACCGTACGAAGCATGTGTCGGTGGTGTTAAGTATCGATGGATGTATCCATTTAAAATTTAAAATATCAATATAAGATGCATTTTGATTAACAAAGTAAGTAAATGTTTTACTCTAAATTAATTCAAAATAATGTGTCTTTCTAGGTACCTACACCATCTTAAGAAGAAAGTTGGAAACAAGATTGTTGTAAGACGCATTTTGATTAACAAATTAAGTAGAGATCCCTCTAGTATCTGTTTTGTCGATATTTTTGAGTATACACACAAGAGGAGGAAGGATGGGAGCTACGTGGATGAGAAGGCCATCAAGACTGTTGTAAGTATTTCAATTTATATGATACATTAGAATAATATAAGGTATTAGAATTTATATTACAAGTTAGAAGTCCATTAGAAAATTAAGCACGGGTCATTGGATATGCTGCATTTCAGTCTCTGCAGACTGAGAGCGCCTCTCGGGCCAGGATGGGGTGGAAGAGAGTGTCGCTGAGTCTTCGCCCGCCACAACGTCCTCTTCCATGGCCGCTCGGCGAACGACCTTTTTGTACAGGTCGCTGGAGGAAGAGGGAAAGGTGGACGCGTCTGTGGCACCGGCTCCTTAGCGTCGCAGATGTCGGTATATTCGAGACCTCCACCGCCGGCGTCCTCTGCTCCTTTCGCTGCTGCTACTGGCCCTATTCTATCTGCTGACGCAGTGATGAGACTCCTAAGTTTATTACCACCGGAGGCGTTAGGTTCACTACCATCTGAATTAGTGAATAAAATTCCTTCGGACGATCTCGAACATTTATGTGACCAGGGAACACCGCCAGATCTCTGATTTTCTTTATATTTGATATTTATTTGTGTTGTAGTAATCGCAGAGTTGTGGATATTGTTTATTTGTGTTATCGTGGTCGTGGACTTGTAGATGTTGTTCATGTACTTTGATTATTTTATTTGGACATGTGGTCGTGGACTTGTGGATGTTGTTCATGTATGCGATTGATTTTATTATGTTAATTATATGTCTTTTCTGAATTATGTCTCGTGTGTGTTTCCAATGTGTGTTTGTGCCATTGAAGGTTCGATTGGACGATAATTCTACAACGGGTTGCGCTAGGTGGTTGATATATTGATAGTGTTTAACATGTTTTATAAAAACCAAACATGCTAGGATATCTGTATTTAAAAGTTTTTTTGCAGTTATATGCACATTAGCGACGGACATACGTCGACTTAGCGGCTACCTACGACGTACTTGCGATACTTTAGCGACGGATACAACCGTCGCCAAGTAAATTTTTATTCTTGGGCGACGGATTACCGACACACGTCGACGAACAGGCGACTTCCGCCCGACAATAAGTAAGGTCGTTATTCCGTCGCCAACTTGAGTATCAGACTTTTTTCAGTATCAGAAACATAAATAATGTCGCTATAACGTCGCTAAACCGATGTCATTTTTGACACAAATCCATCGCTATCTAGATGTCATTATAAACTAAATTAGTGTCGCATATACATCACTAAAGAGCCGCTTAATGAATCCATCGCTAAAATATCGCATCAATGTCAACTAAATCGACGTCGCAATTATGCCAGTTTATAGTAAAAAATTTGACTAATTGGCGACTGAATCTTTTAGCGACGTGGCATTTACAGACGGATATTTTTCGTCTAAATACCGTCGTTGGGTAGTCACTAATAGTGAATAGCGATATTTTGGCGACGAAAAATGACCGTCGCTATTCCTCTGTATTTTAGTAGTGTTATCAGAAGTTCATAGAGCATGTCTCGCGACTGAGGATGATGAAGTTCCTGAAGGGGCTCAACCCAGCATTCAAACAAAAGAGGAATGTCCTACTTGCACAACTTGGGTTGCCATCATTGGAGGAGGCCATAGCTGCTATGGCACAAGAAGAGGCACGACTGAAGCTGATGCCTATCACAACTAGCTCTTCTGGGAAAAAAATCAGCTATATCAGTTTTTAACCCAAACCCTTCCGGAGGGGGAGGGTGCTACAACTGTAGAGACCCTGAACACTTCATCAAATTCTGTACGAAACCTCGGAGATGCAAGTCCAGCTGCCGCAGACGCAGCCGTGGAGGGCGTAAAGGTGGAAGAGGAGGTATGCCGGTGGCGGGGGTAATTATTCTGGAGGGCACAAGAAAAACCTGACAGAAGGAGAAAATAAGATTCAGTCATCCGATATGACCTCTAGTGAGAGAAAAATACTAGAAATATGGAGGAGTATGAAGCTTGGAACCAGCGACAGTCGAGCCAATACCGCTGGGGCATCGACTCCAACCACCTCCGGAGGTAACATCACCTACTATGTCCATACAAGCACATGTATACCTTCTCATGCCATTGATCTACCCACAGACCAGGAAGTCTAAATTGGATAATTGACTCTGGGGCATCCCGCCATGTCACGAGTGCCCATGATGAGTTCCAAGATTATACTCACCTAGTGACGCCTGAAAGCATTCAGACTGCTGATGGTATTGTTAGACCCATTGTGGGCAAATGCATAGTTGAATTTATCCCTTCCATGACTCTTACTGATGTTGTAAAACCCCTCATTCTGAAAACAGTAATAACTTTTATTAATTAATTATTTATTTAGTAGTTATGAGCTAAATAGAGGGAATATATTTTTATTTTATTTAATTTTGATGTGTTTGTGCATTTAGGGGATTTATGGAGCCATTATAAATTTTTCTAATTATTCTATGTAGGGGACCCTTTGGACTGTTGCTAGCTTAATGGTATGCACAAATATAATTCCTATTGGATCTAACCCAAACCCCTTAGTCTCTACCCTACCCGCCTGAACCCACAACCTATTAAGCAAAATATCAACAACAGCAGTAGCAAAAATCAACTTTTCTTTCTCCCCCTCCGCGCGTGTGAAACAACCCCCACCGCCTCTTTATCTATAATTACTAAACTCTCCTAAACCGAAAACCAAAACAGAGAAAGAAAGAAACAACAGCAGGAGTGGTTTTTGAAACCACTAAACTACCCCCCGCGGAACCAACCTCTTTCCCCTATATATATCCCATGCAGAACACCCCAAACCCTAAACCTCAATTCTTCCACCAAACTTAACACCGTTTTGGACGCTTGCACTATACAGATTTCTTACCGGCAAGTATACATTGTCATTGTACTGTTATTCATATTCCATATGTTGCATGCATCTTTATTTTCTGTCTTTAGTTTATATATTTTAACTGTTATATAAAATGCGCGCGACGGTATCGTCGCGATATTTTTTTTTGCATTGACCTTGTTTATGAGACTACCCTATTATCATGTAGCATCACTAGGTTCATTGGCCGTGACACAGTTGTTACACGAGTATGAGTCTCATATAGATCACGGACTACGTGACAGGTCTGGCCTCCTGTACGTATGGGCCGTGCGTTAGGGATGACTGCTGATAGAAACTTTGTATGCTAGTAGACCTGGCAGTTATTTAGAGGTTTTATCGTGTCATGGATGTGACGTGATTAGAGCATGGGGTGGGGAGAACAACAAGTAAGGCGTTTGGGCTCCTTTGTACTTTCCTTTTATGTAACCCGTACGCTCCACCGGAGATACGCGGTCGTGATGACCCCTATACTACTTGGCGGCCTCTGTCGTTCAAAAGATGACATGTTTTGTAGGCCCCTGATTCCCCGAGAGAATCATGCCAATCCCACTTTATGTCCAGATAGTCCACTTAGTAGAAAGTTGTTCTCAAACTGCATTCACTTAGATGGATAGGCGACCCCATTGGATGTTTACTTTTCAGTACTTATTGGTATGTTATTATGTATCTTGTTACGTCCCTCTGAGGACCTGGTCCCTTTCCAGATATGGACGAGCAGGAGTATCCGCAGGAGTACGAACCTGGACCTGATGCTACTTACCAGACTAAGGAGGTATTACCTTCGGAGTATCTGTGATTTTATTACCGCTGTTTAGAGATCCTTGTTGCTACTTCGGTATAGTCATTTTGTAGTGGATTTGTTTCCATCCGACTATCAGACTTGATACTCATCTTTGATATTCAGATATTATTCAGCTCTTTATTCCTACTTATTATTTGTGCTGTGGATGAGATATAGATTGTGTGTGACTTATTGTGACAGTATATTACCACTGGTGGATTGAATATTCATGAACAGCGTACGTGTGTATATGGTTTCCATACATTGGAGTTCGTATACATACGGCTGGACGTGTTATGTATTCTTAGTCCTACGTAGTTTGGGACTGGGGCGTGACATATTTTTGGTGGTGGCCCATGCAGGTCCGGAATATATTGTCTTGGTTACGTAACTATACCGAACAAGCCTGCGTATAGGAATAGAGTATAAGGATCTCATCAACGCTTGACTGAAATCTCATTCTTCCTTTCAACTATCCTATGTTTGGATAAACCAAGTTTTATGCCAAAAACTCTTTACCCTCCCTGTGACCAGACCCTTTACCCTTGTTGCCTCCTTTACGCTGCGGTTATGACAGCTGCTACCCACGTTCAAATAGTCTTCTAAATCTGCGTATGACACGTATCCCTTTATAAGATCATGGCATGCAAGCCACGTAGGTAACTGCCCCTCCGTAAACTTGATGATTCACTTGATGATTCATGAATAATATATAACCAACGTAAACTAGACTGATTGGCGTAAAATGTAAGGATGGTGATGTGAGCAGTCTTAGCTTTCCCAGTACATTAAGAGAACAAATCTCGTGCATTAAATGCAGAGATACGCCTCGATCTCTGTACAAAAATAGCTCTTTACGTGGCGACTGATTTTGTCTTATCTTGAGCGTAAAAACTCATTTCTGTCCATGTAGAATAGGCAGCATATTCAGAAGACTCCATTTTTCTTCCTTTTGAATGCGTAAAAATGACTTGTATCAAATATGTCACTAAATGATAACCTGGGTCTCTGTACAAAAAATATCATCACAGCCGTCCTCTCGATCGTCGTGCAGTACTTTTGTCAGATGTAAGGTTTACTGATTTGTCTGATAAATTCATATGAGGAATACGAAGAGTTCCTCGTACAACTTTACGCTGCATTAAAAACAACGTATTTCAAACTTTTTATGCAGACTTTACGCAAGAAGAATAGCAATCTTTTACGCGCAGACTTTTTACGCGCAGACCTTTTACGCAGACTTTACGCAGGAAGTATAGCAATATTTTACGCGGACAGCTCTGAAGCTCTATTTTACGCAAAACAGTTTTGAATCTCTGCTTTACGCAGACAGCTCTGAAGCCATATTTTACGCCGACAGTTTTGAAATCACTGTTTTATGCGGACAACTCTACTTTACGCCAAACTTCCTTGAATCTCTACTTTACGCGGACAGTCCTAAAGCCCTACTTTACGCCAAACTTCCTTGAAGCTCTGCTTTACGCGGACAGCTTAGCAACCTGTTTTACACCAACAAAGCCCTGTTTTACCAGGGAGGGACTTCATGTATGTTGAGGGTTTTTGACTGTAAAATACGCGGACAATTCCCCAGCATATTTCATGCTTCTACATTCTATTTAACGCTTGCATCCTGTTTGATTCCTGTACTTCTTCTAATCGTTGCGTACATTCCCTGCAGAGAGATGGATATGCAGAATGGATGTACTGTCGCCGATGGCAACACAACTTCTGGAGTCAATAGTCAGACTCAAGGAGGGACCTCAACAATTCCTAGATTTCCGGGACCAGATGGACAGATTCACAATCCAGTTCCATCTGATCTTCCCGTTCCACCTAATGGGAACCTTCCAGTCTCATCGACACCGCAGGATGGCCAGACACAACTATTCCAATTCTTCCAGATGATGATGCAGGAACAGAGGCAGCAGGCAGTCGAGCAGAGGCAAGAATTTCTGGCAGCACTTGAGAGGATGGCTGCACAGGCTACTGTACTAGCTCAAGCACTAGCTCCAGTACCTCGAGCTAGAGTTGGTTCAGTAAATGACTTTATACAGATGGGTTCGAGGTCGTACAAAGGCACTGAGAGCCCAGAGGAAACTACCAACTGGATCACTCACACTCAGAAGTTATTAGAGGCATCGCAGCTACCTACAGACCTATGGATGACAGGTGTAAGGACGCTTCTAGATGGTAATGCTCATCACTGGTGGGAATCCATGGAGCGCCAGTTGGGTACGTACCAAACTTGGGAGAAATTCTTGGAGTGCTTTGAAAGAAAGTACTTTCCGGACACCGTCATAGATGCATTGTATGATCAGTTTCTCCACCTGGAGCAGGGGAACAGAACAGTGGACGAGTATGATGCCGAGTTTAGTCGCCTCAGTAAATATGGCGCTGCCCTGATACCAGATGACTTGGCCAAGGCTAAGAGGTTTCATCGCTGACTGACTCAGGAGCTCCAACACTACACTAGCTTCCAGTCCCGGATCTCTTATGCCGAGTTACTGATAGAAGCCAGATTGTAAGAAACCATCAGCAGAGGAAAAGGAGGTCAACTGAGGACACAACAAGGACCCACAAGGATACAGCAAGGACCAGCAAAAATACAACAAGGAGGACCTATCAGACGTCCTTTAGCTCAGCAACAGCAGTACCAGCACAGAGCAGGATCGTACCAGATCCCAGAGAAGCCCCAATGCCATTATTGTGGGAAACGCGGACATATTATGAGGGATTGTTGAACTCGCTTAGGACAATGTATGAGATATGGTTTCGGACAACATATGATAAAAGACTGTCCTATGCAACAAGCATTGACACTTCCACCACCAGCACAAAGGCTAGCGCTTCCAGCACCGAAGACAGCTCAGCAAATGATGAGACCAGGAGCACCTCGACCTCCAGCAGCAGGGGGATTCCAGTGAGGACCACTGCTACCTGCACAGGAGGATCAATTCGCTAGGACCAGACAGGGACAACCACAGAGGAACGGACAAGCTTTTGTATTGGAAATGGATGACATGAATCAGGAGATTGATGTCATAACAGGTATCACTCTTGTTTTTACTTTTCCTGCTGTGACATTGTTTGATACGGGAGCCACCCACTCATTCATATCATCTAGTTTTATTGCCAAACACAACATTGCCTCTACACCTTTATCTAGTTGTGTTAAAATTCTTACCGGATGAGGAGTTGTACCTGTTAGTCGAATTTGTAGATCGTGTCCTATAGTGATACGTGGCAGAGAGATGAATGCCTGACTCTTAGTCCTTCCTATGCCAACCTTTGATATTGTGCTTGGAATGGACTGGCTGAGCAAGTATCACGCTTTCTTCGATTGCTTTAGAGGAAGCATTCTTTTCAAGGTACCAGGCTAGCCTGAACTTGAGTTTGCACGAGGATCCACAGAAATCCTTGATGGTATGCAGCTCGCAATGGACGATGTTATCTATTATCCCATTATTTCATAATTCTAAGACGTCTTTCCAGAGGAATTGCCAGGACTACCCCCAGATAGAGACGTAGAATTCTTAATTGAATTGACACCGGGAGCAGCAGCCATAACATCACATATTTATAGACTGGCAAAGAAGGAGATGGATGAACTTAAGACACAGTTTAAAGAACTAGAAGAGAAATGTTTCATCCGACCAAGTGCATCACCCTGGGGAGCACCAGCGTTGTTTGTACCAAAGAAGGATGGGTCAGTGCGTATGTGCATTGACTATAGAGCCTTGAATACAGTGATAGTGAAAAATAAATATCCATTGCCACGTATTGATGACCTATTTGATCAGCTTAGTGGAGCCAAGATGTTCTCAAAGATAGATTTGAGATCGGGATATCACCAGGTGAAGGTACGGAAGGAGGACATCCCAAAGACCGTATTCCGAACAAGATATGGGCACTATGAGTTTCTGGTCATGCCATTTGGACTGACCAATGCTTCAGCTATCTTTATGGACTTAATGAATCGAGTCTTCCATCAGTATTTGGACCAGTTCATGGTCATCTTCATAGACGATATACTTGTCTATTCAAAGAGACGAGGCGCACGAGAAACACCTGCGGATTATTCTAGAAACCTTAAGGAGAGAGCAGTTATATGCAAAGCTCAGTAAATGTGAGTTCTTCTTGGAAAGAGTCTCATTTCTTGGACATGCTGTTACAGGAGATGGTATTTAGGTTGATCCAGAAAAGATCTCGGCAGTCGAGACATGGCATGTTCCTAAATCAGCAGTGGAGGTGAGAAGTTTCCTTGGACTTGCGGGATATTACCGATGGTTCGTGGAGAATTTCTCAAGGATAGCAACACCAATGACTCGGTTAACTTACAAAGATCAAGAGTTCATATGGACCAATGAGTGTCAAGCCGCTTTCGAGGAGTTGAAGAAGCGACTGACTACAACACCAGTATTGACTATTCCATCAGGATCAGGAGGCTATGTGATCTACAGTAACGCATCAGGGAAAGGCTTGGGATGCGTATTGATGCAGCATGGCAAGAAGATTGCATATGCATCTAGACAGTTACGAGTACATGAGAAGAATTATCCAACTCATGATTTAGAACTTGCAGCCGTTGTATTTGCTCTGAAGCTATGGAGACATTACTTATATGGGGAACGAGTGGAAATCTATACAGACCACAAAAGCCTCAAGTATGTCTTCACGCAGAAGGAGTTAAATATGAGGCAACGTCGATGGCTCGAATTGATGAAAGATTTCGAGATAGAGCTACATTATCACCCAGGCAAGGCTAACGTTGTAGCAGACGCGTTAAGCCGAAATCCAGCAGCTTATTTCTTGACAACACAGAGGGAATTATTGAAGGACTTGCAAGGTCTTGGCATTGAAGTGGTATTACCCGGAACAGATGGGACACTAGCCAACTTGCAAGTACAATCATCACTAGTAGAGAGGATCAAGACAGCTTTGCCTACAGACGCCAGATTCTGAAGATTAAAGGAAAGGACAGAGGCCGGAGAGCAGACAGGACTGCGCATTTATGATGATGGGATATTACGAGGTGGTGATCGTCTATATGTTCCCAATGGAGAGATTCGACATGAGTTGATGATAGAAGCTCATAGTTCGATATATTATATTTATCCTGGAGGCACCACGATGTATCGTGACTTACGACATCACTTTTGGTGGCATAGAATAAAAAGAGAGATAGCTCGCTTTGTAGCTAAATGTTTGTTGTGTCAGCAAGTAAAGGTGGAGCACCAGAGAACAGCAGGGTTATTGCAACCACTTCCGATTCCAGAGTGGAAGTGGGAGCACATCACTATGGACTTCGTCATGGATTTTCCCAAGAGTCCAAGTGGAAGAGATGCAGTATGGGTAATAGTGGACCGACTCATCAAGTCATCCCATTTCTTACCTTTTAGAGTTGGTCAATCTACAGAAGTTTTAGCTGACTTATATATGAGACAAATCGTGAGATTGCACGATATACCAGTCAGCATTATATCAGACAGGGATTCATGCTTTACATAGCACTTTTGGAGGAGCATGCAAGAGAGTCTTGGAACTCGTCTGAAGTTCAGTACCTCTTATCACCTACAGACAGATGGGCAGTCAGAGCGTACTATTCAGACATTGGAGGATATGTTGAGGGATTGTATGTTAGACTTTGGAGGATCATGGGAGGACCACCTACATCTTATGGAGTTTTCTTACAACAATAGCTATCAGGCGAGCATCCAGATGGCTCCGTTTGAAGCATTGTATGGAAGAAAGTATAGGTCTCCTGTGTGTTGGAGTGACGTAGGAGAACGTCAGATTCTGGGACCAGAGTTAGTGGTCAACACCGTTGAGACAGTTAATAAGATACAAGGACACTTGCGAGCAGCACAAGACAAGCAGAAGTAGTAGGCAGACCTTCATCGTCGTCCCTTGGAGTTTAAGGAGGGCGATCATGTCTTCTTGAGGATATCACCTACCAGAGGCACCATTCGATTCGGAGGGCACGACAAGTTGAGTCCAAGGTATATTGGACCATTTGACGTGCTAGAGAGAGTGGGAGAAGTGGCATATCGACTTGCGCTACCACATTCACTTGAGGGAGTACATGACGTATTCCATGTGTCGTAGCTCAGGCGATATGTGGCAGACAGCAGTCATGTTCTCGACCATTCAGAGATCACCATTGGGCTGAGCTTGTCATATCAAGAACAACCCGTGGGAATCCTTGATCGTCGAGAGAAAGTATTGAGGAACCAGTCTATTCCCTTAGTCCGCGTGGCATGGAAGCATGGCGCGCCAGGAGAATCTACTTGGGAGCGCGAGGACGACATATGCAATTGTTTTTCGAACCTATTCGCAGACCAAGGTATGAAATTACTTTGTTAATTTATATCTTCTACCATCCTCGACTTTCTACCGTGACTTAGTTTTAATTTCGAGGACGAAATTTTTATAAGTTGGGTAGAATGTAAAACCCCTAATTCTGAAAACAGATTAACTTTTTTTAATTAATTATTTATTTAGTAGTTATGAGCTAAATAGAGAAAATAGATTTTTATTTTATTTAATTTTGAGGTGTTTGTGCATTTAGGGGATTTATGGAGCCATTATAAATTTTTCTAATTATTTCATGTAGGGGACCCTTTGGACTGTTGCTAGCTTAATGGTATGCAAAAATATAATTCCTATTAGATCTAATCCAAACCCCTTAGTCTCTACCCTACCCGCCTGAACCCACAACCCATTAAGCAAAATATCAACAACAGCAGTAGTAAAAACCAACTTTTCTTTCTCCCCCTCCACGCGTGTGAAACAACCCCCACCGCCTCTTTATCTATAATTACTAAACTCTCCTAAACCGAAAACCAAAACAAAGAAAGAAAGAAACAACAACAGCAGTGGTTTTTGAAACCACTAAACTACCCCCCGCGGAACCGACCTCTTTTCCCTATATATATCCCATGCAGAACACCCTAAACCTCAATTCTTCCACCAAACTTAACTCCGTTTTGGTTTGCATTATACAGATTTCTTGCCGGCAAGTATACCTTGTCATTGTACTGTTATTCATATTCTATATGTTGCATGCATCTTTATTTTCTGTCTTTAGTTCATATATTTTAACTGTTATATAAAATGCGCGCGACGGTGTCATCGCGATATTTTTTTTTTGTATTGACCTTGTTTATGAGACTACCCCATTATCATTTAGCATCACTAGGTTCATTAGCCGTGACACAGTTGTTACACGAGTATGAGTCTCATATAGATCACGGACTGCGTGACAGGTCTGGCCTCCTGTATATATGGGCCGTGCGTTAGGGATGACTACTGATAAAAACTTTGTATGCTAGTAGACCTGGCAGTTATTTAGAGGTTTTATCGTGTCATGGATGTGACGTACTTTGAGCATGGGGTGGGGAGAACAACAAGTAAGGCGTTTGGGCTCCTTTGCACTTTTCTTTTATGTAACCCGTACGCTCCATCGGAGATACGCGGTCGTGATGAACCCTATACTACTTGGCGGCCTCTGTCGTTCAAAAGACGACATGCTTTGTAGGCCCCTGATTCTCCGAGAGAATCATGCCAATCCCACTTTATGGCCAGATAGCCCACTTGGTGGAAAGTTGTTCTCAAACTGCATTCACTTAGACGGATAGGCGACCCCATTGGATGTTTACTTTTCAGTACTTATTGGCATGTTATTATGTATCTTGTTACGTTCCTCTGAGGACCTGGTCCCTTTCAAGATATGGATGAGCAGAAGTATTCGCAGGAGTACGGACCTGGACCTGACACTACTTACCAGACTGAGGAGGTCTTACCTTCGGAGTATCTGTGATTTTATTACCGCTGTTTAGAGATCCTTGTTGCTACTTCGGTATAGTCATTTTGTAGTGGATTTGTTTCCATCCGACTATCAGACTTGATACTCATCTTTGATATTCAGATATTATTCAGCTCTTTATTCCTACTTATTATTTGTGCTGTGGATGAGATATAGATTGTGTGTGACTTATTGTGACAGTATATTACCACTGGTGGATTGAATATTCATGAACAGCGTACGTGTGTATATGGTTTCCATACATTGGAGTTCGTATACATATGGCTGGACGTGTTACGTATTCTTAGTCCTACGTAGTTTGGGACTGGGGCGTGACAGATGTCTTGCATGCTCTATTTTTTCTGTTAATCTATTGTCCATTGGTGCCATTGTTCTTCAACTTAATTGTGTTATTTTCTTTGACATTCTAAAGGTAATTTTTTAGGAGAAGGAAACGGGGAGACGGTTGGGGACTGGCACTTGGCATAAAGAGCTATGGTACTTGGACATGGGTGGGCTGGATGCAGCACTTGCGTCACTGGTGGATGAATCACAATCGGAGGAGCCACGAAGGACTGTAGAAGCAGAACTATTACTCCAACATCAGCACATGGGATACTCTTTATTCACTCTAATAAGTCGGATGTATCCCTCTATGTATCAAAAGGATAATAAGCAAAAGATGGTTTGCGATGCTTGTGAACTTGGGAAACATACTAGAAGCTTTTATGTGAGTTTTGGAAATAGAAGTTTAGCTGCTTTTGATATGATACACTTTGATGTGTGGAGACCTTGTCCTACAACTACTGTTAATGGTTTTAAGTGGTTTGTCACCTTTATTGACTGCTACACTCGTGTCACCTGGGTATACCTAATGAAGAGTATGATTGATATCTTTACATGCTTTTAAGATTTTTATTGCAGGGTTACAATATAATCGGTACTAAGGTGAAGATTTTAAGTTCTGACAATGGAACAGAATACACCAACAAGGCTATTAAAGAGTACTTATCAGCTCATGGGATACAATATCAGAATTTATGTGCCTATATACCACCACAGAATGGTGTGGCAGAGCAGAAGAACATGCACTTGTTGGAAGTGGCACGGTCAATGATGTTTGCTATGAATATTCCTAAATATTTGTAGGGGCATGTCGTGTTGATGGCTACATATCTCATCAACAGGATGATCTCTCAGGTGTTAGGATGGAAGACACTGTTTGAGATGCTTACAGGTGAGAACAAGTACATTGTTCCCCCAAAGGTATTTTGATGTGTATGCCTTGTGAAGGATAATAGTCCTACGGTGGGAAAGTTGGGATCCTCGGGCAGTGAAGTGCGTCTTTGTTGGCTACTCAGGGAATCAGAAGGGATATTCTTGCAGGAGTCCTTTGGAGCGAAGGCTCTTTGTGAGTATGGACGTTACATTCAGAGAGATGGAACCATACTACCACAATGGTTCAGGTGAAGACTCCGTATTTGGTGATATACCTAACACATGAGGTATTAGGAGTGAGGGGGAGATGGTCCCAAGCGTGATTGTCGGGTCAGTTCCATGCCCAATGATGGAAGTTGGTCCAAGGGAACAAGGAAAAGATAGCGAGGATGAGGAAAGTGATGAGGATGCACACAATCAGGAGAAATAAAGTTATGCTCCAGTATAGGGGGAGGAACAGACTACAGAACAATCTACAGAGCTCCAAGTCTATAGAAGGGGAAAGAAGCAGTCCACTATTGTGTCTATTGCCCCTACTGTGCCATGTCCCTCGCCTAACCATGCCTCAACTCCTGAAGATGCACCTTATGTACCAGATCCCTCTGATTCGGATAGTATGATCTCTTCTCCTCTATCTCATATTCCCTTAAGAAGATCTTCTCGCAGTAATGCGGGAAGATCTCCTAATCATTATGGTTATGAACATGAGATTGCAAATTTTTATCCTACTCTAATATATCTCCTACTTATAGAACATTAATTGCATCGTTAGACACCACCTCTTTGCCTATGTGTTGGCAGGAAGCGAAGGAAGATCCAATATGGAAAGCTGTAATGTTGGAGGAAATTAGAGCACTTGAAAGAAATGGGACATGAGAACTTGTTCCATTACCTAAAGAAAAGAGAGTAGTTGGATGCAAATGGGTCTTCACAGTAAAGGAGACGCCAGAAGAAAAGGTGGAGCGATACAAGGTAAGATTGGTTGCAAAGGGATTCACTCAGTCCTATGACATCGACTATGATGAGACATTTTCTCTAGTAGTAAATATGAGTACTGTGAGAACCCTGGTATATATTGCAGCAAATCATGGGTGGCAACTTTATCAATTGGATATGAAGAATGCCTTTCTTCATGAAGATCTATAAGAGGAAGTATACATGGAGATGCCCCCGGGGTTTTGCAAGAAGCAGTCGACAGGAAAGGTGTGCAAGCTGAAGAAATCACTATATGGACTCAAGCAATCTCTTCGATCCTGATTTGAAAGATTCGGGAAAGCTGTCACAAGCATGGGGTACAGCCAAACCAATGCAGATCATACGGTCTTCTTCCGACATGTGAGAGGCCATGTCACCATACTTGCAGTATATGTAGATGATATAGTGATTACAGGTGATGAGGAGGAGGAGATTACCCAGCTGAAGTCAAAACTTGCCAAGGAATTTTTAGTAAAGGACTTGGGAATGATGAGGTATTTTCTCGGGATCGAGGTGGCTCGAGGAAGAGATGAGATTGTCCTCTCTCAGAGGAAGTATGTACTAGACATGCTCACAGAGACTTGTATGCTGGGATGTCGATCGACATTCACTCCAACTGATCAGAAAGATAAGTTGGGGGCAGAGGCAGTAGAGCCGGTTGATCGTGAGAGATATCAGAAACTTGTAGGCAAATTGATTTATCTAGGCCACACTCGTCCTGATATCTCATTTGCTATGAGTGTAGTGAGTCGCTACATGCATGATCCAAGGAAGGGCTACATGGATGCAGCTTTCCATATTCTGAGATATCTAAAGGGGGCTCATGGAAGAATGCTATGGTTCAAGAATAATAGACACCTAGGTGTTGAGGGATACTACGATGCAGATTGGGCAATCTGCATGGACAACAGAAGGTCTACCTCAGGGTACTGTATCTTTGTGGGGGGTAACCTAGTATCATGGAGAAGTAAGAAACAGTCTGTGGTAGCACGATCGACCGCTGAAGCAGAATATAGAGCTATGGATCTAGGAGTATCAGAGTTGTTGTGGGTAAAAGCATTGCTGACATAGTTGAAGCTGGACCAGGGAACACCATTGCGCCTTCTGAGTGATAGTCAAGCTGCACTGAGTATAGCTAACAATCAAGTTCAGCATGACAGAACAAAGCACATCGAGATCGATCGATTCTTCATCAACAAGAAGCTAGAGAAAGGGATATTAAAGCTCGATCATGTTCGCTCAGAAGAACAAGTCGCAAATCGTCTTACTAAGGGTCTTAATTCATTGAGTCTTTCTAAACTATGTAACAAGATGGGGATGATTGATATCTATCGTCCATATTGAGGGAGAGTGTTGAGAGTATTAATGGACTTTTAGTCCCATATTGAGTTGAATAGTAGAGAGAGGGGTTAGCCTCTCATATATCTATGTAGCTCCACCTCAATAATAAACAAGCCAAGTATTCTACTAAATTTCTATTGGTGGTAATAATTCAAGTCTTCGTTTTCACTCCCAAAGAATCCCTCAATAATCTTGTCAATTTATTATCCCTAAAAATCCAAATAAAAAAGTATTTTGTAAACACCCTAAAATTTTTCAGATTTTTTAAATCAATTTTGGGATTTAAAATGCATTTTTCAGAAATTTACATAGGCCCTGTAGTGAGTTTGTAATTTTTAATTGCCAATAAACAACATTAAAATGTAATGAAAATATGATTTTATGGTGTAAAATAGAAAACCGGACTTAGGGTAATTTTCTGGGATTTTATTGGGCCTCGGACCTATTTTTAAAAGCCTAAAAACTATTTTATAATTAATTAATTAATTACTGGTTATTATTAATTATTATTTTACTGTTATTATTATTTAGTTTTGGGCCCGACCCGGCCCAGTGGGCCGAGCCCGTTACACCCAGCCCAGCCCAGCCCTTGGCTTAACGGGTCGGGCGGGTCCTCTCCGTCCGGATCCGCGCCCGACCCGGAACCCGCGTCACCCCCACCCGCTCCCACGTTCGACCCCGTCTCCCCCGAATTCTCCGCCGGCGCCGGAATTCCCGCCGCCACGACCGCGTCACCCCCACGTCGCCTCCCCCTCCGACCTCTCCGCCACGTCGCCCCGGCCGAGCCCTCCCCAGTCCCCCTATAAATAGCTCCTCCTCCGCCTCCTTTCCCCCCGAACCCACCTTGCCCTAGCTAGCTCCGGTCGACCTCCTCCCTAACTCGCCGACCCAGCGCCGCCCGCCCGCCGAGAGCCGCCCTCTCCAACTCCTCTTCCTCCTCCTCCCCAGGCGGACCCGACCCCGAGCCCAACTCCTTCCCGCTGCTCGAGCTGCCGGCCGACCCCCTCGACGCCGCCGGAGACCTCGCCGTCCGCCGCCAGCACCGCCCCGAGCCGCCTCGACCGTCGGCCAGTCCCCCAGAGCCTCGGACACGGCGGCAGTGCGAGGACACAGCCCCAACCCTAGTCGGACACAGCCCAGGACACGTGTCCAGGACACGGTTCGGACACGGAAACCCCAGTTTTTTGGGTCCCTTCAGGTACTCATAACTTCCTGCTCGTAATCCCGATTTCGATTTCGTAAATTTCTACGCGAAGCCTGTATGACCCTCTCGGTGCCCGGACAAACCGCTCGGGGCATCGCGTCCTGTGGTGATCGCACACCGCGATCCAAAAACAGGAAAAACCAGACCCTGTTTCACCCCGGAACTGAGTACGCCCCGCCAAACGGGACGACTTGGTTGCGTGCGGTCTTCCCAGATACGTGCGCCTCGTCGATACGGACGTGTGGGATTTCACGGAAGCTGATTCGGGTGTGCGTGCACACCGGAATCAACGCGTATCCGCGGACATCGCTCCGTATCCGCCTTTTCTGCAATTCACCCTAACTTCGTGCACATACGTCGGATCGAGACGAAACTTGCGCCATCGGACTCGAATCGATATGCTGGTCCTGTGGGTCAAGTTTGGTCCGATTCTGAGAACGTTGACGAAATCGCGTGTCGTGGGCCCCACAGGCCCCGCTCGACTGGCGATTCCGTGATCGGCTCATCGGAATTCAAATCTGAAAGTTCCGTTGGGTTCGTATCAGCGTTCCTGACCTGTTGACACTAAGTTTGGTGAATTTGGAGACCTTTGACCCTGACATATTTTTCGGTGCAAAGCGGGCCCACCGGTGGACCCGTTTTGGCCCGAAATTATCGTTTCTGCCCTTGTCTCCAAATTGGACCCAAGGACAGGCGATCCTAGCTGTTTGACACCTTCTAAGCGTGATGGTACTGTTTATTTTAGCTTTCGGAGACATCTCTGGAAAATTTCCGAAACCAGGACCTTAGTGGAATTCAAACTTCAGGCAAGTGCACATTGCCAAACTTGCAGTCATTATTTTCATATTTTCTGTAAAAATACTCTGCTGGATTTCTTGTGCAATTTTATATAAACTGATTTAAACTGCTTAACCTAGGGAACGTATGACGTACCTAGTGTCCGATCATAGTCGGGTGCCAACACCGTACGCGGTGTTGGGTTCGTCATTTAGAGATGGATTTACGATACCCTTTACTCTTGTACTTGACCTATCAAGTACCCTACAACCCAGGACACTTGACACTATGCATGGACAGAATCTTCCTGAGATATTCATGGTGATTCTGTATAGGATACAGGACTTGACAGAGATATGTTATTATAGACATTATGACTTGTTGCATTAGTTATAATCCCGCTAACATGGACATGAGACGTTATGGTCATGGCTTGCGTGATTACATTGGGTGGGGAGAGACACACAGGCTACAGGCTGTTCTATATATATATCTACTATTATTGTGAGGCTGTAGACTCTCCAGCAGAGCTAGACCCTTTACGTGTTATTACTGCTACCGGCTCCCCGACACAGAGCTTGTAGCGGTCTCAGCCTGAGTACTAGTGTTGCTCTCATTTGCATATCACATAGATGGTTACTTAGTTTACCCTGCTGTTCATTTATTTATTGCACTGCTTATTATTTGGCTTGTTTTTATCTTGTGCCTTGCTTTGTCCACTGAGGACCTGGAATGGATTATGTCCCCAGGTTTAGCTGAGGAGCAGTATCCCGAGATATACGGGGCAGGAGCTGAAGCTATTGCTGGAGCTGAACCGAACACTGAAGACGAGGTGTCTGCCGAGGACTTCTCCTGAGTGCTTGTTCCAGTATTCAGTATTTATTTCATGTTTACATCTTTTGTTCCTGGCCTATAGAGCCAGTTTATTTCAGACTTAAGTCGGATTGTTGCTCCGACTGACTTGCTGTGATAATGTTGCTACTTATTTCCATTTGATTATGCAGTTTATTTCTTTATCTTCATGGATGAGATTAGTGTGACTTGTGTAGTAGACCTTATTTACAGCTTAAGTACGCCCTGATGGCTCCATTAAATTGGGTTATCCATCGGTGCGTGCTGCTGGCCATTGCCACGCATCTCCAGTCCCTCGACATTTTGGGACTGGGGCGTGACATGGTTTTTGTGGTGGCCCATGCAGGTCCTAACTAAATTGTTCGGTTTCAACTTAGGGACCGGACAGGCCTGCAATAAGATAGGTTATAGGATCTCATCCATATATTTAATCGTTTTTGAACTCTATGTCGAATTCAATTAAATTGCTTGAACTGCATCCTGTTTGATTCCTCTGTGCATTCTCATTGTTTTCTTTTGATGCAGAGAAATGGATCCCAGACGTGGTGATGAGACCCCCTTGGGAACACCGACTGAAGCAGGGTTTACCTGCGAAGCTGGAACGACGCCGGATACCAGAGGACAATCCTCTCAGAGCAACCAAACTGGCCAGCCAAGTTCCAGATTCAGGCGTGATGACATCCCGCCTCCTCCCCAGTTCCCTCCTATGATGCCTGTCTTTCCCCCAGGGCAGGCAATGGACGGCCAGCAAATGTTCCAGATGTTCTATGCCATGATGCAGGCACAACAACAGATTCAACAGGAGACCCAACGCCGAGAGACCGAGAACCTAAGGAACAGCCTGGTCGCAGCATTGGAGCATGCACCAAATAGGCGGCCAGCGACGGGATCTATTACGGATTTCTGTCAACTCAAGCCTCGTACCTTCTCGGGCAAGGAAGGACCAACTGAAGTGCATGAATGGCTTACAAACACACAGCATCAGTTGGAGGCCGCCGAACTACCAAAGGACAAATGGATGACTGCCGTCAGGATGCAACTGACGGACAACGCGCATCATTGGTGGCTGTTCGAAGAAAGAAGGCTCGGACATGATCAGGTTACCTGGGAGGAGTTCTCCAGACTCTTCCAGGAAATGTACATCCCTGCTGTGGCTCGGTCAGAACTCCGAGACAGATTCAACCGCCTGATCCAGGGCAACATGACGGTGGAGGAATATAACGCCGAATTCATTCGCCTGAGCCGCTTCGCCCCTTCGCTAATTCCTACCGAAGAGGAGAAGGCGGAGAAGTTCTTTGATGGGCTCAGGTTCAAGCTTCAGAAGTTAATCGGATCGGTCGCGCCCACCTCTTACACCGACGTCCTAGCTGCAGCACGTCGGCTGGAGCGCGTTACTCGGAGGCAATCAAGCCTGAAACGTCCCTTCTCCTCAGCACCGTCCAAGTCATCACCAGGGGAATCTGCTAAACGACCCCAGAAGAGCCCGCCTCCAAGAGCAGCAACTAAGAACCTGCCTACTTGCCACTACTGCAGCAAGGTAGGACATATTGAAAAGGAATGTCGACGCAAGCTGGGGCTCTGCCTGGTTTGCGGATCTGGACAACACTTCTCCAAGGACTGCTCGGAACGTCGAGAGGGAGTTCCGAATCGACCATCTCCACCTGCAGCTCTTCCAGCTGGGGGAGCAACACAGACAGGGCCTGGAGGAGCCAGGCCACCTCTACCACCTCAAGCAGCATTGTTCCAACAAGCTCGTCAGCAAAGGGGTCCCGCTCAGGGACGAGGTCAAGCATATGCACTAGCAGTCACTGAGGAAGCTACTGCAGGCGAAGTGATAGCAGGTACCATATTAGTAGCTTCAATTCCTGCTGTAGCATTATTTGATTCTGGAGCTTCGCATTCATTTATTGCTGCTAGCTTCGTAGCCACACATAGAATAGCTACCGCACCTCTCTCGAAGATGAAGAGAATCCTAACGGGAGGTGGAATTATCCCGGTTAGTGATACTTGTAGATCATGTTCGGTAGTAGTCTGTGGCCGAGAGATGCGAGCCCAATTTCTGATCTTTTCTATGCCTGATTACGATGTTGTACTTGGTATGGACTGGTTAAGTCAGTACTATGCGACACTGGATTGCCGGCTTGGAAAAGTGATATTTAGACCCCCTAGCCTTCCTGAGTTTGAATTTCTTAGAGGAGCTGTAGAACAAGGGGTCCAGCCAACTCTTAGGGTATTGACTGTAGAAGAAGATTCAAGTTACCCAAGAGTCATAACGGAATTTGTGGATGTATTTCCTTACGACCTTCCAGGTTTACCACCTGATCGGGAGATAGATTTCACAATAGACCTAACTCCAGGAGCCGAACCTATCACCTCATCGGTATATCGGCTAGCACCAAAGGAGTTAGTGGAGCTGAAAACACAAGTTGACGACCTTCTGGAGAAAGGATTTATCAGGCCCAGTGTTTCACCATGGGGAGCACCTATACTTTTTGTACCCAAGAAGGACGGATCTGTACGGCTGTGCATTGATTACAGAGCCCTTAATGCTGTAACTATTAAGAACCGGTACCCATTACCACGCATTGATGATTTGTTTGACCAGTTGAGTGGTGCTAAGATATTCTCCAAGATTGACCTTAGATCCGGTTATCATCAGATTAGGGTGAAAAAGGAAGATATCCCAAAGACAGCCTTCAGAACTAAGTATGGGCATTATGAGTTCCTAGTTATGCCGTTTGGTTTAACCAACGCACCTGCTGTATTTATGAGTTTGATGAATGGGGTCTTCCATCAGTACTTGGATAAGTTCGTGGTGGTATTCATTGATGATATCCTAATCTACTCCAAGAACCACGAAGAGCACGAGGAACACCTTAGAATTGTGCTAGAAACCTTGAGAAGGGAGAAGCTGTATGCCAAACTCAGCAAATGTGAGTTCTGTATGGACAAGGTGCCATTCTTAGGGCATATTATCTCGGGTGAAGGACTGTCTGTGGACCCAGAGAAAGTCACTGCTATAGAAACCTGGCCTACCTCTACCTCTGTTGCAGAAGTGAGAAGTTTTCTTGGACTTGCTGGGTATTACCGGCGGTTCGTAGAAAATTTTTCAAGAATCGCAGAGCCGATGACTAAGCTGACACGGAAGGATCAGGAGTTCATATGGACGGAAGAATGCCAGCATGCCTTTGAAGAATTGAAGAGGCGTCTAACAACAGCACCAGTCTTGACTCTTCCCTCAGGGTCAGGAGGTTTTGTTGTTTACAGTGATGCGTCCGGTAGTGGACTAGGTTGTGTCTTGATGCAACATGGCAAGGTTATCGCTTATGCATCGAGGCAGCTGAAGGTCCACGAAAAGAACTACCCGACGCATGACCTGGAGCTAGCTGCAGTGATTTTTGCATTGAAGATCTGGAGACATTATCTGTATGGAGAAAAGGTCGAGATATTCACTGATCATAAGAGCTTGAAGTATGTTTATACACAGAAGGAGCTCAACATGAGGCAAAGACGCTGGCTTGAGTTAATGGTGGACTTTGACATCGATCTGCAGTACCACCCGGGGAAAGCAAATGTTGTAGCCGACGCCCTCAGCAGAAAACCCTCGGCTTATTTCTTGACGGAGCAGCCCGAGCTATTGAAGGATCTACAAGAGCTCCAGATAGAGGTTATTTTACCTGGACAAAATGGGTTGCTGGCTAACCTCGAAGTGAAGTCATCGCTGGTGGAGAGAATCAAGGAAGCTTTGCCTAATGATGCCAGATTCCGGAGGCTGAGAGAAAGAACAGAAGCAGGCTTGCAGACGGGACTTCGCATCCACGAGGACGGAACATTAAGGTGCGGAAATCGCCTATGTGTTCCAAATGGAGAATTAAGGCAGGAGTTGATGACAGAAGCCCATAGCTCCATATACTCGGTTCATCCAGGAGGAACCAAGATGTACCGGGACTTGAGACAATATTACTGGTGGCATGGAATGAAAAGGGAGATTGCCCGCTTTGTGGCGAAATGCTTAGTCTGCCAGCAGGTGAAGGCCGAGCACCAGAGGACTGCAGGTATGTTGCAGCCACTTCCCATCCCTGAATGGAAGTGGGAGCATATTACCATAGAATTTGTCACTGGGTTTCCAAGAAGCCCTAGTGGTAAGGATGCAGTATGGGTCATCGTGGATCGGCCCACTAAGTCGGCTCACTTCTTGCCGTTCAGAGTCGGACAATCCACAGAAGTACTAGCCGACATGTATATGCGTCAGATCGTAAAATTACATGGAGTGCCGGTTAGTATCGTATCAGATCGAGACTCAAGATTTACATCTCACTTCTGGCGAAGCATGCAAGAGAGTCTCGGCACCAGGCTCAAGTTCAGTACTGCCTATCATCCTCAGACAGACGGACAGTCAGAGCGCACAATTCAGATCCTAGAAGATATGCTGCGATCTTGTATACTGGACTTCGGAGGATCTTGGAAAGATCATCTGCACTTAGTGGAGTTCTCCTACAACAACAGCTATCAGGCAAGCATTCAGATGGCACCTTTCGAGGCGTTGTACGGAAGGAAGTGCAGATCTCCAATATGCTGGAGCGACGTTGGCGAACGTCAAATACTGGGTCCAGAGTTGGTAACGAAGACAGTGGAGAAAGTAAAGCAGATTCAGAACCATCTCCGTGCAGCCCAGGATAGACAGAAGCATTGGGCAGATGTACACCGACGACCCCTGGAGTTCAAGGAAGGAGAGCATGTATTTCTGAGAATCTCGCCCACTAGAGGTACTATCAGATTCGGCAGCAGAGGCAAGTTAAGCCCAAGGTACATTGGGCCATTCGATATCTTGGAGCGCATCGGTGAGGTGGCTTACCGTCTTGCATTACCTCCGTCCTTAGAGGGAGTGCATGACGTATTCCACGTCTCACAATTGAGGAGGTATGTGACGGACCCAAGCCATATAGTTGATCATTCTGAGATTTCAGTGGGACCTAGCCTGAGATACGAAGAGCAGCCAGTGGGTATACTCGACACCAGCGAGAAGACACTGTGAGGGCAGACAATCAGGCTGGTTCGAGTAGCTTGGAAGCAGCACTCTCCAGGCGAATCGACCTGGGAGCGAGAAGATGTTATGCGGCAGCGTTATCCGCATTTATTTGCAGAATCAGGTAACCTAAGCATTTTAATTCTGTAAATCTTGTCTTTATAGTTTATCCTTCGATTGCGAGGACGCAATCCTCTTAAGGGGGGTAGATTGTAAACACCCTAAATTTTTTCAGATTTTTTAAATCAATTTTGGGATTTAAAATGCATTTTTCAGGAATTTACATAGGCCATGTAGTGAGTTTGTAATTTTTAATTGCCAATAAACAACATTAAAATGTAATGAAAATATGATTTTATGGTGTAAAATAGAAAACTGGACTTAGGGTAATTTTCTGGGATTTTATTGGGCCTCGGACCTATTTTTAAAAGCCTAAAAACTATTTTATAATTAATTAATTACTGGTTATTATTAATTATTATTTTACTGTTATTATTATTTAGTTTTGGGCCCGGCCCGGCCCAGTGGGCCGAGCCCGTTACACCCAGCCCAGCCCAGCCCTTGGCTTAACGGGTCGGGCGGGTCCTCTCCGTCCGGATCCGCGCCCGACCCGGAACCCGCGTCACCCCCACCCGCTCCCACGATCGACCCCGTCTCCCCCGAATTCTCCGCCGGCGCCAGAATTCCCGCCGCCATGACCGCGTCACCCCCACGTCGCCTCCCCCTCCGACCTCTCCGCCACGTCGCCCCGGCCGAGCCCTCCCCAGTCCCCCTATAAATAGCTCCTCCTCCGCCTCCTTTCCCCCCGAACCCACCTTGCCCTAGCTAGCTCCGGTCGACCTCCTCCCTAACTCGCCGACCCAGCGCCGCCCGCCCGCCGAGAGCCGCCCTCTCCAACTCCTCTTCCCCAGGCGGACCCGACCCCGAGCCCAACTCCTTCCCGCTGCTCGAGCTGCCGGCCGACCCCCTCGACGCCGCCGGAGACCTCGCCGTCCGCCGCCAGCACCGCCCCGAGCCGCCTCGACCGTCGGCCAGTCCCCCAGAGCCTCGGACACGGCGGCAGTGCGAGGACACAGCCCCAACCCTAGTCGGACACAGCCCAGGACACATGTCCAGGACACGGTTCGGACACGGAAACCCCGGTTTTTTGGGTCCCTTCAGGTACTCATAACTTCCTGCTCGTAACCCCGATTTCGATTCCGTAAATTTCTACGCGAAGCCTGTATGACCCTCTCGGTGTCCGGACAAACCGCTCGGGGCATCGCGTCCTGTGGTGATCGCACACCGCGATCCAAAAACAGGAAAAACCAGACCCTGTTTTACCCCGGAACTGAGTACGCCCCGCCAAACGGGACGACTTGGTCGCGTGCGGTCTTCCCAGATACGTGCGCCTCGTCGATATGGACGTGTGGAATTTCACGGAAGCTGATTCGGGTGTGCGTGCACACCGGAATCAACGCGTATCCGCGGACATCGCTCCGTATCCGCCTTTTCTGCAATTCACCCTAACTTCGTGCACACACGTCGGATCGAGACGAAACTTGCGCCATCGGACTCGTATCGATACGCTGGTCCTGTGGGTCAAGTTTGGTCCGATTCTGAGAACGTTGACGAAATCGCGTGTCGTGGGCCCCACAGGCCCCGCTCGACGGGCGATTTCGTGATCGGCTCATCGGAATTCAAATCTGAAAGTTCCGTTGGGTTCGTATCAGCGTTCCTGACCTGTTGACACTAAGTTTGGTGAATTTGGAGACCTTTGACCCTGACGCGTTTTTCGGTGCAAAGCGGGCCCACCGGTGGACCCGTTTTGGCCCGAAATTATCGTTTCTGCCCTTGTCTCCAAATTGGACCCAAGGACAGGCGATCCTAGTTGTTTGACACCTTCTGAGCGTGATGGTACTGTTTATTTCAGCTTTCGGAGACATCTCTAGAAAATTTCCGAAACCAGGACCTTAGTGGAATTCAAACTTCAGGCAAGTGCACCTTGCCAAACTTGCAGTCATTATTTTCATATTTTCTGTAAAAATACTCTGCTGGATTTCTTGTGCAATTTTATATAAACTGATTTAAACTGCTTAACCTAGGGAACGTATGACGTACCTAGTGTCCGATCATAGTCGGGTGCCAACACCGTACGCGGTGTTGGGTTCGTCATTTAGAGATGGATTTACGATACCCTTTACTCTTGTACTTGACCTATCAAGTACCCTACAATCCAGGACACTTGACACTATGCATGGACAGAATCTTCCTGAGATATTCATGGTGATTCTGTATAGGATACAGGACTTGACAGAGATATGTTATTATAGACATTATGACTTGTTGCATTAGTTATAATCCCGCTAACATGGACATGAGACGTTATGGTCATGGCTTGCGTGATTACATTGGGTGGGGAGAGACACACAGGCTACAGGCTGTTCTATATATATATCTACTATTATTGTGAGGTTGTAGACTCTCCAGCAGAGCTAGACCCTTTACGTGTTATTACTGCTACCGGCTCCCCGACACAGAGCTTGTAGCGGTCTCAGCCTGAGTACTAGTGTTGCTCTCATTTGCATATCACATAAATGGTTACTTAGTTTACCCTGCTGTTCATTTATTTATTGCACTGCTTATTATTTGGCTTGTTTTTATCTTGTGCCTTGCTTTGTCCACTGAGGACCTGGAATGGATTATGTCCCCAGGTTTAGCTGAGGAGCAGTATCCCGAGATATACGGGGCAGGAGCTGAAGCTATTGCTGGAGCTGAACCGAACACTGAAGACGAGGTGTCTGCCGAGGACTTCTCCTGAGTGCTTGTTCCAGTATTCAGTATTTATTTCATGTTTACATCTTTTGTTCCTGGCCTATAGAGCCAGTTTATTTCAGACTTAAGTCGGATTGTTGCTCCGACTGACTTGCTGTGATGATGTTGATACTTATTTCCATTTGATTATGCAGTTTATTTCTTTATCTTCATGGATGAGATTAGTGTGACTTGTGTAGTAGACCTTATTTACAGCTTAAGTACGCCCTGATGGCTCCATTAAATTGGGTTATCTATCGGTGCGTGCTGCTGGCCATTGCCACGCATCTCCAGTCCCTCGGCATTTTGGGACTGGGGCGTGACATATTTAGCCAAAATTTCAACAAAAAAGAAAATATAAGAAATGTGGAAATCAAATAATACTTATCAGGAGCACCTCTAAGGGATATGGGAAGCATGGTCAACAAGAGTATTTATAACCAACAAAGAAAAAATAAAATCATGAAACCCTATAGGTATTTATAATCTATGACCAAAAAATAAAACCATGAAGCCCTATGGATAAAACCATGAACCCAAAATGATGGGCAACTAAGAGGATGGGATGGGCTACCTTAACTCCAGTAAAGTGTGTATCACTAATAATTTCCAAATAAGGACGAAACATGAACCCCTATCACACAAGAAGTACCAACTACCCAAAATAGATATTTCAAGCAAAAGACTAGTTAGGTAAACACCTATGTTGCATTGTCACAAAAAATGATATTAATATATGTATCGTGTTTGTAATCATTCAACATAAGTAAAGACTAATCCCCCACAAATATCTTAAGCATACACAAACCACAAGTAAATGAAAAAGAAGAGAGAAAATTAGTCAATAAACACAACAACGATAAATGGTAAGAGCAACAGAGAAATGACATTTCTTTAACAATCAATACCAAGTAACATATACATATGTACAAGACAAGCATATATCAAAACCGTTGGGATTTAAAAAAACAAATTATGTTAGAAAATTTCTATTTTGATGTAGTGAAACGGCGCAAACACATGAAAACCATATATATTTGGATATCACAAACATTCCATTGTGCCTTCTTACCATAGTAATATTATCTAGATTTTTGTTTTCAAAAATATGCTATGAACAATGTAGAGAGAAAATAATTGATTGATTTATTACCAAGAGAGGGGGTACATATATATAGGAGGAGGCTAGACTCTTTTTTTTTTTTTATCCGATGTGGGACTAAATAAGTCCCCCATAACTCAACATACAAAAATTGTAAATTAGGTAAACTGTCATTAAAATTACATCTTCTATCAAATCCCTCCGGAACTTGTGAAGAAAAAAATGGATGATATCAAAATGACCCTGAACCATGAAGAAGAATTAAAATGCAAGGTCTAGTAAGAATTAAAATATCTGAGCACTTGTCAGATTTCGGTCTTAATAATGTATTAACTCTCAAAATCACTGGGCTTTTCAAGCATAGCTGAACTTACTAAATCTAGAATAAGAATACACAATACCTAAGTCAATATAAGATGCGTCTTTACTAGTAAACTGAGGGTAAATATAATGTAACAAACAATTATTTTTTATGAATGCTAGGTCAAGTTGCTAAGTAGATGGTGTCATTACACTACCTTGTTTAAATCTCTGGATGGACCAATCAGACTCATATGATACAGAAAATTGGAGTTGCCAGCAAGTTTACATAAGATCCTTCATAAACTAGCCAAAACATATGGTTAACGAAAAAAAGATGGTTGGATCATAGCTTGGGTGCTCCTAAAATAGGAATCCACCTGGTATTCTAAAAAGAAGATAATTTTGCATTTTCTTAAGAGAGGAAGAGATATTCGAAGTTTCTGGAGTTGATTCGAACGAAGAGAGAACGATTCGAGGAGTTCTACAACGGTTCTTCATCGTCATATAGTCTTCAATAATCTTCTTTATACTCGTAGTCTATTTCTATCTATTGAAGTGTTGCGGTGATCAGTGCGGATCGGTAGAATAGTAGTCATATCTTCTTATTTCATTAGTGGAGGTTGTTGATTTTTTTTCGTTAGGATTTTTCACATAAAAGTCGCGTTGTTGGCTTTGTGCTTTTTTATTATGATATTGACATATTGGTTCGTGCATTTTTCTTCTATCCTCACCAAGTGTCTCGGTTAGGAAAAACAATTTTCGTATTTCGTTCCCAATATTATGTACGTAGGTCCGCACCTGCTGCTACTCTCCAAAATTCTCCCAGAGTCTAGCTCACCCACATGATAGATCTGCTACATTCATTTACACACGTGTCAAACCATGGTAGTCTCGTTGAGGCCTGTCCGAAGTTCAACTAGCCAGCCTCAATGTTCCTCTGATCGCCTAGTTTGTCTATTTTATTGATTATTACAATTAATGTTTGTAGCAATGCAAATGAATTTAGTCTTCAAAGTAAGGCAGAGAATAAAGTTAGAGCAGGTCTTTGGCTCTAACAGCGTGTAGTCAGTCAGTCCCTTAGTGAAGGAGGAAGGGATTAACCAAAAATGAAGCAACTGCAGCTGATTCACAGAGAATAATCATTCAAGCATTAGATAATAATGGATGTCATTCTTTTCTTTCTTCCAAGGGTTGTGTTTTGCTTTCTTCATTGAGAAGTTTGTACATTTTTCTTAAAACCCTCTATACCTCCATATCAAGATTTATTGGCTTTCTCGTGTCTGCAACATCATTTTCATCATTTTCATCCAACTATAATATGAAAAGAAGTCCCATATTCCGTTCTTATTGTTGTTGGAGTGGGTGGATTCTCAACCTATGTGAAAAATATTCTGGATAGAATTGAGTATTTCTACATATAATAGGAATAACTTAATTTATTTGGATTGGATATTCCAAAATATAATAGGAATATCTCAATGGATTTGGATTGGATATTCCTACGTATAATAGGAATATGTCAATGGATTTGGATTTAGATTTGGATTGGATATTCCTATCTATAATAGGAATGCTAGTTGTGAATTTGATACTATATATAGGTGTCTCCTGGCCCTAAAATAAATCTCTCTCTCTAAAAAAAAATAGCAACAAGGAGAGAAAATGAGGCAAGAGTGCCATTGCAACATTGGAGAGGAGAAAAAAGGATTGGAGGCCGTTTCGAAGAATGATATCAGTTTTGGGTATTTCTCGTTGTCTTTCTTCTTCGTGGTTATAATCTATTTTATGTTCCAAAAGAGTTGTGGTGATCCGTTTGGATCGGTGAGAAGTTTGTAAGGAGTCGGTGTATTTCTTATTCCATTAGTGGAGACTTTTCAGGGTTGGACTCCGAACATCCCGTAGTTTTTTCTGCAAGAATTTTCCACGTCAAAAATCTTTTGTGTCTGCGATTTGCGTTTGACATTTTTTGTTTGTGCATTTTACTCGGTTCTCTCCAGGTACTCTCTGGTTTGAGAAACGGTTTTCGCACTTTCGCTCCCAACAAAGTGGTATCAGTGCCAGGTTCTGGAATTTCAGAAGGGTGTCAGAAGTTGACAGGCAAACCAGGGAGGAGATATGAACGTGAAGCCGGTGCGCATGGTAAACCTAAAAGGTACCAACTATCATTACTGGGGGAGCAAGATGAAGGATATGCTATTTGTCAAGAAGTTGCATATGCCGGTATTTGCTTCCTAGAGACCCAGTGACAAATTCGAAGAGGACTGGAATTTTGAGCATATACAGGTGTGTGGGTACATCAGGCAGTTCGTTGACGAAAACGTGTACAACCACGTTGCCAGTATTGAGAATGCGAGGACACTGTGGGATAAACTTGAATCTTTGTATGCGAAGAAGACCGGAGTAAATAAATTATTCCTGATCCGGATGATGATGGATTTGCGGTACAAAGATGGGACGTCTATTACGGATCACTTGAGTGAGTTCCAAGGCGTAGTTGACCAACTATCCTCGATGGGAGTCAAGTTCGACGACGAGGTTCAGGGACTATGGCTGCTGTGTACATTGTCAGACTCGTAGGAGACCATACGAGTGTCTATGATCGCTTCTGCTCCAGAAGACGTAGTAAGTCTAGAGTTTGCCAAGAGCGGGGTACTGAATGAAGAGATACGGAGACGTTCTCAGGGCACTTCATCCGCATCCCACTCAGAGGCGCATGTTTCAGAGAGTCGCAGAAGGGGTAAAAGCAGGGGTCTAGGCGGTGGCAGATACAAAAGAAGGGGACGGTCAAAGGGTCGGTACGAGGACTCAGAGTGTTACCATTATGGAAAGAAGGGCCACATCAAGTGGAACTGTTTCGCTTGGAAGAGAGAGAAGAAGGGCGACAAGGGAAAGCAAAGTGAGAACACTACAGCGGCGGCCTCGACACATGGAGGCGACGTGATCATTATAGGTGATGAGGTAGTTATGAACCTCGCATGCGATGACAACTCTTGGCTGGTGCAGTCAGGTGCTTCAGCTCACGTATCTCACAACAGGACACTATTTGCTACATACACAACAGGCAACTGTGGAGTGTTGAAGATGGAAAATGGAGATGTGTCGAAGGCGGTTGCCATTGGAGATATGCATTTGAGGACAAAGACAGGTGCAGTTTTTGTTCTTAAAGATGTCCGTCATGTCCCTGATATCCGTTTCAACCTGGTGTCAGTTGGAAGGTTGGATGACGAGGGTTTCTTCAGTCTCTTCAGGAACAATCAGTGGAATCTTTCCAGAGGTTCGATGGTGATTGCCAGAGGAAGCAAGAGGTCCAGACTCTACTATATGAAAGGGAGCGCACATGCGGCTCAGCCATATCAGCGAGAAGGGGATGAGCTACTTGGTAAACAGGAACATGATTCTAGGATTAAAGTCTACAAAGTTGGAGAATTGCATGCACTGTTTGACGGGGAAACAAAATATGATGACTTTCCAAAGTCACCTAAGTTCAAGGAAGCCGGCGTTACTCGAGTTGATTCACTCGGATGTCTGCGGTCCTATGAAGGTAAAATTCATTGGTAGTACTTCTTATTTTATAACATTTATTGATGATTATTCCAGGAAGGTTTGGGTCTATACCTTAAAGACCAAGGATCAGGTGCTGTCCACTTTCAAGGAGTTTTAGGCCTCTGTTGAAAGGGCTATAGGCAAGAAGCTTCTTTGTGTTCGGTCAGACAATGGTGGTGAGTATATCGGTCCCTTTGATGCTTATTGCAGAGAGCAAGGAATTCGACACCAGAAGACTCCACGAAAGACACCGTAACTCAACGGTATAGCGGAGCGGATGAACAGGACGCTAATGGAGAGGGTGCAGTATTTGTTGTCAGAAACAAACTTGCCAGGCAGCTATTTGGGTAAGGCACTTTACACAGCTGCTTATGTTATTAATTTATCTTCTAGTGCTCCTTTGCAGGGTGATGTGCCTGACAAAGTATGGTACGACAAAGAGCCGTCATACAATCACCTACGAGTGCTTGGTTGTAAGGCCTTCGTGCATGTACCGAAGGACGAGAGATCCAAACTTGAGCCAAAGACGAGACGGTGCATCTTTGTCGGCTACGGTCGGGATGAGTTTGGCTATAGACTCTACGATCCAGTGGGAAGAAAGCTCTATAGAAACAGGAATGTGGTATTCGTCGAGGATCATACCATGACCAACACTCAGGATTCCGAGATGCCTTCTGAGGCTAAGGAATTGCCTAAGTTAGAGTTATTTCGCTTTTAGAAGTTTCCAGAGGACATCACAGAGGATCCAGTTATGGGGGAACCAGTACATGGAGTTGCTCCCAACCTTGATCATCAGCCTGCTGATGGTGGTCAAGGTGACCCTCAGGAGGATGAGCATACCGAGGAGGCAGTTTTTGGAGGGGAGGAGACTGTAGATATATAGCCAACACCAGTGGTTCCGTTGAGGAGGAGCGATAAAGAGCGTCGACCATCTACGAGATACTCACTGGGTGAGTATATGCTACTAACTGACGGGGGAGAACCTGAAAGTTTTGCAGAGGCTATGGAAGACGAACACAGGCAGGAGTAGATGGAGGCCATGCAGGAGGAGATGAGTTTCTTGGAGTCCAACTCTACTTATGATTTGGTACGATTGCCAAAGGGCAAGAAGGCTTTGAAGAATCGATGGATGTTCAGAGTGAAGCAGACAGATGATGCTACTCGCCCTCGATACAAAGTGAGGCTGGTAGTTAAAGGCTACGGTTAGCGAAAATGCATAGATTATGATGACATCTTTTCGCCAGTCGTCAAGCAATCGACTATATGGGTGGTTCTAGCATTGACAACCAGTTTTGACTTGGAGGTCGAGCAAATGGATGTGAAGATGATATTCCTCCACGATGATCTTAAGGAGGGGTTGTACATGGAGCAGCCAGAGGAATTCTGTGAGAATGGCAAGTCATATTTGGTCTGTCGGTTGAGGAAAAGCTTGTATAGTCTGAAACAGGCTCCGAGGCAGTGGTACAGGAAGGTTCGAGTAGTTTATGGGGGGAGCATGGCTATGCACGGACGACGTCGGATCATTGTATATTTGTGAGGTACTTTGCTGAGGAGGATTTTATTATTTTGTTGCTTTATGTTGATGACATGCTGTTGGTGGGTTGAAATGCCATCAGGATAGCAGAGTTGAAGCGCCAACTGAGCGCAACCTTCTCTATGAAGGATTTGGGCGCAGCGAAGACTATCATTGGGATAGAGATTAGTCGAGAGAGAGAGAGAGAGAGTCCAAGCTGCTACACTTGTCCCAAAAGAAGTACATTCATCGGGTACTTCAGTGTTTCGGGATGGACGGATCGAAGAAAGTGAGTAACCCCCTTGCGGCTCACTTTAAGTTCACTGAGGAGCAATGTCCATCTACCGAGGACGAGAAGGAAGATATGGAGCGAGTTCCATATGCCTCAGTCGTGGGGAGTCTTATGTATGTTATGGTTTGTACGAGGCCAGACATTGCTCACACAGTCGGCATATTTAGCAGGTACACTTCCAATCCTGGAAGGGTACATTGGAGTGGGGTCAAGTGGATTCTATGATATCTTCAGGGTACTGCCGATTGGAGACTTTCATTTGGTGGTGACGAGCCGAATCTGGTTTGATATACTAACGCCGATATGGCTGAAGATGTAGAGACGAGACGATCAACTTCGGACTATATGATGATGTTTGCTGGTGGAGCAGTATCGTGGCAGTCGCGTTTACAGAAGTGTGTTGCCTTGTCGACGACAGAGGCAGAATACATTGTGGCGATGGAGGCTTGCAAAAAATTGCTATGGATGAAGAAGCTGTAAACACCCAGATTTTTTCAGAAATTAAAATATGATTTTCTGTGATATTTAAATAATTAAAATTAATGTTCTTCAAAGGATTAATATTTTTTAAGTATTAAATTAAATATTAAAATATTATAAAAATAATATTTTTGAGAAATAATTAGACATAGTGTATTTTTTTTAGAATTTATTGGACCAAAAAACTATGTTTTAAAGACCTAAAAATATTATTTTAAATAAACCAGACCGAACCGATTTAAACAAACTTGAACCGAACCGGACCCAACCCATATAAACCAACCAACCCAAACTCCTATCGGGTCAGATTTATACCCGTACCCGCCTACCCTCTACTACAGTAAACACCATTCCCCAATCCCCAACCGACGCCTCTCCGCCTCCCCTCTCCGTCGTTCACCGACCGCCGCTGACCCACCGTCGTGCCCCTACCCTTTTGCCTCTCCGTCGACGCTCCACCTCCCAAACCGCCATGCCCCTTCTCCTCCCCTCCCTCCCTATATAAACCTCGGCTCCTCTCCACCATCAACCACCGTCACCCCGACTCCTCAGCTATCGCCACTAGGGCCGCCACCGACCTCGACCCTCCGACGGCGACCCCAGCACGCCGACGACCCGCTGCCAACACCACTTCTCCACCACCAACACACTCTCCACCATCCCTCCGGCGACCCATAGCTCCTCCGACCACCCGAGCCTCAGGCGACGACCCCTCTGCCGTGACCCGACGACGGCGACGGCGATACCGCCGCTGACCAGTAGCCGCAGCAGCGCCGCCATCCGCCGCCGACGTGCGCCGCGCCAACCCGCGTACGCGAAGTATAGTCGTTTCCGACTCCTCGTTCCGGTGAGTATTTCTCTCTCCTCGTCGCGTCATTTTTTGAACGGTCTGTTGCTACACGTTCACTGTATAACCCTCTCGAACCCTGTACAATTAGACTGGGGTATCATGTCCAGTGTCGATCGTAAACCGCGACGCAAAAACAGAAAAATATATCCCAATTTTGAACTTCGAAAACTGTCCCGAACTCACAAGTTCACGGTCGTTTTAATCCCAACCTGTTTAATAATTCTAAAATTCACTTGAATAGTAATTTAAATAATATAACCGAGTTTTAAATCCTGTAATTAGTTTAATTTCAGGTGCTGTAGATTGTATTTTATTCGCGGGAGAAATTGACCAAAAACTTGGTCTTTAAAACCTGAATTCTCCCGAAACTGGGTGCGTTCCGCTAAACGAGGCGACTTGGTCGTATGCAAATTTTATCAAAAGGTACGTACCGTCAATACGGACGTGTGGGATTTCGCGAAAGTTGATTTGGATGTGCTTGCACACCGGAATCAACGCGTATCCGTCGAAATCGCCCCGTATTGGACTTGTTTTGAAACTCGTTGTAACTTTGTGTGTGCTTGTCATTTCGAAACAAAACATACGCCATCGAACTCGTAGCGATATGATGGTCCTGTGACCCAAGTTTGGTTCATTTCTGATAACGTTGACAAAATCCCGTATTGCAGGTCCCATGGCTCCATTTGACGGGCAATTTTGTGATCGGCTCATCAGAATCCAGTTTTGGACATTCCGTTGGATTCATATCGTCGTTCTGGACTTGTAGACAATAAGTTTGATGAATTTGGAGAACTTTGTCTCTGACACATTTTTTGGTGCGAAGTGGGCCACATGTGGATCCTGCTTAACCAGAAACTGTCAATTTTGTCCCTGTGTCCAAATTGGACTTATGGATAGGCAATCCTAGCTATTTCATATCTTCTGAATATGATAGTAATGATTATTTCAGCAACCAGAGGAGTACTTGAAGATCCCACGGATACCGGAGCAACTGTTGGAATTCAAACTCCAGGCAAGTGTACCTTGCCAATCTTGCAGTACTTGCTTTATACTATTTCTTGATTTATTTATATGATGTATCTGTTCAACCTAGGACCGTGTGACGTTGCTTAGCGTCCAAATAATATTCGAGTGTCAACGCCGTACGCGGAGTTGTGTAACGTCACCAAGAGATTGATATCGTGACCCTATACATTTTCGTGCTTGCATTATCAAGTACGTCATACCATAGGACACTTGACACTGTTCATGAGACAGAATCTTCCTGAGTCATTCATGGTGATTCTGTATAGGTTACAGGATTCGTGACATAGATTTTCTATATGCATAGCTATCATTATGACTTATTGCATTAGTTAGAGGTCATGATCTTGCGTGTTATGGATATGAGATGTGAGATTACATTGGGTGGGGAGAGTCTTACCATACTAAAGGTTGAACGTATATATAATAAATTACTGGGAGTGCCTTAGACTCTGACAAGAGCTTTGACACACGTACTGGCCCTTCGAGATAATAAATGTTGCTATGGGTTTCCCAAAGCCTTTAGTAGTTTCAGCTTGAGTATGATTAATGCTCTCACTTGCATATCACTTATCTGGTTACATAGTTTGCCCTATTGATACATTTTTATATATATACTGCACTTATCTGGCTTGAGTTATTCTTGTACCTTGCTATGTCCCCTGAGGACCTAGATCCGGATTATGTCCCCAGGTATAGCAGAGGAGATCTACCCCGAGGTATACGGGACAGGAGCAGACGCTGGAGCAGTACCAACACCAGAGGACGAGGTGATGCCAGAAGATTTCTCCTGAGTATTTGCTTTATATACTCAGTCATTTTTGTTCTTGATACTCTATTTCATGTCTCGTGGATTAATGTATTAAGCTCATTATCGGGTTGTTCCCCGAGACATTTATTGAGACTTGTTGATTATTATTTCATCTTGATTATTCTGATATTGATTGTGTTTATCTTCTGTGGACAAGATTAGAATTAGAAATGTGGCATGATTCATAGACCCTTATTGTTGTTTTACAGCTTAAGTATACTCTAATGGGTCCATTAAATTGGGTTTGCCCATTGGTGTGTGCTGCTGGCCATTGCCACGTATCTAGTCCCTCGGTATTTTGGAACTGGGGCGTGACATAAGCTTTTGTAGGAAATTGGGCTAAAGCAGGAGCAGTATCCTTTGCTTTGCGATAGTCAGAGTGCTATTCACCTTGTGAAGAACCAGACATTTCATAGCCGGTCCAAGCATATTGATACTCAATATCATTGGATAAGGGATGTGGTTGACAAGAAGGAAGCGACGCTTGAGAAGGTTCATACTGATAACAACAGAGCAGATATGTTCACAAATGTTCTACCAAAGAAAAAAGTTTGAGTACTGCAGGCGGATCATGGGGATGACGACCCCCTCCACATAGTTGTGAAGCGGGAGATTTGTTGGAGTGGGTGGGGTTCCCAACCTATGTGAAAAATATTCCCGGGTAGGATTGAGTATTTCTACATATAATATAAATACCTCAATTTATTTGGATTGTATATTCCTAAATATAATAGGAATATCTCAATGAATTTAGATTGTATATTCTTACATATAATAGGAATATGTCAATGGATTTGGATTTGGATTTGGATTTGGATTGGATATTCCTATCTATAATATGAATGATAGTATGGGTTTGATGCTATATATAGACGTCTTTTGGCCCTAAAATAAATCTCTCTCTCTCTCTAAAAAAATAGCAATAAGGAGAGAAAATGAGGCAAGAGTGCCATTGCAATATTGGAGAGGAAAAAGAAGGATTGGAGGCCGTTTCGAAGAAGTAGATCAGTTTTTGGTATTTCTCGTTGTCTTTCTTCTTCATGGTTATAATCTATTTTCTGTTCTAAAAGAGTTGTGGTGATCCGTTTGGATCGGTGATAAGTTTGTAAGGAGTCAGCGTATTTCTTATTCCATTAGTGGAGGCTTTTCAGGATTGGACTCCGATCGTCCCGTGGTTTTTTCCGCAAGGGTTTTTCACGTCAAAAATCTCTGTGTCTGCGATTTGTGTTTAACATTTTTTGTTTGTGCGTTTTGCTCGGTTCTCTCGCAGGTACTCTCTAGTTTGGGGAATGGTTTCCACACTTTCGTTCCCAACAATTTTCTCCATCAAGTTTCATTTTGTTTAAATGATCACAATCAATCGGATTAATAATGCCCTCAATTACCAAAGAATCAATCTGCAAGGGAGCACCACCATAATAAACTAAGCATCACTGATAGGATACGACCGATACCGATGCGATTTCGTATTCCGATCCGATACCAACCACTACCAATATTGACCGGTATTGACGTTGGGATCTCCTTCCCAATCAATTCGGCCGAAAAAATTTAACCGAAAAGATAGAAAGACGAAAAATAATGATAAACGCAATAATTTATTGACAATGTTACAGTGTATCAATATAATTCTTTATTGATAAATTGTAACCATTAAAATTTATCGAAGTTGTATATCTATCTATAAATTCAGAACACTCCCCTATACGAATATTATTCCATTTAAAACAAATGAGAAGCTACATATAATATATAAAATTGTCTAAATGTTAAAAAGACTTTTTATCATTTTGTCATCAATTCTAAAATGAATAATCCAATACTCCTAACTGAAAGAGTCGAAACAGTTTGATAATCACTCTCATATGAAGGGGCTGAAACTGGATTCTGATATTTCGAACTTTAGGTAAAACATCTATAATTACAAAGTATTCTAATACAACTTTCAGAAGAGAGTTTAAACAGCCGAAGAAAATCAATTCACATATATACCTGAAACAACAGAAGAAAAAACAATGTATATAGCAGTGACAACATATGCTGAAGGTCAAAGATTTTCTAATAATGTGTACAGGCGAGGTAAACCACATTGTTGGAGGCATAGGTAATCGTTCTTTCCCTTTATGCTAATGAACAAAGTAAATTATGTAACATATATTGTTCTTTCTTCCTCTTCATTTCAGTGCAAAAACCCAAATTGACTGGTTCCATAAACCTGATGCTGGGAACAGTTTACAACAATTTGGAAGACAAATTGCACTAGGCAAAACATTGAGCATTTATATCTCGTAAAACAAGACAATGATTATTATTTGCTTTTCAATTTCTCAGGATTAAATTAACAGCACAGCAACATGATTATGCTGCCACACTGTAAATTTTTGATACCAAAGCACAAAGATAAAGCAACTCTTCCTTTATTCTGTCACCTTCCTTTTCTATATATATATAGAGACAGAGGCAAAGCACATATATATTCTCATTTGTCGTTCATACATATACTACCTACCTACCTACTTCCGCTGAAGCAAGTCCTGCATCCAAGTTGGGGACTAGGTGAAGACTCTCCGTCCAAGAAGTGCACGTACAGTCGAGGTAAGATATTGTTGTGTTGTCTAAATCTGGATAAAGAACGAACTATATATGTGACTAACTGTTTAAATTAGTTAGTTAACATTAAAACATTCTTTTATATATTTGACTACAAGAAAAACAACCACAAACCTGCTGGCCCTGGAATTCAGAGAGGAAACCGTCTTCACTTAGAAAATTACTTTGTCTTCCAAAGTAGTAGTACGAACCTCTTCTACTGTGAACTCGTTGGCATAAGATAACCTCGGAGCAACTGATCATGATATCGGAACGTTTCGTGACCTCTTGAACCCGAGTCAGATTCAGATTAGACCGGATTTTAGCTCTTAGAATGTGGTTTTGTTAAAAACTATTGGGTCTGGTCGGGGTTGCATTAGCTTTGTCGTTCTTAGGAATCGAACTCAAGCAATCAAGAAAATTATCTCACACCTTAACCGCTTAAATTAGAATTGTTTAGCTGTAAATAAATAATAATAGATAGTTAAATAATTAATTATTTAAAAAAAAAGTTAGTGGAGTATTTACATACGGCTTAGATGGCTCAATTTTGAACCGTTTCCGAGTCTCATTATAAGAGTAGAGATAAAAATAGGACAAGTAAAAATTTATTTCACTTGAATCAATAATATAAATTATTGATTTTTGAAATGTCATTAGGGAACCAAGTAAAATTTTAAAACGTACAATGATCCCAGACGATGTACCAATCGAGTATACCCTTTCAAGCTATCGTATTAGATAAGTTTCTCCCTCTTTAGTTTCTAATCTCCTATACAAATAATTATATGGCTAAATATTTTTGAGCTTCCTTCATTGCTAGTTTATATTGCTAGAAATTTTTCTCATTTTTACACTTTTTTTTAATCTTCATAAGAAATCATTTTTTTCCTTAATTATCTGTGGACTTCCTCATTTTGCCATCAACTTTCTTTAAAAGTCCGATTGTTGTTTTGAAACTCCTAGTTCTCTTTTATTATTTTCCTCGTACAATTTGACATGTTACACTACTTAATATTATAATAATCTTCTTCTATATCTCATATTCTTTCGTTTATTAGTATTTATATAATATTAAGTTTTCTTCTTTCAAATTCTACAATCTAGTTCTCGATCTTGTCTATCCTAGTTTTTCTCTTCTATTTTATAATACTAATGTCTAAGAAAATCAACATATGTTGAGTGGTTAAGCTCTATTCTGGTATAAGTTTGGATATTCACATTTACATACCAATCTAACAACCTTCATGTGGGTGTTGGGTGGGATTACCAAATATGTGAAGAACATCCCGGAGTGCGACATGTGTCATCCGTGTATCAGAGAAGCTTGAAAAGTCGAAAGCGACAAAAGTGGCTCGATTTGAGCGTGTATCAGAACTTATTAGAAAAGGCAGTATCAGAGTCAGTGATATATCACTCGTTATCAGTGTACCGCCGGTATACCGGTCTCGTTGTCTTTTGTTCTGCAACCATTCTGACTCAAAGATGATATTTTTTTGGTACATCGTCGGTATACCGATGTAGGGTCTGAAGGCCAAATTTGGTTATTTTATTAACATCTTTGGATCATGAACAACGGTCCAGATATTTTCTGAATTAGGTGCTTTAAATAGGTAATTTTTTAACCCTAATTTACTATGACAAGATCAAAATGAGAGCGTTCTCAAGTTTGCAACTTTCTACGAGAGGAAGAGAGAGATTTGGAGCTTTGGGGGTTGTTTGGAAGAGATCGATTTGAGAAGTTCTACAATGACTCTTTCTCGTCATCTTGTCTCCGTTAATTCTTCGTTCTACTCATTGTAATCTATTTTTATTTACTGAAGTGTTACAGTGATCCGTGTAGATGGTCATTGACACGACTAGAATTAAGAAGATAGGCATGTTTATTCATTAGCATGACTATTTGGGTCACCGGGGTGAAGACTTGATGTGCCGTAACCTTAAATCTACACATGAGAATCAGATTAACTGAGGTAAGAATCTCATGTATTCCAATACAATTTGCTAAGAATGTTCTTTGGAAAAAGAATCCAAGATCGTTCCCGACAAAATACACTTTGACCATCCATCGTTTCTATAGAGGATTCAAGGGATATCTTTGGACCGATCCAACCATCATGTAGATCATTTAATATTTTATGGTGTTGCTTAATGCATCGACTCGGTGGTTTCATGTATGCTTGTTATCGACAAGAAATGTTGCACCTAATTAAGTTATGGGCTTACTACCCAGATTATCAGATAAAAGTCTATACGCTTGATAAGGTCGTTGAATTTACATAAAAGACATTTGATGACTATTGCATGTCCCTTTGGATTGAAGTTGAACATCCAGTTTCCTATATTCATATCCAAAATAGTCTTGTAAAAGCATTTATTAAGCATATCCATTCTATCGCTAGGACTTTGGTGATGTGCACCAAATTGTCCTTTTATGCGTGGGGCTACACAATATTGCATGCATGCATGTTGGCCCGTTTGAGTCCTGATTCCACTAAACAATATTCGGCGTTGTAATTGGTTATTGAGTACAGATTGTTGTTTCATATTTATGATTTTTTGGGTGTACAACCTATGTGCCAATTACGCCACCGTAACGTACCAAAATGGGTCCTCAAAGAAAGATGCAAACCTATGTCGGTTATGTTTCACCATCGATTATTCTCTATTTAGAGCCCTGGACAGGCAATCTCTTTAATGTAATATTTGTAAATTACTTCATGTTGTTAGGGGGTGTCACGACCCGCTTGTGAATGATTGGGTACAAACATGTATATATGTCCAGCCTATACTACAACATCCACAGTCGTATATTGTCTATACCTTAATATGAATCATAATCTTCAAGTAATCCATAGAATCTAATAAATATATAATCACAAAATGTGTTAATCTAACTCATTCAATAGAAAATATTATAATAGAAAGATATGGAAAGCAAGAACAACTACCCAACATAAGTACATATAATAAGTCCTCATGAACAAACCCACTAAAATAGATACGATAACTAAAAGCTGCTAAATGATAACTGATAATAGATCTCTCTTGGAGTCTTATCGCCAGCAAAATCTGAATTAGTAGCAAAAACATATACTACGTCCTCTTAAGGACCATAGAAATTAAGGTACGCGTCCTTCCTACCAAACATGTCAATGTTATTCAGTCAGGATTGAGCAAAGTACAATACGGCTATAAAGTTACACAATATAATATAAATCTATCATGATAATATTAAGAGAAATATAACTGTAAATAACTGCAAATAACAGGTAAATAACTACAAATAACATGTATTTAGAATACAACATTAAGCATGTAGACGTCTAGGGGTAAGTAAAGTATGGACTTCGATACGTGTAGCGTATGATGGCTATCATTCATAATTATACAATAGGTATAGTCTGGATTGACCACATACCTACTAAAGTATTTCTCCACCCATCTCTCTCTCTGGAAATGCGAGTACAATCATGAAAGAAGTAAGTGATTCTAGTCTCGAACATAGCAAAAATCTCTCATGCACCAGTTAATCGTGTCAAAATCGAGTATCAATAACTAGAACTATGAACATGTTTAATAGCATTTATAGTGTAAAATGAAAACAATAAGCATAATATACTTATTTAGTCTGTTATTTATGAAGAGTCAACGTGTCTAACACGAAATGACAATTTACTTGAAACTCAACCTATATCCTTAAAAGAAGATCCATAATGGTATATGATAATAAGCCCCCATATAAAGTCTAGAAGTCCAGAATATGTCTGATTTTGGAAAATTACCACAGTATATGAAATGGAACAGGCACACGGGTCCCATAGAAGGCCAAAAAAATGTCAAAGTTATAAATGACTTCAAAACAAGAATGTAATCATATTGACATATCTGAAATGGAAAGATGATCTCTCCGAAACTTGCAAAAACAAAATTCAGGTCTTGGATCTCAAAATTGTTGAAAGGGTCGATTAGTGTCCCCTACAAATAAAGTTCCGGGGAATGTCACAGAACTGAACGAAACTATCACCACGGGGTAAAAAAGACGTTATGAATCCAACACAACAAGTTTCATCACGATCGTAAAAGTAATTAGAAGATTATAGAAAAATACAAATACGGTAAAAAATGATGGTTACAGATGAAATTTGTCGTAGATGAATTTGAGTTCAGTCAATTCCCAAACACCGGAAACATTGTTACGCGATGAGATCAAATGGTGCCCTTTTAGTGCTTTGGTTCATGGTGAGAGATCAACTGTACCTTTGGGACAGACGTCCAGTTGGAGAGTTTATAAAAACATCAATTTGTTTAATAAATCACAAATGATGATAATCAAATGATGACAATAAATCACAAATGATGATAATAAATCACAAAAGGTTGGGGTGGATTACGGCTGCGATGGCGAAGCTCGAGGCAGCAATTTGAGTGGGCAAAGGGTTGGTCTGTTTGCACGAGTGTTGGGGACAGGGGATTGGGCTCGGACATTCGACGACAACGACGATGGAGGAGATGACGATGGGGGGATGATTGGAGAAGGAGTGTTGGTGAAGGCGGTGATGAGGACGATGATGATTATGGTGAAGAGAGGATCGGGAATTAATGAGCATTGTTGCTTGAGACGCTCGCACATAAAATTTTAAATTTACAATGTACACTCTGTTTTTACAGAAGGAGATGACATATGAGATTATTTGAATGGGCAACTCCTCTTTCTAAAGGAAGGCGAAATCGAAAGGCGGAATTGAAGGGATTACCTGCAACTGCTACTGCCAGCCTTTACCTTACATAAGAGTTTTTTTTTTTCCAGATGAGAGATAAGCTCAAAAGAGTTTTTTTTTCCAGATGAGAGATGAGCTGGACCGATTAGTAGTTTCTTAGTTTTCTCTAAATAAATGAAGGAATGATAAAAAATAAAATGATTATTATAGAAAATATTAATGTTAATGGATTTAATAATTATACTTAGAATTTTTGGATTAAGGGGGTTTAACGAGGGAGAGAAGAATGTCAACATTGCTGAAGATCGATGCGAATTGACGTGGTATGTGCCTACTCTATCTTATCTCGATCACCGTACCGTTCACTGTGAAAGTACAGAGGATCCTAGATCTTCATATGGTAACACAAAGTATGAGAGACGCGTTGTGCGATCTAGAAAAAGTGACAAGATCACAAATACCTGCTGCAAATGTTCCTGCAAGGATAGACGTACATTCCCTAAAAGAAATGTCGCCCAGAAGGACGGCGACGTACTTCCTTATGAGAAATCTTACCGTACCCAAAGTGTGACACGGTAAACTACAACTAGCTAATCATCTGCCCTCGGTCGGAAGCACGACATACCTTCGGTTTAAAGGATTCCCTCTCCCGGAATAGGAGCAAATTGACACTCCCAAATTATGTCGCTATCTCAAATTGTCGAGCTTATAAGATTATTTTAGATTACGGAAGCATCCTAGAAGAGATGAGTGCACAAGCCAAGAATAAGGAAATCTCCGTCTAGTATGCTACCTTAAACTAGTTGTGGAACGGAAATGAGATAATTATTGATAATATTTTTACATATCAAGTGGCCATTGAAATTATAAAGTATGATGATATTGAACCGCATTCAGTTGAACAATGTCAATATAGAACTGATTTGTAAAAATGGAAAGAAGCAATCTAAATTAAATTTCCTAGCCAAAAGAAAAGTGTTCAAACTTGTAGTTCAAATACCACCGAATGTAAAACCTGTCATGTACAAATGGTCTTCATAAGAAAGTGTAATAAAATGAATGAAATGTTGTGGTATAAAGCACTTCTCGTTGCGCACTAGAATTGATTACGATAAGATATATTCTCCCATAATGTACATCATTACGTTCTGCTACCTTATCAGTTTAGTAGTTTTCAAAAAATTGAATATGCAGCAAATTGATGTGGTTACAATATTTATGTAAGGGGAATTGAATATATATATATATATATATATATATATATATATATATATATATATATATATATATATATATAGTGCACATGGGTGCACATGGGATGTAGGAGTCTATTTCTATTCATCTACATGTGCATGGTGGCTCATGTAGGAATATGAGCACTATGGCTCATATATATATATATATATATATATATATATATAGAGAGAGAGAGAGAGAGGAAGCAGATCGGGAGTCTTGCGGAAGCCCCGCTCTCCGCTCGCCCCTCTATTGTCGGATCGAGCGGGCCATGCTCGATCCGACGCGGGGGGGAGGGGGGTGGGTGGGGGGCTGGTGGGGCTCCGCGGTGAGACTTTTGATCCATAGACTATAGTGGATTGGGTTACACTAGGTGTGGGCTAACTCCTACAAAAAAAAAAACTATAGGAAAAAAAAGAAGAATTTTTTTTTTGGTATATATATATATATATATATATATATAATGTGCACGTACATAAAAAAAATATTATAAAAAATTAAACATGAATTTACTATAAAGAAATTTGTTCCTAAGAATTGAACTCAAGCAATCAAGGAAACTGCTCACCTTAACCACTTAAGTTAGAGTTATTTAGTTATAAATATATCATATTTGGTAGTTAAATACTTGATTTTTTTTTTTAATAATTAGTGGAATATTTAGGTAGTTATTTAATTATCTTTTTTTAATTCATTAAATACATACGGCTTAGACGACTCATTTTTCAACTGTTTCTAAGCCGCATTATATATACTAGTAAATGCACGTGCATTGCACGTAAAATAATTTTTTTAATATTATTATAAAATAGTTTAAATATATTTTAGTTATAATTTGTTATGGATATATATATACTCTTTCTAAAAGAAAAATATTGAAATGGCTAGCCGTTTAAGCTGTATGTATGTCCTCATGTAATTAAAAATTAAAAAAATAAATAAATTTTAACTATTGTTTAACTACATAATATTATATAACTATTATTAAACATCTCTTCTAGCTCATGTGGTTAAAGTGAGAGACATTCTCCTTGGTTGGTCAAGTTTGAATCCCCATGACGTTATTTAATTTAAATTTTCAACATTTTTTTATGTAATATTAATTTTTTAAATAAATGATGGATGATTTAAAAACGGCTTAGATGGCTAACTTTTGAGCCGTTTTGAAGCCTCATTATATATACTAGTAAATTCACGTACGTTGCACGTAAAATAATTTTTTCTTCTTATATTAATATAAAATTATTTAAATATTTAAATTAAGATTATATATATATATATATATATATATATATATATATATATATATATCTTTTTAGAATTTGTTATATATTTGATTATATTTTAATTATAATTAGTTATGGATATATTTTTACTTTTTCATAAAGAGTCTTGAAAACGGTCAGCTACGTAATATTATCTAATTATAAACAAATATCCCTTCTAACTCATGTGGTTATGGTGAGAGGTATTCTCCTAGTTGTCTAAGATCGAATCCCTATAGTGTTATTTATAACAAATTAAAATATTTTCAATAACTTTTTATGTAATATTAATTTTTTTTAAATAATAAATTGATGATATACATACGGCTTAGACGACTCACTTTTGAGTCATTTTGATGCTTCATTATATTATGGAAGATATATTCATGCCCCTACGAGAGGCTACAAATTCAGTCCGAAAGCTTACAACCAATTCTAGCCCAAAGGCCTATATATACAACACAATCCCAGTCCGAAGGCACCGTCTACGCCCGATGGCCCCATTCGACCCGAAGGTCTATCGCAACCGCACCAGTACCGCACGTGCATTGCACCAACCACCATCCCACCACTTAATTCTCCCAAAGAAGAATTAAATGACGCCCAGGTGGCTCCATGCCGCAACCTCCAGGGAGGTATGCCTTGGTCTTAACCGTTAGTCTATGACCTCATTGGCATATATATATATATATATATATATATATATATATATAAAGTCCCCAAAAAGCTTCGTCACTGTGGTTCGTTGGATGGTGCTTTAAGTCATCTAATCTTGACCGTTGATCAAAACAACGGTCAAAATTAGATGACTTAAAGACGATCCAACGGCTAGAAATGACAGAACTTTTTGTGGGCTTTATAAGCGGAACTCTTGATCCGGATCATATATATATATATATATATATATATATATATATATATATATTGTCCAATGATTGAAGAATATGAACTTTCCACTTATGATCGTCACGAATTGAATTATAATCAAATTGCTTTAGGTCGGTTATCGATGTCAGTAATTGGGGATTACTCATTTCAATCAGTTATGAATTCAACTCAAATCAAAATATACAAAAGTAAACCCCTTGATTCAACAACGATTACCGATTACTAAAATTTTCTTTGTATATAGAAGATCCCGGCTTCTTTTGGTTGGTCAGAAACTACATAACTATTGATTGTTTGTTGAGAATCATTCTTTAGATTTAAACTTCAGAATAGATTATATTTTTTGTTATTTTTTAGAAATATAAAATTCTAACTAGTTTTATCTTTTTTCTTTCAGATAAAAAAAGGCAAAGCCCTTTCTCTTTCCTGGATCATTTAGTAGGATCATGAAATATTTCGACTTATTTATCTCTTATTTTATACATAATGGATTTACCTGGACCAATACATGATATACTTGTAGTATTTCTAGGATCATTTCTTATATTAGGAGGTCTGGGGTTAGTATTACTTACCAATCCAATTTATTCTGCCTTTTCATTAGGATTAGTTCTTGTTTGTATATCTTTATTCTATATTCTATCGAACTCCTATTTTGTAGCTGCCGTGCAGCTCCTTATTTATGTGGGAGCCATAAATGTCTTAATTATATTTGCTGTTATGTTCATGAATGGTTCAGAATATTCCAATAATTCCTATCTTTGGACCGTTAGGGATGGGGTTACTTCACTGGTTTGTACAAGTATTTTTTTTCACTAATTATTACTATCTCAGATACGTCGTGGTACGAAATTATTTGGACTACAAAATCAAACCAGATTATCGAACATGACCTTGTAAGTAACGTTCAACAAATTGGAATTCATTTATCAACAGATTTTTATCTTCCGTTTGAATTTATTTCTATAATTCTTTTAGTTTCTTTGATAGGTGAAATTACTATGGCCCGTCAATAATAAATACTTAGAATTCGGAATTCGCAAAATTATTAGAATTATATATTCTAAAATGAAAAAGGCTAAGGGTTTGATTTTAGTTAAATATCTAATGCCAATACCCTCTCTTTTTTTTCTGTAATTGCTCTATTCTAGTCAATCGAATCGATTGGCTTGTTGTTCATGTTGAAATGAATCTAGATTGATGAGGAATTAGTCAATGATGTTCGAACATGTACTTTTTTTGAGTGTCTATTTATTCTCTATCTGTATCTATGGACTGATCACAAGTCAAAATATGGTTAGGGCGCTTATGTGTCTTGAGCTTATACTAAATTCGGTTAATATAAATCTCGTAACATTTTCTGATGTATTCGATAGTGGACAATTAAAAGGAGATATCTTTTCCATCTTTATTATAGCCATTGCGGCCGCTATATATATATATATATATATATATATATATATATATAAAGGGGTCATGGATCGGTTGATTAGAATAGGATGGAGATGTGATTTAGTATATTCCTTTATAATTATGTTTAGATAAAATCCAGTAATGGACTTATGTTCAAGAGAGGGAGCTGCAGGAAAGTTTTCTTCTGATTAAATCTTAATATGCATATATGTGTATACAGAATTGGGAGATGGGATTTGGCTAGCTGATGATATGCATTGGACTAATAAAGGGCATCTCTAGTTACTTAGGATTTAATGGAAAGAGATTCACTAAGTATTAGCATTATTCTAATAAATTTTATTGTACATAGTAATTACTTAATTTTATAGCTACTTATTACCTATATACTTATTTACTACTTAATAAATGGGTTCCAAATAATTATTTATTCTATTAATTTATTTTGAGTTATTTGCATTTACACACCCTCCCCTCGGTATAATACAAATAACTCATTTATTTTTTACTTATTTGTATTTCTATTTTACTCTATTTTCTATAGTTATTAGGAAGTTAATATTTATTAACTATTTTCCTAATTCCCTCGTCTATATACATAATACTTGAAAATATGTATGTAAATATAAAGAATTTTAAAATACGGGATATGGGGTTTACATAGAATGAACATAGATATTACAACTTAATTCTCTCTTCATTTAATACGAAAATTTTTTGATGTCAACGATGATTCATGTAAGAAATTTGGACTCTTTAAGAGTATTTGAAATCCAATTGTCGACGTTTGGTATAACAACTTTCAGTGCATCTTTAGTTGAGTGTATATCTTAATTTGGAATGTACAAAATCCAGCCTGGGAGGAAATTATCGGGCCCCAGCCATTGTCATCTCTACAAGCAAAGAGAAATTCTTCTCATTTGGTTGGGTTGGGGGTCCATGAATGATTCATGCACATTGCCTTTCTTCACTATCCATGTTTGCCACTGAAATTGTCGCTACGCTATAGCCATATTATATACTACCTACACTGCAAATCCTTCCTCTTAACCCTTCTTTCAATCTGCAGGCTAAAATAATCATGGATTTCTTTGTAAGCAATGTTGTCAGCCCTGTCACAGCTTTGTTTCGCGACTTCCTGCTGAAGAAAGCCGCAAACACCATTTACGTCGGGAAAAATGTTAAGGTCCTGCAGCATGTCTCCGGCGTCCTCAAGGACAAATGCCAATCCGTCAAGAATGAAGTGGAAGCGCAGGAGAGAGGCACGTCCAAGAAGTGCACGGCCGAAGTGCAGGGCTGGCTCAAGAGGGCTGAAGGAATTCTAAGCAGCTCGCAAGAGATTCAAGTAGAGTACGAGAAGAGAAAGTGCATGCTCGGGACCTGCTGCTCCCTGAACTTGTGCTCCAACTACTCAATCAGCGCGAGGGCCATTGAGGTGCACCAGAGCGTGGAGGAAGCGCTCAAGTTCATAGGAGAGGTTAAAGACCATCTTGTTGCCGAGATGGCTCCACGTCCAGTTCAGGAGATGAGCACAGCGGTGGCGAGTACAGGTGGGCAGCTGGAGGTGATGCGGGAGAAGGCACTCACATTTATCCGCCGCAAGGAGGGGGCTGAAGGGACTCTCGGCATTTGGGGTATGGGCGGCGTGGGAAAGACAACCCTCCTCCAACACATCAACAACTCACTCAAGACCGACAAATTCTTTGTCATATTTGTAGTGGCTTCTAGCGGATGCACGGAAGAGAAGCTCCAGGGGCTCATAGCTGACAACCAGGGGATCCCCAAGGCCGTTGACAATGTCGCCAAGAAGATCTTCGAGTTCCTGGTAGATAAAGACTTTGTGCTACTACTGGACGATCTCTGGGAGCCTCTCAACCTCGAGGAGGTCGGCATTCCTCATCCTCTCGGCATTCATGAAGGGCGCAACCGCAAGGTGATCCTGACGACGCGATCACTCCGTGTTTGCGGTGACATGGGCTCAGGCGACAATGTCATCTACGTGAAGCCTCTGGAGTGGGACGAGTCCTTGGCCCTGTTCCGGAAGAACGCTGGCGAAGGCCTCCTCAGCTCCAACCCCCTTATAGCGGGGCTCGCGGAGGAGATCGTAGATGAGTGTGATGGACATCCGTTGGCCCTCATCACCGTCGGCCGAGCCATGGCCCAGAATGACATAATCGAGGTGTGGGAGGACGCGCTGGAGAAACTGCGCACGTCTAGGATGCACGAGATCACGGACATCGGCCAAGGCGGCGGCACGGGGAGCAGAAGAAACAAAAACCCCATTTCGCTTCTCAAGTTCAGCTATGACTACCTGAATACTCCTAGACTGAAAGAATGCTTCCTCCATTGTGCACTGTGGCCGGAAGACCATCTTATCAAGAGGCATGAGCTTATAGAGTGTTGGATGGGTCATGGTTTGCTATCGCTCGATGACGAGTTCAACAACATTGGCGAGGTTTATAGAGAAGGGAAGGTGACCATCGACCGCCTTCTGAAAGCATGCTTATTAGAGAATGTCGAGGGATTATATTCTAATATCGGGGGATTATATTCTAATTACTGCGTCAACTTCAAGAACTCTCAGGTGAAGATGCACGATCTGACACGTGACATGGCGTTGTGGGTAGCACGTGACTGTGGTGCCAGTAATAAGAAGTGGCAGGTGCTCGCTGACAACAGGAAGGAGGAGGCATCGGAGGCAACTCACAAGATTTCAATCATGGGTGTCTTTGTAGAATGGAAGTTAAATCCTAGGATTGGTAACTGGCCACACCTGACCACACTCATTCTCCGAACATTGTTCTTTAAGGAGAGTGATTTTGCATCATTCAAGTACTGTCCTTTGCTCACATATTTGGATGTGTCTTATTCTACCCTAGAGTCCTTCCCAATGGAGATATGCAGGATGGAGAAACTTGAGTATCTAAATATCTCATGTACACGGATCAACTCAATTCCAGACGACGCAAAAAATCTTTTAAATCTGAAATTTTTGATCCTCCGTGGAACTTCGATCTCGTCTATACCTAATGGAATTCTGACAAATTTGAAAAGGCTACTCGATATATCAGAAATCGAAGGATGGGCTGATCAGTCCGAAATCATTGATCGACTGGAGTACAAAAGTTGTCCCCTAAAGGCTCTTGGGATCAGCGTGAGTACATTCTCAGGTATTGACAAGCTCTCTCGCCTCTCCGGTACAAGCATGACGTCCCTTTTTATTAAATATATGGAAAACTTGTCTACCATCTCTCTCTTGTCCGACGACTTTCTCGGGAGGCCGCACATGCATTCAGACCTCAAGAACCTAACCATTGAAAGTTGCAGAAGCCTTGAGTATATAGTGGTCGAAGCAAGATGTCGCATGGGTACCGAGAGCCTGGTCCTCTCGGAACTCATTGTACTCAAAGAAATCATATGGAGAGATGTGCAACCCCAGGACGTTCTCCTAAAGCTTCGGGAGGTAACTATTAATAGATGCTATGTATTGGAGCATGCTTCCTGGGTTCTGCAGTTGCCAAGCCTCGAGCATCTAACACTGTCACGCTGTCACATGTTAGAATGCATTGTTGGAGAAGAAGTGGCGGTAGAGCCCTTAGCTTTGCGTAGCATCAGATACATGGAATTTACTGAGGTGCCTAAATTGAGGAGCATTTGCAAGCAGGAATCAGCCTTCCCATCTCTTGAACGTTTATTTGTTTACAAATGTCCAGAGCTGAAAAAGCTTCCATTTTCCTCCAATCCTGCCTCTTGTGGTAAACTGCAAAAGATAATCGGTCAGCCAGAATGGTGGGATAGTCTGGAATTGCAGGACAACCTTAAAATGTTCCTAGAACCTCGATTCCGCCCAAATAATCTTTTTACAAGAATACTTGATCTACTAACGTTGTTGCCATTGGATAGGCTACTTTCAAGTGTCCCATAAGTTTAAACATATTTGTATTCAATTAATTCATACAGCAGAATATATTTGTAACAATCTATCTGAGAACTTTTGAGTTCCATACACCATGGGGAATCACATGTAATAAAAATAAGTCAAAGTTACTGGTTTATATTAATTAGGCTTCATAGAATGAATGAATTGTAAGTGATATGTCTAGTATAAATTACCTTCAAGCACATACATTTGAATTCAACATATGGTTAACTCCAACAAACATGGGAATTCAAATCATTTTTCTTGTTTTTCATTGGTCAGTTGCATGGTTGTCAAAACTGGACTGGACTGGACTGACAGTTGAATCGGATCGGACAGGATATGACCAAAAAATCGGTTCGGTCTGACTTGAATCGTGGGTTTTAAAGAACCGACGAATCTTTTTCAGATCTGACTTTTAACCGGATAACTGGCCAAACCGGCTGGGTTTTTTTTTTTTTTTTACTCAAAAAAGTTTATTATGTGAGATTTGGGTCATTTGGTACTTGGTTTGGTTTTGAGAGATCTTATAGTTGTAAAACTAAACCAAACCAAACCAAACCAAACCAAACCAAACCATACATATATAAGAACCAAACCAAGAAGTAAATGTGGATATCTTACATGATTTGGTTTTCGTAATGGGCCTATTTGAACCCCGGTTGAACCCCGATCCGACCCGTACTAAAGATTTTCGGTTCAATCATCGGTCGGGTTTCTAAAACATTGGTCAGTTGCACTCTAGCAATATACAGTTAGGTTACCGAATAATTTAAGCACCTGTTTGGAGTTCATATTTGGAGTCTCTTTATACTATCATAACTGCCAACACACAAGTCATTTACTATGTTAATGGACACTTCAAAATATACTCGGAACACTACAAAATTAGGAAATCCAAAAATTTCTAGCAGTTGAACAGAAAAAATTAACATGCAGATTGATCCACGTATTAAAATAGTCTTGTTTTTTTGAAACCTATAAATGGGTGAATGCGGAGCAAGGTTACCAAATTCTTGGTACATTTCACTACGCTAGTGGGACCGGAGGAGTACTTACTTAAGAGCATAGTACAGCTTGTTTACAGGAGAGAGGGAGAGAGAGAGAGAGAGGAATGGTCTAGAGGAGCTCCTAGTCTACAGGAGGAAAATAATTGTTGTCCAAGATGGAGGAGATAACTTGAGTAGAGATAACCTAACTAAACCTACTTCACCTAAGCCGAGAACTGGATCCCATTGGGGCATGTAGTGATACACCTAGAGTTGAATACGACATCTTGAATAATAACAATGA